>JASJET010000170.1:600000-1039180 GCA_034092305.1 Diaprepes abbreviatus
AGATCTTAGGGAGATAATATTAGATTTATATTATCTTGTTCCCACCGATGCAATATATCCATAGAGTGGATACTTCACGTTAAACAGTATCAAATAACTCGTGTTTCTTCCATTACAAATTTTTAAAATGGTAAGTGCTTGGCGCAACGAATTCTCCCGTAGATTTAACATGGAAACAAGAACTAAGGCCCGTTATATGAATGCTGAATAACATGAAAAGTCCAGAAAATACTTATTTTATTAAATAGCCATCCTGTCGCCGTGATCGGTATGAGGCAGAAAGAATGCGCATTGCCGATAAGGACGTGTTCTTTGCAATTTCCAGGCAAATGAATCTCGGCGATCTATATATCGACTAAATGTCATTTTATTTATATATTTAACACCAGTTTTATATTTTGTGTGTGAAATTATCAAATTATAGTAAAAATTTTTGCTCAAGAATTGCACGAGGAACTTCCTGCGCATGGCGTAACTGCACGTCGAAAACTGGAGAAAAGATGACACTTTTTAAATTCTCTAAAAATCTCTCAAGATAGGTGTTTCAATATCTGTTATTAAAAATAATAAGGATCATAAGAAAAAATAGTGATGTTATGATGCAAATTAGAAAATATATATATTTTTTTACTTTTTATTAGTGTAACAGTTATATTCTTTCTCATTTTAGTGCTTTTTTGCAGTGTAATGTAAAGGATCGTGAGGCAACCCAGGCCACGAAAATTAGACGCGTTAATTTCAACGACACTGTCCAAGCTGTCCCATCTGATTAAACTCTAACCCTATATCAAATCACAAATTTTAGCTTTTAAATGTGAATTTCAAGAAAATAAATATCAACGCAAAAGTCTAATTTTTAAGGTAAACGCTTCAATAAAATATATTATTTTGCTCCTTACGTCAAAGGAATAATTACATTAAATTACCCGCTGTAATATAATTTGCTATTTAAATTGCCACATTTAAAATTTGTTCTATTAAAATTCCAAGAAATAAAATACGTTCTGGCTGCAAAGAGGCAGCCGCAACTTATCTTTTATTCGCACCCGCAAATCATATAAAAGACAATGCATTCTTATTATAATAAAATTGCACATTCAGAAAGATATTTAAGGTTATGGCACTGCAAGAGCTTTAGATTTATTTAATAGGCATGGATTACAAAGTGCAATAGAACAAATACTTTTGTTTTAAATACACAATAAAATGAAGTTAATTATAGAGTTGGGAAATGGTTTCAAAATAATGAACCAAATCGTATGAGTGTTTACCGATTGTCTAACTAGAATTTACTTTACCTCCGACAAGCAACTTTACAATATTAAGATATTTTTTAATAGGGGACGAAACAGCTCTTCATCAGCTGGTGACACAGGATTGCCAGATGATTTTTTTTTATTTTCCTAGATTTTTGACAAAAAGTTTCCTAGATTTCCCTAGGCATGTTCACTGAAATCTTCAATTTTCGACATTCTAATTCACAGCACATTCTATATTCCTATCTACTTTACGACATTTCTTCTCTCTTCTTTACCCCTACCATATATGACGTATTCGGGGCGGTATTTGAAATTAACGAATTGAGCCCTACATGTGAGGTCGCAGCAATTTTTGATTCATTTTTTAAGTTTATTTATCTACAAATAATTAATCTCAACTTTAAAAAATGTAAAAGTGGGTACTTAATATACCCAATCGCTAACCTATTCTAAATAACATAAACATAGCACTTTTTTAAATTTATAATGGATTTTTGATCTCTCGGTACAAAATTTCTGATTTATGTTTTTTAACTATTTCTGGGCTAATACGGAGATTAAAACAATTGCTTGACTTTAACAAATTTTTGGTATACAAAATCCCACACAATGTGTCTGGCAACGTTGCGTATTTTTTTACCAAAATTATATAATACATAAAGCGTTCCGAGTTTCCCTTGTAGATTACCGAGTAAAAGCCAGAGACCATAGGAAATCATTGAAATTTCTTGATACATGTACAACTGCGTTCAAGATTTGTATATCAACGCGTAGAAAGAAACATTATTTACTAGTTTTTATATGATAATTGGAAAAATTCTATCTTATTCAAAAATTTCCCAAAATAAGCATTAAATAGAATATAATTCAGTTTTCCCTCTGTTAAAAAATTCCCTAGATTTAGGGAAATTTACCTAGGTCTAGCAACCCTGTGCAATAGTCTAAAAACAATATCCACCTTTCAGCAGCAACTTGAGCTTAACAGTGGCGTAGCTACTGGGGTGGCAGGAATGGCAGTACCACTCGGAGTCACATTAGGCATCGCAGACACCGTCCCAATCCTATTATTTTATTACTGCAAATGAATTTTGTAACCTAGAAGATACATATTATTCTAAAAATATGTAAAAAATAAATAAAGAAATATAGTAGTGACACTGCGGCGAGTGCCTATTTTCTTTGAGAAGGCTGGACGCGAAAAGTGGGCAGTGTATATTTATTTTTATGAATATTTCTTATTTTTTTGCTCTGCATTTTTAGAACGATGTGTAAAAAAGTTGAAAGGAATACATATTGGATAGGTAAGCAAATAATTATTATTTTCTCACATTTAGTTTTGTCTTGTGTATTGTGAAGTAAAGTAAAGGGTGGTGAAAATATTTGATTGTACATTTTAACGAAAAATAATAATTAAGGTAAGTAATATATATATATATATATATATATATATATATATATATATATATATATATATATATATATATATATATATATATCGTGATAGTTTTTGCTCATATTCTGTGTTTCTGTCTTTAATTCTTCTACATTACTTACTGTTTTTTTTTAGTTATTTTTCTTCTTTCCTTATTTGTGTTAATTCTTATTCGCACTCTTCGATGATCGTTAATTGTGTTTATTCTATTTAATATTGCTGTATCTACACACACACACACACACACACACACACACACACACACACACACACACACACACACACACACACACACACACACACACACACACACACACACACACACACACACACACACACACACACACACACACACCATTACACACCTTCAAATATTTATGGCAACGCGTGCATAATCCTCGATTGTGGCATTTATGTATTTTTTCGCTATAATTATGGCTTTGCGATTGTGAAGTGTAGGAATTTATGAATCATTTACTTACACACCGTAGTTTCCCTGTTATCAATGAAAAACAGTTGTGGCATCCGTTTCCACAAATATTGTGTCACGAGAAATGTGTTAATGAGATGCCATTATTATATGAACATGAGAAGGTGTGTTAAAAAAGTTGCCATTAATATTGAGGTACGTGAAAAGGGTTATTTTGCGATGTTGCCATTTTTTATAGTTGCCATAATGATAGCTTTAATGCATGTGTTTAAAGTGTACCTACTGATACCTTAAAAAAATATTTTTAAACAATAGTAAATAACTTTGATTATCACCTTGTAAAACTATATTAAGTAAGAAACGTGCCGAAATGGTAATAAATACGACAAAAATTTACTATTACGTAATATATTTCTGGAATGTACTCTTTCATTTTATATTTTGCACCCCACCTTGAGGCAATAAAAGCGGTAGAAATTAAGTTCAAATACAGAAGGTGGATAATTTTTGCTCTATTATCTTTCAGAACTATAAAAACTAATATATACATTATTAAGGTGACATCTTATGTATTATGTAACCATTTTATAGATTAATTTATGCCACTTTCAAATATATTAAATTTGATATCCTTATCTTTAATCAAAAATTTGCTGAGATGATCAACATATTAGTAATATATAAACCCTTGCACTATTTTTTATAAGCTTTTATTTTCCTTCATCTGTGATTATAAGCTTTTTGAAAAGGTTTTATTTGACTTCAGGTGTTAGTTCGTTTAGGTCAAATCTTACAAGTCAATTTTGAACCAATTCCTTTTTCAAAAATAGGCTGAAATTTGAAACACATATTAAACCCAACAACAATGCAATATAGTCTATAAAATATCATTCTAAATCAAATATTGCGGACGTCTTAAGAGGACGAACTCCCATTTTCGTCATAATCCTTTTGATATGGGTATCAAATAAGAGGGTAAAATACGGTAACCGACCTTATAGTGTTATAGATTTTATAGTTTTAGTTTGCGTTCATGGTTTGAAGAGATTTAGATCTATTTTCTATAAGTTCATTGATTGATTGATTAATTGAGTCGCCTGTTACATCCGTTCTAGGTAAACAAGCCAGTTGCTCTGATCACGTCTGTTCACTAGTTTGTCTGCTAGATATAAGCTTCTGGACCGATCGGTCCCTGAAGATTTCTCCAGTAGCTTAAATCTCGCATACTGGTTTTTCATTGAAAATTCTCAATATGTTTAGATGTTTCTTCAGGCTGCAGTAAGCAGTTATTAGTCCTGTCCTACCAGTCTGATTTGTCGTCTGCTTAGACGCAAAATTTCGAGGCTCAGTTTGCTAGATGGTTCGCTCAGCAATAGCCTGCTGTTTCTGAGGCCCGCAATGTGATTCCAGTGGGTCTGGTGTTGACAGTTTGTCAACCAGGACAGCCACCCACGAATAGCAGCCTTAGTAATTCAAAATAGCAGTTCTGGGTAAATAAATGTGTTAACCGAACCCTATCTTGCAAGTTGGTCAGCCTTTTCACAGCCACAACGGATTTTATCCATGAACTGATAATATATTTTTGATAAAGCCCAAAAGAATGGGCGAAACGTTAAAATCTTTAAATTCTTCACATTTTTTGAATACTATTAGTGGCATTAGTCTAGAGTCAGACGACAGACTAATAGGTTTTGGTGTGGAAAGTCTCTATACTAATGTGCCATTAGGAAAATCATTAGACGTAACCAAAGCTATGCTCTCAAATGATACAACATTATCCAATCGAACCACGTTACCACTTGGACGGGTTGTTGGATCTTTTGAAGTGTTGCCTTCCAATGGGTCTATAGAAACGGCAACAGTGAAACCGAAAGTCTGGTTGAGATATGTCGATGATACCTTCATCGTATGGAAGGGTAATGATCAAAAAGTATAAAATTTCTTAACACATCAAAACTCCATTGACCTAGAATTAATTTTACCATATAAAAAGAAGTATATGGTCAATTACTTTTCCTGGATGTCATGGTCAACTTTTCAAATGAAATTATTAAAACTTCAGTATACAGTACAATACTGGACAATATCTTAATCATAGATATAATCATTCTGTTGTAACAAAACGACACTGGACAACCTAAAACACATTCCTTCTTCAACATTCCGGATATTAAGGGAACCTCGGAGAAGATAAGACGTATTGCCAGCAATATAAAAATAGTCTTCAAATTGGGAAATACACTCAGAGCTCATTTGACAAAAATGAAGCTAAATGCTACCAATAAGAAAGAATGTGTTTAGAAAGTTCCATGTGAGTGTGTTTAACAAATTTTGTCTGCAAATTTTTAGAAAATATATTTTAATAAGCTATTAACAAAGTAAGTAAATTTTAAGTCAACATTATTTTTGGAAATTACTTATTTTGGTACCATATTGTAGCCCTGAAGAAGAAAATAAATTTTTCGGAAAGCTCGGTGCAGCTTTTATGTGTATATATATATATATATATATATATATATATATATATATATATATATACTATAACTTTTTAAGAATCGTTTATAATTTTGGACGAACTAAAAAAGAAAGTATAGTTTTTTTTTATATTTTTTTTTATTGGGGTAATGCTGAATTCTAACACAGTAAAATAATAAGAAGAAAAAAAATTATTTTGCCTTTTTTTTGTTTTTATCAATCTGATTTTTTACACAATATTTTATATGCTTCCATGTGCGTGAGCCTAAGATTTCATATTTGCTTAAACAATCAGTGCATGCTTCTTTGCCAGGAACAATAGACTTTTTTATATTGATTTTAAAAAAGTTTAACACCACCTCCTTCTCTTCACTAGTCCACTTTCCGACCTGTCTACGTTGTGCTGTTCCTAAAAAATTAAGTTAAAATACTGATATTTCTCACACTTTTAAGTTAAAATAATTATTTACTATTTTTCCTTTAACCATACCAATATTTATTTTCAAAAGCTATTTAAGAAAAATAAGTTCTAATAATAAAGGACACTACAAAGTTTCCTTGAATGCTATTTTTAACTTATTTTATATTTTTAAAAAAATATTTTCATTTGCAATCATTTTACATAACCGATTAGATTTAAAGTCTACAAAGTGGTTCTAAAAAACTAATATGAGAGTAAAGTAAAAGTTACTAAAATCATTCCAGAGCTTATGAAAGTATCGTTTTGTAATTCCAGGATCCTAAAGCACGAATACTTTGGTGAGCAATGTCGATATAAAATTGATTTTTGTTACTAACTCCAGTTTGTAGATTCTGCCATAAATGATTTTATTCCTTTTAAATGTATTTAGCGAGTTTTGGAAATGGAAAACTCAAGTATTGAATATACATTTATATCGCATTCTTTGTAGGATTTAATAACAAGATTCAACAAGCGCCTGGACATTCAAAGTGCAAAAAAAACCTACATCCTACTTCTATATAGAGAAGTCCTTTAAAACACATACCTGTTTTTTTGCTAGCAACTAGCGGTGTCTTAAGCACTTGCGAATTTTCAATAATATTATGCTCAGTCTGTTGATCAATATCATCAAATTCCTCGTGTTCTGGGCTCTCTTTTGCTATCATATAATTTTCTTCTTTGTCATCCTCATCGTCGTCCAAAAGGGGTAAATCTAAAGCGAAATTCTTACGTAATATTAAGACATTTTTCTTTGTTTAAGTCAGTTTAGAGATCTTAGTTATAAGGTGAATGAATTATTTTTTAGAGTCTTCGTAATTAAATTCCTTATCAGTCCTTCATTCAAAATTAATTTATGAGCCTGAACGAGGAAACGCGTCGGTTAATTTTATGAAAAAAAAAACTCGTCTTACACTAACTCTAAATATCAAATTTAACAACATTAGTGTAGCTGGGGAACAAGAGAGGCAAATGCCTCCCTTCCAAAAAAAAATCCCGAAACAAATTAGCAATATTCCATTTTTAACGTTTTATCTGCGTTAAAAGACATATCCAATTGACTTTGTCCCCAATAAATATCTTTTCTGCCTCGTCACTTATATGATCTAATTATGGCCTAACATTTTATCTTTCGAAATACCTGAAAGAAACCGAGTGAAGGATTTGATAGTATGTAGTTATGTAGGTTTTAAAAAGGAAGTTAATATTGGAAGCATAGAATGATTTCATAGCTGCTCTAATGTTACGAACAGAACTTTTAAAAAAGTAAGAAAAAACGCCATTTGAATTGGATTGAAAGAAAACAAAATGCTTTATACAAAGATAATAAAAATGAACTAATGTCAATTAACAGTTAATACCTACCTTTTATTTCAATTTCATCCAGGCGCTTACCACAAAATTTATTAGCTTCACCTTTATCTACGGCCAAGAGCAACCTGCTTACTTTTGTAAGCTCAATCGCACTTTCATGCATTCTGTAAAAATCTCTGTGTACCGTTATATCATGGCCAAGGTGACGGGCGAGCCAGTCGTATTGATTTTCAGTCATATTAAATAACTGACACACTGTCGCTATGTACTTTCGCATTTTCGTTCCAGTAATGACTTCAGGTTTTTCCAAATCTAATTCGTTACAAATTTTATTTAGACATTCATATCCTCTTAAAGGAGAAGATGATGGACTCGATCTAGCAAAAACGTATTTGTTATTCATAGATATATTACACTCATGTCTATGTCTTATTAGGATATTAATTGATTCCTTAATTAACGGTGTAATAATTACAGGAACTTTTCTTCCTCGTTTTCCCTCGATTTCTACAACACACAAAGTTTCTGCTAATTTTCGTTCCATTGGCGACAGAGATTCTATAGTTTCCCCGGTGTTTTGTTCCTTCCAAGAGGGTCTTCCTATATATTCGCTCATTTTCATTTTCGCAGCTTCTCCCGATCTTCTTTTGTTGAACAAAATAATTCTTGATAACACTAATGTCGCTAACCTTGCAAAATTTTGGTATGTCCTGTTACCATTTTCTATTGCATTAATCGCTACAGGAATACTGGAATCTAAGTAATTACCTAATTTGACTAAGTCATTTGTAACAGGTAACAACTCAACGGAGTTGATTTTTCGCCGGTACATGGTTGCCAATGCTTTTGATGAAATTCTAATATTCCATTCCATGTCCATTAAATGTTGAAATGATAACAGGGCTTTATTTTGTTTAACGTTTCCTGCTCTTATAGCCGTACCTCTTAGAATTCCTATACATTTTTTTAATGAATACCCAATTTTCAATGCTAAACTTGGAATTTTAAATTCAGGTCGTGAACAGTTTTCAGATTTGTCGAAACTTTCACTTACCTCCTTTGTCGCACGAATTATTAAATCAAATTTTTCAGGCACCAGAAAATCTGCTAATGTTCCTGAGGAAGTATAACTAAGTTTTTTTAATTCCATATAGAGGCGAGCTAATTGTCTCATCGTTTGTCGAATAAAATCATTTTGCGAATCTCCATATTTCTCAAACTGCATAGCTCCAAATTTTAATATAAGTGTATCATTTCTGCAGATGTCTCCGATATCGTCTGACTGAAATTTGGAAATTATGTTCTCATAATATTCCTTAGTAAAACCAAGTCCAAATATATCTGATACGAGAGCGTTGCTCTCCGAAATGACGTCTCTTGGTCTCTTTTCATTTGTTTTTTCTTTGCAAATGTGTTTTAAGTGATGCCATATATGTTTTTTTAGTAAAAATCCCAAACAGTTGGGACAAGGTCCATAGTCACTGATTTTATTACATTTTGCTTCATTTACAGTGGGTCTCCGAATTAATATCAGTTCTCCTTTTTTGATGGCTAATACATTACAGTTGTAGTAAAAATCACCCACACGTATGATTTCGGCAAAGCCTTTACGACGTTGTTCCGAGAGTTTCGGGTACATTAGACACTTTGCTACTTCAGGCTCCTTAAAATGCAATGTTTCAAAATGTCTTGCCATATTTATTATAATTTTGTCACAAAAATAGCAATTATGACCTTTGTTTCGTACTCTTTTGCCATTTCTGTTTAATGCAGCCTGTATTTCAATTTCGTCAAGATTGCTCTGTATTCTATATAAGTTCACTGAATCATCTGAGCTACTATGAAATGAAAACTTTGCGGGATCACTTAAGTTTTCATGTGATATTGTAGTAGATGTCTTATTTGCTTCAGTTTGCGACGAACTCATGAGCGAATTAGTCTTGTTGATTACAGCTTTTGTAACTGTTTCACCATAACTATTTGATTTCTTATATAAGATTTTATTTAACTTTTTAGTACTACCATTAATCAAGTTTTTTGGCATACCTTTGAAATCAGCTAAATTTTTGTCCGACATTTTGTGTTCTATTGAACTTTGCAATACATCGACCTGAGTTTCTTTGTCATTTAAAAATTTATTTAATATAAAGCCTTTGTCGGTTCTATCGGCAGTGTCCAATTTATCACTATCCTTCTTGAAGGCAAATGATGTTTCTTCTATTGGTTGATTGGCTCCTTCCTCTGAGCTCCTTAAAACAATATTCTGTATAATTTTAACTTTATTAGTTCGCTGAAACTGATTTTTGTTAGAAAGTTGTTTTTTTTTTCGCTTTTTTCGAAATTTTTTTCTTGTTTCGACTTCCGAAGAAGACGTTGATGGACTATACTCACTTCCAGAGCTAACATTTTCATTTACAGATACCCAAATCCCTTCAAAGCCTAAAATATAAGACCTGTTTGAAAATTTCGAATCAATATATAATATAGTGGTTCGTGCTCTAAATAATTAATTTTTGAAATATACCGGGTGTTCCATTAAGGGTAGCCGGGTACCATATCTCAAGAAGTGATAGTCCAGAAACTGTGGCTTAAGAAAAGTGGCCAAGAGAAATTGCTGAAAATAATTTTTTAGTTCCTAGCTTTATTGCGAGGTGATGTAAGTGTTATGATCACGTAAAAAAATATGTTTTCCTGAAAAATATCCCTATATAAGCTATCAAAAAAATTTTACAATGATAATTTTACTACAAATCTACATCTTTTTGGTTTAAAACTTTTTGCTGTAAGATGTAAAGTTAGGGCAGGAGAAAAGGGGGAACGTCTACTGATTAAAGTTACCATAAGTTTGATTTGGCTGGACCGGATTTGATAAATTTGGTCTCGTTTAAGAAAGGATGGTTTGACGGTTAAAATAAAATAATAGCTATATTAAAATGATTTTCGCGGCCCTCGCTAGAGGTCGTTATTTGGAGACCTTCTTTTCTATCAACTTTACTCCAAAATTTTAAATAAAAAGACATAGTGTTTATATCACATTTGAAAAGTAGAATGAATTTTCAAGAGAAAATGCAAAAAAATTAATTCGATATCTTTATTTGTTTCGAAATTAGAGCCACAATAATAATTGATATCACGTTGACTGCAGAAAGCAATTGTTTTGAAAGGTTCATGATCAAGTGAGTCATGAAAAATAATAAAAATGGTTTCAAACTTTTCACAACTGTACGTTTTTCAGTTTTTGTTAATTTTTTAACTTATTTTATTATTTAACGGTCACAATTAATGGTTATTTGTTGTTTAATTTTTTAGTACCTTCCTTCACACTTTATCCAGGCTTAGGACTGGTTCAAACCATGTGAAGCGCAAGATTTAAAGTGTGTTTAAAGGCCAGCAGGTTAAAACGATAATAAAAATAACTGACACCTTAAGATTAGTCATGGAATTATTGCAAAATTGCTCAACAAACAACAAACATACTTTTAAATGTTTAAAATGACCACCGGTGTGCAAAATGCAACTATTATATCTTTTCCTACTACTGGAAAGGGCAGCTCCAATTTCAGTTTGTGAAATCATAGTTACAGCACTTTGAGTTTTCTCAATCATGTTCTTCCATGTAGGTAGTCGTGTTTGATAAACAAACTCTTATAGTCTTCCCCACAAATAAAAATCTAGCACGGTGAGATCCGGAGACTTAAGTGGCCACAAAAACAAACTACTCCTTCCAATCCAACCATTTGGATAACTAGCGTCTAAAATATTACTGATTATTTCAGAAAAATCTGCTGAGCATCCATCATGCTGATACCATAGAGATCTATTTATATCAAGAGGCACATCTTCTAAAAGAATATACAGGTTATTCCGTAAAAAGTCTAAGTACGAGTCGCCAGTTAGATGGCCATAAATGATAAACGGTCCGATCATTCTGTATCCTAAAATTTTGCACCACACGTTGACATTTCACCGGTTTTGATGATCCACTTCCTGCATCCAATGGATTTGTTTCTGACCAATAATGCATACTGTGCAAATTAACTCTCCCACAACTAGTAAAAGTTGCTTCATCAGTTCATAAAATCTGGGAGGGGAATTGGCGATTGTCGTTGCATATAGCTATGAATCAATAACCTGTCAAAATCAGTCTCTGAAAGAGCCTAGTGTAAAACTACCTGATAGGGATGCTTAAAATACCTTAAAATTTGATACTCTGTAACGTATACCGAACTCTGAAGAACTGTTTTTGACAGCCAAGTGCGGATCCGCTTGCACGTAAGCGAGAACGTTTTCAGTGTTGTGTTCATTTCTTGACGGAGGTCCCCTGGTGGATACTAGAGTGGGACGTACACTACTCACTTGTCTGCCAACTGCGTATTCCCAACCGCCGAAACACTCTTCTAGTATAGGATCTTCTTTCAGGATACCTGATAGTGTACTGACGTACCGCAAAACACTGAAAATATACAGCAAGAATATCGTAAGCCTAGACATTGGTATAAGATATTTTTGAAAAATACAACACACAAGTTAAATAAAGGTTTTACCTTTACAAGATAAAATTTTGAGGAGATACTTGTCTTATCAGAGCTTCATCCAAGTGATACATTAGTTCATTTGTTTTACTGGAAAACTGCCGATTTTGTTTCATAGCTTACTAGACAATTTTATAATAATACGGAAGCTAAGTAAATTATAGGCGATAGTGATGGAATAGAAGTGAAAAAGCGCACAGTCGTGGAAAGTTTTAAAATATTTTTATTCTTTTTCATGGCACGCTTGACTACGGACCTTTCAAAACAATCGCTTTTTCCAGTCAATGTGATATCAATTATTTGACTATAATTCAGAAACAAATAAAGAGATCAAACTCATTTTTTACATTTTTTTTTTTTGCAAATTTATTCTACTTTTCGAATATGATAATCCATTTAAAATTGAACAAGGGATTTCAAATAACGCCCTGTAGCAAGGGATGCAAAACGCATTTTATTATAACTATTATTCGTTTGAAATTTTAAACCTTTCTTTCTTAAACGAGATCAAATTTATCAAATTCGGTTCAGCCAAACCAAACTTATGGTAACTTTTATCAGTAAACGTAACCCTTCCGCATCTGCCATAACTTTATATCTTAGAACAGAGTGTTGAACCAAAAAGAAATAGAATTGTAGTAAATTTATCATTGTAATATTTTTTCGATAGCTTATATAGGGATAATTTTCAGAAAAATGTATTTTTTTTTAAATGGCCATATTACTTACGCCCTCTAGCGACAGAGTTAGGAACTTAAAAATAATTTCCAGTAATTTCTCTTGGCCACATTTCTTAACCTCGTTTGATATGATACCCGGACATCCTTAATGAAACACCCGCTATACTATGTGTCTTATATAAGATGAAGACAACTTAATATTTTCTTTATTTTTAGAATTAGCGATTTGAATATTTGCCTACCAGCAGTGCTTTATAACGTACATCTTTTGAGGTAACAAACTTAAATCTTACAATTTGCGAATATGGCCAATTTTCCATATTTTGCTTCTCAATAGAAGTATCAAAAAAGTTATTGGAGAAAGTTGTTTAGATTCTAATACTAATTCATTGTACAAGACTGTAGCATAAAAATCGCATTTTACCTTTTTGTCATAGTTTTATTGTGATTGAAAACTTCTTTTATTTTCACAGCATTCAACCGATAAAATAAAATCAAATCTTCGTCTATGATAGGCATACGTCAAAGTAATTCAGAAATTATAAATAAAATTTTTATAAAAAAAATTGAACCAACTTCTAAAAGTGCGCTAAAAAGTGAAAAATAACTATAAATTTTTATATGAAATTGAAATTTTTGAAGTCGACGCCAAACTAATACCTGATAAAATATGATTCGCATAAATAGATTCAAAATACTTTATTTGTATTTGCTTTCTTACAATAATTTGTATATATTAGTAGTTATTTGTTTCATTTAGAAATTATTTGGCGCCGACTACAAAAATTTCAACTTCATATAAAAATTTATAGTTATTTTTCACTTTTTAGCGCACTTTTAGCAATCGATTCAATTTTCTTTATAAAAATTTTATTTTTCTATTTTTAGTTTTGAATTCATTATGATATCCATAACTTATTTGAACTAAGAACTAATCGAGATTATTGTACCTTGCAATGATTCCAAGGTGGCAAAAAAGTACTCGTTTTATCCAAAGTTGTAAGTCACCCTAAAATGAACCACTAAAAATTCTTTGATTCTTAGAGTTCTCCAAATACTAGTGAAATTGTATCAAACAAATATTTAGTCTATCATAGTAAATCTACAAGAATAAATTTCAAATTAATTTTAGATTGGTAATATAGGCTCCAAAACCTTCTAATATTTATATTTAAAGAACTTGAGACCTAAAGTTTCTATACGCCTTAAGAACCCCGCAGTATCAATTTTAGACAAAAACGGAAAATGTAAAATATTCAGTCATTCCCTAATACCAAATCTGAAAAAATGCGAATAAGGTAAAATTTTCAACTCACCATATTGGTTCCGCCATATTGAATTTCAAAAAAATAATTTTAACGTCTTAATCTAATCTAAATCTAAACCCTTCAAAGCCCCCTAGTAACGATTTTGGATGAAATCCAGAAATTAAAAATTTCTAGACCGTCTTATTACATCTTACATATTAGATTTTTTTTAAATAATTTTATATTCGCTATTTACATCCTCAAAAACGACTCAATCCCCCATTTGAATAAAATTGGAAAATGTAAAATTTTTAGTCCGTTATATGGGATTCGCCATACTAAATCCTGAAAAAATACTTTTAAATTCATAATTTAAACCCTCAAAAACCTCCTATGTAAAATTTCTAGGACACTATACTGAATCCGCCAGATATCTTAAATTTGTAATTAAATGTAACAAAAATCCCCCAATACTCATTTTAGACAAAATCGAGAGATATAGAAACTTTAATCCGCAATTTAATTATTTTAAATAATGTCAGATTTATAATGTGCAATCTCAAAAACTTCCCGGTACTAATTTTGAAAAAAAAAACGGACATAATTAATGTTTTATCCGCCATATTGTATACGCTATATTGAATTTATTAAAAATAATTGCAGATTCGTTATGTGCGACTCCGAAAACTTCCCCATACCAATTTTGAAGAAAATCGAACAAAATTGATTTTTCCGTCCGCCATATTAGATCCGCCATATTGATTTTTTTAAAATAATTTTAGATTCATCATGTGAGACCCCGAAAACTCCCCCGTACCAATTTTGAAGAAAATCGGTCAAAATTAATTTTTTTGGCTGCCATATTGGATCCGCCATATTGAATTTTTAAAAAACATTTTGAATTCGTTTTATGCGTCCGCAAAAATACCACCACACCATTTTTGAAAAAAATCAGACAAAATAAAATTTTCTTGTCCGTCATATTGGATTCGCCATATTTAATTTTTTTTAAATAATTTCAGATTCTTTGTGTACGACCTCTAAAATTTCCCCATACCAATTTTGGAGATAATCGGACAAAATTATTTTTTTGGCCGCCATATTGTCAGCGCCATCTTTGATTTTACTGCATCAATTTCATCCAAAAAAATATGGGACCACCGCAGCAACTTTCTGAACATAACGTAAAAAATTTCATTCAAATCGGTGCCGCCGTTCCGGAGTAATCGGTGTACATACATAAAAAAAAAACATACATACTCGACGAATTGAAAACCTCCTTCTTTTAGAAGTCAGTTAAAAATATATGTTTCGTGCTGAAACTCGGTAGTCAACTTTTTTTTTGATATTTCTATCGCGAAGCTAAATATTGAATATAGGCCTACTTTCAAGGTCGTAATTGGCAAAATTACAACCTAGGTTTCACACCTATTAAATAATTTTAATATTTTGTACACTTTGTTTAAAATCCAAATTTTAACAATAATACCAGTCTTTACGCCAATTTTTTAGTTGCTACAATTACCAGTTCAGTATTTTTTTTTACTTGTAATAACAGACAAAATAAAGAATTTACTTACTTTCAAGGGCAGCTTGCTGATCTGGTAATTGAGTTCCTTTCGTTGTCTCATATTTGGGTATAAATATCAAATTAGTATCCTTTACATCCGATTCGTTCTGTCCAATAAGACTTAACATCTTTTTTGTACGGGATTTCATCATATGTATATACAGAAATTCACCGAAATATTGGCAACTTCTTCCGCAAGCATCTAAACTCTTATGTTCCCTGAATGTAATAAAATTTTAAAACCGCACCGCAGAATATTATATTTGTAGGTGTACAGGGCGCGCCACTTTCTTATAACGACTAGGATGCCACAATTGAGTGTGTGTAAGTAATATACTCTACCCGAAATAGTGGCAACTTAAACATTTTATAACTGTCATGTTTATATTAAATATTAATTAAAAAATATTAATTTTCGTGTTGAAAGCGCTAAAAGAACAAGTGTGAGATAAAGAAAAATAAATACCAAACCAAGCAATAAAAAAAGCTATGAAGCCTCGTGTTACAAGAAAGTTTTATCGATTGCTGCAAATACGTTATATTGCCGATCATAAAAATTATAATATTTATTTGTTTTTTTACGGATATCTATAGGAATAAAAGATCAGAATTCACAATGAGATTATAAATATGACGAATTTTAGTATTTCTGAAAACAATTTATTATTGACTTTGTAAGCAAACATATTTCTGGGGAAAGGTATCCAAATCGTATGACTCCTGACCGACGAATATTCATCGCGGACGCTGCTTTTTTGAACCTTTTAAAAAAAATCACAACTACTAGAGAAAGCCTCGTACCATAGTAAATTTAAAAACCAACTGTGTCATCCTTCAAAAGAGGAAAAGTGGCGATGAAAGGGTGCTATTTACTTGAAAATATATCTATAAATAAATCCAAGAAACGATAAAAATTAAGCTTATAGTTAAGCGCCAAATGGCACAACTTTGTCTCAATTTAACCAAACTTAATGGTTTTGGCAACCCCAAAGATAAGACTCTAATTTGGGACATCCTGTACATGCCTTATATACTCTTATACTTCGTTCTGTATAAGGTCAAAGATTTTTTTAATAGACTAATTTTTAAAATTTAGGTACTTAATAATTTGGTCAAAACAATAAAATGATCTACCTAACTATTACTTAAAACTTGCTAACTATTTGGTTAAATATCAATATCCTTTTATCATCAACCTCCGATTGCCGAATAAGATAATTTTTCCCTTGTGCCGAAACCAATTATTTTCATATTGTGTGTAACTTAATTATGGCATCTCAACTATTAAACTCAACAATAAAATCACAAGTTCTTTTAATGTAATAAAATTTAAAGCAACACCGCAAATTCTTTGTAGGGGGAGCCACTTTCTTAAGAGGCATATGATGCCATTATTAGGTGTGTGCAAGTAATATACTTAACCCGAGATAGTGGCAACTTAAGTAAATTTATAATTATTAGGATTACTTTAAATAATAATTAAAAAATAATATATTTCAATGATAAAAAACATAAGAGATAAGCTCGAGACAATAAGGTAAAGAAAAAGAATAGCAGATAAAGCAACCGGAATGAAAAAGAACTGTGGCAACGCATGTAAGTTGCCACAATTTTGACGGTAGCCATAGTACAGGCTTAAGCATACACAAGTCGCCACAAGTATAGTAAGGTGGACACACACACACACACACACACACACACACACCATTACACACCTTCAAATATTTATGGCAACGCGTGCATAATCCTCGATTGTGGCATTTATGTATTTTTTCGCTATAATTATGGCTTTGCGATTGTGAAGTGTAGGAATTTATGAATCATTTACTTACACACCGTAGTTTCCCTGTTATCAATGAAAAACAGTTGTGGCATCCGTTTCCACAAATATTGTGTCACGAGAAATGTGTTAATGAGATGCCATTATTATATGAACATGAGAAGGTGTGTTAAAAAAGTTGCCATTAATATTGAGGTACGTGAAAAGGGTTATTTTGCGATGTTGCCATTTTTTATAGTTGCCATAATGATAGCTTTAATGCATGTGTTTAAAGTGTACCTACTGATACCTTAAAAAAATATTTTTAAACAATAGTAAATAACTTTGATTATCACCTTGTAAAACTATATTAAGTAAGAAACGTGCCGAAATGGTAATAAATACGACAAAAATTTACTATTACGTAATATATTTCTGGAATGTACTCTTTCATTTTATATTTTGCACCCCACCTTGAGGCAATAAAAGCGGTAGAAATTAAGTTCAAATACAGAAGGTGGATAATTTTTGCTCTATTATCTTTCAGAACTATAAAAACTAATATATACATTATTAAGGTGACATCTTATGTATTATGTAACCATTTTATAGATTAATTTATGCCACTTTCAAATATATTAAATTTGATATCCTTATCTTTAATCAAAAATTTGCTGAGATGATCAACATATTAGTAATATATAAACCCTTGCACTATTTTTTATAAGCTTTTATTTTCCTTCATCTGTGATTATAAGCTTTTTGAAAAGGTTTTATTTGACTTCAGGTGTTAGTTCGTTTAGGTCAAATCTTACAAGTCAATTTTGAACCAATTCCTTTTTCAAAAATAGGCTGAAATTTGAAACACATATTAAACCCAACAACAATGCAATATAGTCTATAAAATATCATTCTAAATCAAATATTGCGGACGTCTTAAGAGGACGAACTCCCATTTTCGTCATAATCCTTTTGATATGGGTATCAAATAAGAGGGTAAAATACGGTAACCGACCTTATAGTGTTATAGATTTTATAGTTTTAGTTTGCGTTCATGGTTTGAAGAGATTTAGATCTATTTTCTATAAGTTCATTGATTGATTGATTAATTGAGTCGCCTGTTACATCCGTTCTAGGTAAACAAGCCAGTTGCTCTGATCACGTCTGTTCACTAGTTTGTCTGCTAGATATAAGCTTCTGGACCGATCGGTCCCTGAAGATTTCTCCAGTAGCTTAAATCTCGCATACTGGTTTTTCATTGAAAATTCTCAATATGTTTAGATGTTTCTTCAGGCTGCAGTAAGCAGTTATTAGTCCTGTCCTACCAGTCTGATTTGTCGTCTGCTTAGACGCAAAATTTCGAGGCTCAGTTTGCTAGATGGTTCGCTCAGCAATAGCCTGCTGTTTCTGAGGCCCGCAATGTGATTCCAGTGGGTCTGGTGTTGACAGTTTGTCAACCAGGACAGCCACCCACGAATAGCAGCCTTAGTAATTCAAAATAGCAGTTCTGGGTAAATAAATGTGTTAACCGAACCCTATCTTGCAAGTTGGTCAGCCTTTTCACAGCCACAACGGATTTTATCCATGAACTGATAATATATTTTTGATAAAGCCCAAAAGAATGGGCGAAACGTTAAAATCTTTAAATTCTTCACATTTTTTGAATACTATTAGTGGCATTAGTCTAGAGTCAGACGACAGACTAATAGGTTTTGGTGTGGAAAGTCTCTATACTAATGTGCCATTAGGAAAATCATTAGACGTAACCAAAGCTATGCTCTCAAATGATACAACATTATCCAATCGAACCACGTTACCACTTGGACGGGTTGTTGGATCTTTTGAAGTGTTGCCTTCCAATGGGTCTATAGAAACGGCAACAGTGAAACCGAAAGTCTGGTTGAGATATGTCGATGATACCTTCATCGTATGGAAGGGTAATGATCAAAAAGTATAAAATTTCTTAACACATCAAAACTCCATTGACCTAGAATTAATTTTACCATATAAAAAGAAGTATATGGTCAATTACTTTTCCTGGATGTCATGGTCAACTTTTCAAATGAAATTATTAAAACTTCAGTATACAGTACAATACTGGACAATATCTTAATCATAGATATAATCATTCTGTTGTAACAAAACGACACTGGACAACCTAAAACACATTCCTTCTTCAACATTCCGGATATTAAGGGAACCTCGGAGAAGATAAGACGTATTGCCAGCAATATAAAAATAGTCTTCAAATTGGGAAATACACTCAGAGCTCATTTGACAAAAATGAAGCTAAATGCTACCAATAAGAAAGAATGTGTTTAGAAAGTTCCATGTGAGTGTGTTTAACAAATTTTGTCTGCAAATTTTTAGAAAATATATTTTAATAAGCTATTAACAAAGTAAGTAAATTTTAAGTCAACATTATTTTTGGAAATTACTTATTTTGGTACCATATTGTAGCCCTGAAGAAGAAAATAAATTTTTCGGAAAGCTCGGTGCAGCTTTTATGTGTATATATATATATATATATATATATATATATATATATATATATATATACTATAACTTTTTAAGAATCGTTTATAATTTTGGACGAACTAAAAAAGAAAGTATAGTTTTTTTTTATATTTTTTTTTATTGGGGTAATGCTGAATTCTAACACAGTAAAATAATAAGAAGAAAAAAAATTATTTTGCCTTTTTTTTGTTTTTATCAATCTGATTTTTTACACAATATTTTATATGCTTCCATGTGCGTGAGCCTAAGATTTCATATTTGCTTAAACAATCAGTGCATGCTTCTTTGCCAGGAACAATAGACTTTTTTATATTGATTTTAAAAAAGTTTAACACCACCTCCTTCTCTTCACTAGTCCACTTTCCGACCTGTCTACGTTGTGCTGTTCCTAAAAAATTAAGTTAAAATACTGATATTTCTCACACTTTTAAGTTAAAATAATTATTTACTATTTTTCCTTTAACCATACCAATATTTATTTTCAAAAGCTATTTAAGAAAAATAAGTTCTAATAATAAAGGACACTACAAAGTTTCCTTGAATGCTATTTTTAACTTATTTTATATTTTTAAAAAAATATTTTCATTTGCAATCATTTTACATAACCGATTAGATTTAAAGTCTACAAAGTGGTTCTAAAAAACTAATATGAGAGTAAAGTAAAAGTTACTAAAATCATTCCAGAGCTTATGAAAGTATCGTTTTGTAATTCCAGGATCCTAAAGCACGAATACTTTGGTGAGCAATGTCGATATAAAATTGATTTTTGTTACTAACTCCAGTTTGTAGATTCTGCCATAAATGATTTTATTCCTTTTAAATGTATTTAGCGAGTTTTGGAAATGGAAAACTCAAGTATTGAATATACATTTATATCGCATTCTTTGTAGGATTTAATAACAAGATTCAACAAGCGCCTGGACATTCAAAGTGCAAAAAAAACCTACATCCTACTTCTATATAGAGAAGTCCTTTAAAACACATACCTGTTTTTTTGCTAGCAACTAGCGGTGTCTTAAGCACTTGCGAATTTTCAATAATATTATGCTCAGTCTGTTGATCAATATCATCAAATTCCTCGTGTTCTGGGCTCTCTTTTGCTATCATATAATTTTCTTCTTTGTCATCCTCATCGTCGTCCAAAAGGGGTAAATCTAAAGCGAAATTCTTACGTAATATTAAGACATTTTTCTTTGTTTAAGTCAGTTTAGAGATCTTAGTTATAAGGTGAATGAATTATTTTTTAGAGTCTTCGTAATTAAATTCCTTATCAGTCCTTCATTCAAAATTAATTTATGAGCCTGAACGAGGAAACGCGTCGGTTAATTTTATGAAAAAAAAAACTCGTCTTACACTAACTCTAAATATCAAATTTAACAACATTAGTGTAGCTGGGGAACAAGAGAGGCAAATGCCTCCCTTCCAAAAAAAAATCCCGAAACAAATTAGCAATATTCCATTTTTAACGTTTTATCTGCGTTAAAAGACATATCCAATTGACTTTGTCCCCAATAAATATCTTTTCTGCCTCGTCACTTATATGATCTAATTATGGCCTAACATTTTATCTTTCGAAATACCTGAAAGAAACCGAGTGAAGGATTTGATAGTATGTAGTTATGTAGGTTTTAAAAAGGAAGTTAATATTGGAAGCATAGAATGATTTCATAGCTGCTCTAATGTTACGAACAGAACTTTTAAAAAAGTAAGAAAAAACGCCATTTGAATTGGATTGAAAGAAAACAAAATGCTTTATACAAAGATAATAAAAATGAACTAATGTCAATTAACAGTTAATACCTACCTTTTATTTCAATTTCATCCAGGCGCTTACCACAAAATTTATTAGCTTCACCTTTATCTACGGCCAAGAGCAACCTGCTTACTTTTGTAAGCTCAATCGCACTTTCATGCATTCTGTAAAAATCTCTGTGTACCGTTATATCATGGCCAAGGTGACGGGCGAGCCAGTCGTATTGATTTTCAGTCATATTAAATAACTGACACACTGTCGCTATGTACTTTCGCATTTTCGTTCCAGTAATGACTTCAGGTTTTTCCAAATCTAATTCGTTACAAATTTTATTTAGACATTCATATCCTCTTAAAGGAGAAGATGATGGACTCGATCTAGCAAAAACGTATTTGTTATTCATAGATATATTACACTCATGTCTATGTCTTATTAGGATATTAATTGATTCCTTAATTAACGGTGTAATAATTACAGGAACTTTTCTTCCTCGTTTTCCCTCGATTTCTACAACACACAAAGTTTCTGCTAATTTTCGTTCCATTGGCGACAGAGATTCTATAGTTTCCCCGGTGTTTTGTTCCTTCCAAGAGGGTCTTCCTATATATTCGCTCATTTTCATTTTCGCAGCTTCTCCCGATCTTCTTTTGTTGAACAAAATAATTCTTGATAACACTAATGTCGCTAACCTTGCAAAATTTTGGTATGTCCTGTTACCATTTTCTATTGCATTAATCGCTACAGGAATACTGGAATCTAAGTAATTACCTAATTTGACTAAGTCATTTGTAACAGGTAACAACTCAACGGAGTTGATTTTTCGCCGGTACATGGTTGCCAATGCTTTTGATGAAATTCTAATATTCCATTCCATGTCCATTAAATGTTGAAATGATAACAGGGCTTTATTTTGTTTAACGTTTCCTGCTCTTATAGCCGTACCTCTTAGAATTCCTATACATTTTTTTAATGAATACCCAATTTTCAATGCTAAACTTGGAATTTTAAATTCAGGTCGTGAACAGTTTTCAGATTTGTCGAAACTTTCACTTACCTCCTTTGTCGCACGAATTATTAAATCAAATTTTTCAGGCACCAGAAAATCTGCTAATGTTCCTGAGGAAGTATAACTAAGTTTTTTTAATTCCATATAGAGGCGAGCTAATTGTCTCATCGTTTGTCGAATAAAATCATTTTGCGAATCTCCATATTTCTCAAACTGCATAGCTCCAAATTTTAATATAAGTGTATCATTTCTGCAGATGTCTCCGATATCGTCTGACTGAAATTTGGAAATTATGTTCTCATAATATTCCTTAGTAAAACCAAGTCCAAATATATCTGATACGAGAGCGTTGCTCTCCGAAATGACGTCTCTTGGTCTCTTTTCATTTGTTTTTTCTTTGCAAATGTGTTTTAAGTGATGCCATATATGTTTTTTTAGTAAAAATCCCAAACAGTTGGGACAAGGTCCATAGTCACTGATTTTATTACATTTTGCTTCATTTACAGTGGGTCTCCGAATTAATATCAGTTCTCCTTTTTTGATGGCTAATACATTACAGTTGTAGTAAAAATCACCCACACGTATGATTTCGGCAAAGCCTTTACGACGTTGTTCCGAGAGTTTCGGGTACATTAGACACTTTGCTACTTCAGGCTCCTTAAAATGCAATGTTTCAAAATGTCTTGCCATATTTATTATAATTTTGTCACAAAAATAGCAATTATGACCTTTGTTTCGTACTCTTTTGCCATTTCTGTTTAATGCAGCCTGTATTTCAATTTCGTCAAGATTGCTCTGTATTCTATATAAGTTCACTGAATCATCTGAGCTACTATGAAATGAAAACTTTGCGGGATCACTTAAGTTTTCATGTGATATTGTAGTAGATGTCTTATTTGCTTCAGTTTGCGACGAACTCATGAGCGAATTAGTCTTGTTGATTACAGCTTTTGTAACTGTTTCACCATAACTATTTGATTTCTTATATAAGATTTTATTTAACTTTTTAGTACTACCATTAATCAAGTTTTTTGGCATACCTTTGAAATCAGCTAAATTTTTGTCCGACATTTTGTGTTCTATTGAACTTTGCAATACATCGACCTGAGTTTCTTTGTCATTTAAAAATTTATTTAATATAAAGCCTTTGTCGGTTCTATCGGCAGTGTCCAATTTATCACTATCCTTCTTGAAGGCAAATGATGTTTCTTCTATTGGTTGATTGGCTCCTTCCTCTGAGCTCCTTAAAACAATATTCTGTATAATTTTAACTTTATTAGTTCGCTGAAACTGATTTTTGTTAGAAAGTTGTTTTTTTTTTCGCTTTTTTCGAAATTTTTTTCTTGTTTCGACTTCCGAAGAAGACGTTGATGGACTATACTCACTTCCAGAGCTAACATTTTCATTTACAGATACCCAAATCCCTTCAAAGCCTAAAATATAAGACCTGTTTGAAAATTTCGAATCAATATATAATATAGTGGTTCGTGCTCTAAATAATTAATTTTTGAAATATACCGGGTGTTCCATTAAGGGTAGCCGGGTACCATATCTCAAGAAGTGATAGTCCAGAAACTGTGGCTTAAGAAAAGTGGCCAAGAGAAATTGCTGAAAATAATTTTTTAGTTCCTAGCTTTATTGCGAGGTGATGTAAGTGTTATGATCACGTAAAAAAATATGTTTTCCTGAAAAATATCCCTATATAAGCTATCAAAAAAATTTTACAATGATAATTTTACTACAAATCTACATCTTTTTGGTTTAAAACTTTTTGCTGTAAGATGTAAAGTTAGGGCAGGAGAAAAGGGGGAACGTCTACTGATTAAAGTTACCATAAGTTTGATTTGGCTGGACCGGATTTGATAAATTTGGTCTCGTTTAAGAAAGGATGGTTTGACGGTTAAAATAAAATAATAGCTATATTAAAATGATTTTCGCGGCCCTCGCTAGAGGTCGTTATTTGGAGACCTTCTTTTCTATCAACTTTACTCCAAAATTTTAAATAAAAAGACATAGTGTTTATATCACATTTGAAAAGTAGAATGAATTTTCAAGAGAAAATGCAAAAAAATTAATTCGATATCTTTATTTGTTTCGAAATTAGAGCCACAATAATAATTGATATCACGTTGACTGCAGAAAGCAATTGTTTTGAAAGGTTCATGATCAAGTGAGTCATGAAAAATAATAAAAATGGTTTCAAACTTTTCACAACTGTACGTTTTTCAGTTTTTGTTAATTTTTTAACTTATTTTATTATTTAACGGTCACAATTAATGGTTATTTGTTGTTTAATTTTTTAGTACCTTCCTTCACACTTTATCCAGGCTTAGGACTGGTTCAAACCATGTGAAGCGCAAGATTTAAAGTGTGTTTAAAGGCCAGCAGGTTAAAACGATAATAAAAATAACTGACACCTTAAGATTAGTCATGGAATTATTGCAAAATTGCTCAACAAACAACAAACATACTTTTAAATGTTTAAAATGACCACCGGTGTGCAAAATGCAACTATTATATCTTTTCCTACTACTGGAAAGGGCAGCTCCAATTTCAGTTTGTGAAATCATAGTTACAGCACTTTGAGTTTTCTCAATCATGTTCTTCCATGTAGGTAGTCGTGTTTGATAAACAAACTCTTATAGTCTTCCCCACAAATAAAAATCTAGCACGGTGAGATCCGGAGACTTAAGTGGCCACAAAAACAAACTACTCCTTCCAATCCAACCATTTGGATAACTAGCGTCTAAAATATTACTGATTATTTCAGAAAAATCTGCTGAGCATCCATCATGCTGATACCATAGAGATCTATTTATATCAAGAGGCACATCTTCTAAAAGAATATACAGGTTATTCCGTAAAAAGTCTAAGTACGAGTCGCCAGTTAGATGGCCATAAATGATAAACGGTCCGATCATTCTGTATCCTAAAATTTTGCACCACACGTTGACATTTCACCGGTTTTGATGATCCACTTCCTGCATCCAATGGATTTGTTTCTGACCAATAATGCATACTGTGCAAATTAACTCTCCCACAACTAGTAAAAGTTGCTTCATCAGTTCATAAAATCTGGGAGGGGAATTGGCGATTGTCGTTGCATATAGCTATGAATCAATAACCTGTCAAAATCAGTCTCTGAAAGAGCCTAGTGTAAAACTACCTGATAGGGATGCTTAAAATACCTTAAAATTTGATACTCTGTAACGTATACCGAACTCTGAAGAACTGTTTTTGACAGCCAAGTGCGGATCCGCTTGCACGTAAGCGAGAACGTTTTCAGTGTTGTGTTCATTTCTTGACGGAGGTCCCCTGGTGGATACTAGAGTGGGACGTACACTACTCACTTGTCTGCCAACTGCGTATTCCCAACCGCCGAAACACTCTTCTAGTATAGGATCTTCTTTCAGGATACCTGATAGTGTACTGACGTACCGCAAAACACTGAAAATATACAGCAAGAATATCGTAAGCCTAGACATTGGTATAAGATATTTTTGAAAAATACAACACACAAGTTAAATAAAGGTTTTACCTTTACAAGATAAAATTTTGAGGAGATACTTGTCTTATCAGAGCTTCATCCAAGTGATACATTAGTTCATTTGTTTTACTGGAAAACTGCCGATTTTGTTTCATAGCTTACTAGACAATTTTATAATAATACGGAAGCTAAGTAAATTATAGGCGATAGTGATGGAATAGAAGTGAAAAAGCGCACAGTCGTGGAAAGTTTTAAAATATTTTTATTCTTTTTCATGGCACGCTTGACTACGGACCTTTCAAAACAATCGCTTTTTCCAGTCAATGTGATATCAATTATTTGACTATAATTCAGAAACAAATAAAGAGATCAAACTCATTTTTTACATTTTTTTTTTTTGCAAATTTATTCTACTTTTCGAATATGATAATCCATTTAAAATTGAACAAGGGATTTCAAATAACGCCCTGTAGCAAGGGATGCAAAACGCATTTTATTATAACTATTATTCGTTTGAAATTTTA
This sequence comes from Diaprepes abbreviatus, assembly GCA_034092305.1. Taxonomy (NCBI): domain Eukaryota; kingdom Metazoa; phylum Arthropoda; class Insecta; order Coleoptera; family Curculionidae; genus Diaprepes; species Diaprepes abbreviatus. The sequence continues at coordinate 626,446 of JASJET010000170.1, forward strand.
AACCTTTCTTTCTTAAACGAGATCAAATTTATCAAATTCGGTTCAGCCAAACCAAACTTATGGTAACTTTTATCAGTAAACGTAACCCTTCCGCATCTGCCATAACTTTATATCTTAGAACAGAGTGTTGAACCAAAAAGAAATAGAATTGTAGTAAATTTATCATTGTAATATTTTTTCGATAGCTTATATAGGGATAATTTTCAGAAAAATGTATTTTTTTTTAAATGGCCATATTACTTACGCCCTCTAGCGACAGAGTTAGGAACTTAAAAATAATTTCCAGTAATTTCTCTTGGCCACATTTCTTAACCTCGTTTGATATGATACCCGGACATCCTTAATGAAACACCCGCTATACTATGTGTCTTATATAAGATGAAGACAACTTAATATTTTCTTTATTTTTAGAATTAGCGATTTGAATATTTGCCTACCAGCAGTGCTTTATAACGTACATCTTTTGAGGTAACAAACTTAAATCTTACAATTTGCGAATATGGCCAATTTTCCATATTTTGCTTCTCAATAGAAGTATCAAAAAAGTTATTGGAGAAAGTTGTTTAGATTCTAATACTAATTCATTGTACAAGACTGTAGCATAAAAATCGCATTTTACCTTTTTGTCATAGTTTTATTGTGATTGAAAACTTCTTTTATTTTCACAGCATTCAACCGATAAAATAAAATCAAATCTTCGTCTATGATAGGCATACGTCAAAGTAATTCAGAAATTATAAATAAAATTTTTATAAAAAAAATTGAACCAACTTCTAAAAGTGCGCTAAAAAGTGAAAAATAACTATAAATTTTTATATGAAATTGAAATTTTTGAAGTCGACGCCAAACTAATACCTGATAAAATATGATTCGCATAAATAGATTCAAAATACTTTATTTGTATTTGCTTTCTTACAATAATTTGTATATATTAGTAGTTATTTGTTTCATTTAGAAATTATTTGGCGCCGACTACAAAAATTTCAACTTCATATAAAAATTTATAGTTATTTTTCACTTTTTAGCGCACTTTTAGCAATCGATTCAATTTTCTTTATAAAAATTTTATTTTTCTATTTTTAGTTTTGAATTCATTATGATATCCATAACTTATTTGAACTAAGAACTAATCGAGATTATTGTACCTTGCAATGATTCCAAGGTGGCAAAAAAGTACTCGTTTTATCCAAAGTTGTAAGTCACCCTAAAATGAACCACTAAAAATTCTTTGATTCTTAGAGTTCTCCAAATACTAGTGAAATTGTATCAAACAAATATTTAGTCTATCATAGTAAATCTACAAGAATAAATTTCAAATTAATTTTAGATTGGTAATATAGGCTCCAAAACCTTCTAATATTTATATTTAAAGAACTTGAGACCTAAAGTTTCTATACGCCTTAAGAACCCCGCAGTATCAATTTTAGACAAAAACGGAAAATGTAAAATATTCAGTCATTCCCTAATACCAAATCTGAAAAAATGCGAATAAGGTAAAATTTTCAACTCACCATATTGGTTCCGCCATATTGAATTTCAAAAAAATAATTTTAACGTCTTAATCTAATCTAAATCTAAACCCTTCAAAGCCCCCTAGTAACGATTTTGGATGAAATCCAGAAATTAAAAATTTCTAGACCGTCTTATTACATCTTACATATTAGATTTTTTTTAAATAATTTTATATTCGCTATTTACATCCTCAAAAACGACTCAATCCCCCATTTGAATAAAATTGGAAAATGTAAAATTTTTAGTCCGTTATATGGGATTCGCCATACTAAATCCTGAAAAAATACTTTTAAATTCATAATTTAAACCCTCAAAAACCTCCTATGTAAAATTTCTAGGACACTATACTGAATCCGCCAGATATCTTAAATTTGTAATTAAATGTAACAAAAATCCCCCAATACTCATTTTAGACAAAATCGAGAGATATAGAAACTTTAATCCGCAATTTAATTATTTTAAATAATGTCAGATTTATAATGTGCAATCTCAAAAACTTCCCGGTACTAATTTTGAAAAAAAAACGGACATAATTAATGTTTTATCCGCCATATTGTATACGCTATATTGAATTTATTAAAAATAATTGCAGATTCGTTATGTGCGACTCCGAAAACTTCCCCATACCAATTTTGAAGAAAATCGAACAAAATTGATTTTTCCGTCCGCCATATTAGATCCGCCATATTGATTTTTTTAAAATAATTTTAGATTCATCATGTGAGACCCCGAAAACTCCCCCGTACCAATTTTGAAGAAAATCGGTCAAAATTAATTTTTTTGGCTGCCATATTGGATCCGCCATATTGAATTTTTAAAAAACATTTTGAATTCGTTTTATGCGTCCGCAAAAATACCACCACACCATTTTTGAAAAAAATCAGACAAAATAAAATTTTCTTGTCCGTCATATTGGATTCGCCATATTTAATTTTTTTTAAATAATTTCAGATTCTTTGTGTACGACCTCTAAAATTTCCCCATACCAATTTTGGAGATAATCGGACAAAATTATTTTTTTGGCCGCCATATTGTCAGCGCCATCTTTGATTTTACTGCATCAATTTCATCCAAAAAAATATGGGACCACCGCAGCAACTTTCTGAACATAACGTAAAAAATTTCATTCAAATCGGTGCCGCCGTTCCGGAGTAATCGGTGTACATACATAAAAAAAAAACATACATACTCGACGAATTGAAAACCTCCTTCTTTTAGAAGTCAGTTAAAAATATATGTTTCGTGCTGAAACTCGGTAGTCAACTTTTTTTTTGATATTTCTATCGCGAAGCTAAATATTGAATATAGGCCTACTTTCAAGGTCGTAATTGGCAAAATTACAACCTAGGTTTCACACCTATTAAATAATTTTAATATTTTGTACACTTTGTTTAAAATCCAAATTTTAACAATAATACCAGTCTTTACGCCAATTTTTTAGTTGCTACAATTACCAGTTCAGTATTTTTTTTTACTTGTAATAACAGACAAAATAAAGAATTTACTTACTTTCAAGGGCAGCTTGCTGATCTGGTAATTGAGTTCCTTTCGTTGTCTCATATTTGGGTATAAATATCAAATTAGTATCCTTTACATCCGATTCGTTCTGTCCAATAAGACTTAACATCTTTTTTGTACGGGATTTCATCATATGTATATACAGAAATTCACCGAAATATTGGCAACTTCTTCCGCAAGCATCTAAACTCTTATGTTCCCTGAATGTAATAAAATTTTAGGATGCCACAATTGAGTGTGTGTAAGTAATATACTCTACCCGAAATAGTGGCAACTTAAACATTTTATAACTGTCATGTTTATATTAAATATTAATTAAAAAATATTAATTTTCGTGTTGAAAGCGCTAAAAGAACAAGTGTGAGATAAAGAAAAATAAATACCAAACCAAGCAATAAAAAAAGCTATGAAGCCTCGTGTTACAAGAAAGTTTTATCGATTGCTGCAAATACGTTATATTGCCGATCATAAAAATTATAATATTTATTTGTTTTTTTACGGATATCTATAGGAATAAAAGATCAGAATTCACAATGAGATTATAAATATGACGAATTTTAGTATTTCTGAAAACAATTTATTATTGACTTTGTAAGCAAACATATTTCTGGGGAAAGGTATCCAAATCGTATGACTCCTGACCGACGAATATTCATCGCGGACGCTGCTTTTTTGAACCTTTTAAAAAAAATCACAACTACTAGAGAAAGCCTCGTACCATAGTAAATTTAAAAACCAACTGTGTCATCCTTCAAAAGAGGAAAAGTGGCGATGAAAGGGTGCTATTTACTTGAAAATATATCTATAAATAAATCCAAGAAACGATAAAAATTAAGCTTATAGTTAAGCGCCAAATGGCACAACTTTGTCTCAATTTAACCAAACTTAATGGTTTTGGCAACCCCAAAGATAAGACTCTAATTTGGGACATCCTGTACATGCCTTATATACTCTTATACTTCGTTCTGTATAAGGTCAAAGATTTTTTTAATAGACTAATTTTTAAAATTTAGGTACTTAATAATTTGGTCAAAACAATAAAATGATCTACCTAACTATTACTTAAAACTTGCTAACTATTTGGTTAAATATCAATATCCTTTTATCATCAACCTCCGATTGCCGAATAAGATAATTTTTCCCTTGTGCCGAAACCAATTATTTTCATATTGTGTGTAACTTAATTATGGCATCTCAACTATTAAACTCAACAATAAAATCACAAGTTCTTTTAATGTAATAAAATTTAAAGCAACACCGCAAATTCTTTGTAGGGGGAGCCACTTTCTTAAGAGGCATATGATGCCATTATTAGGTGTGTGCAAGTAATATACTTAACCCGAGATAGTGGCAACTTAAGTAAATTTATAATTATTAGGATTACTTTAAATAATAATTAAAAAATAATATATTTCAATGATAAAAAACATAAGAGATAAGCTCGAGACAATAAGGTAAAGAAAAAGAATAGCAGATAAAGCAACCGGAATGAAAAAGAACTGTGGCAACGCATGTAAGTTGCCACAATTTTGACGGTAGCCATAGTACAGGCTTAAGCATACACAAGTCGCCACAAGTATAGTAAGGTGGACACACACACACACACACACACACACACACACACACACACACACACACACACACACACACACACACACACACACACACACACACACACACACACACACACACACACACACACACACACACACACACACACACACACACACACACACACACACACACACACACACACACACACACACACACACACACACACACACACACACACACACACACACACACACACACACACACACACACACACACACACACACACACACACACACACACACACACACACACACACACACACACACACACACACACACACACACACACACACACACACACACACCACACACACACACACACACACACACACACACACACACACACACACACACACACACACACACACACACACACACACACACACACACACACACACACACACACACACACACACACACACACACACACACACACACACACACACACACACACACACACACACACACACACACACACACACACACACACACACACACACACACACACACACACACACACACACACACACACACACACACACACACACACACACACACACACACACACACACACACACACACACACACACACACACACACACACACACACACACACACACACACACACACACACACACACACACACACACACACACACACACACACACACACACACACACACACACACACACACACACACACACACACACACACACACACACACACACACACACACACACACACACACACACACACACACACACACACACACACACACACACACACAACACACACACACACACACACACACACACACACACACACACACACACACACACACACACACACACACACACACACACACACACACACACACACACACACACACACACACACACACACACACACACACACACACACACACACACACACACACACACACACACACACACACACACACACACACACACACACACACACACACACACACACACACACACACACACACACACACACACACACACACACACACACACACACACACACACACACACACACACACACACACACACACACACACACACACACACACACACACACACACACACACACACACACACACACACACACACACACACACACACACACACACACACACACACACACACACACACACACACACACACACACACACACACACACACACACACACACACACACACACACACACACACACACACACACACACACACACACACACACACACACACACACACACACACACACACACACACACACACACACACACACACACACACACACACACACACACACACACACACACACACACACACACACACACACACACACACACACACACACACACACACACACACACACACACACACACACACACACACACACACACACACACACACACACACACACACACACACACACACACACACACACACACACACACACACACACACACACACACACACACACACACACACACACACACACACACACACACACACACACACACACACACACACACACACACACACACACACACACACACACACACACACACACACACACACACACACACACACACACACACACACACACACACACACACACACACACACACACACACACACACACACACACACACACACACACACACACACACACACACACACACACACACACACACACACACACACACACACACACACACACACACACACACACACACACACACACACACACACACACACACACACACACACACACACACACACACACACACACACACACACACACACACACACACACACACACACACACACACACACACACACACACACACACACACACACACACACACACACACACACACACACACACACACACACACACACACACACACACACACACACACACACACACACACACACACACACACACACACACACACACACACACACACACACACACACACACACACACACACACACACACACACACACACACACACACACACACACACACACACACACACACACACACACACACACACACACACACACACACACACACACACACACACACACACACACACACACACACACACACACACACACACACACACACACACACACACACACACACACACACACACACACACACACACACACACACACACACACACACACACACACACACACACACACACACACACACACACACACACACACACACACACACACACACACACACACACACACACACACACACACACACACACACACACACACACACACACACACACACACACACACACACACACACACACACACACACACACACACACACACACACACACACACACACACACACACACACACACACACACACACACACACACACACACACACACACACACACACACACACACACACACACACACACACACACACACACACACACACACACACACACACACACACACACACACACACACACACACACACACACACACACACACACACACACACACACACACACACACACACACACACACACACACACACACACACACACACACACACACACACACACACACACACACACACACACACACACACACACACACACACACACACACACACACACACACACACACACACACACACACACACACACACACACACACACACACACACACACACACACACACACACACACACACACACACACACACACACACACACACACACACACACACACACACACACACACACACACACACACACACACACACACACACACACACACACACACACACACACACACACACACACACACACACACACACACACACACACACACACACACACACACACACACACACACACACACACACACACACACACACACACACACACACACACACACACACACACACACACACACACACACACACACACACACACACACACACACACACACACACACACACACACACACACACACACACACACACACACACACACACACACACACACACACACACACACACACACACACACACACACACACACACACACACACACACACACACACACACACACACACACACACACACACACACACACACACACACACACACACACACACACACACACACACACACACACACACACACACACACACACACACACACACACACACACACACACACACACACACACACACACACACACACACACACACACACACACACACACACACACACACACACACACACACACACACACACACACACACACACACACACACACACACACACACACACACACACACACACACACACACACACACACACACACACACACACACACACACACACACACACACACACACACACACACACACACACACACACACACACACACACACACACACACACACACACACACACACACACACACACACACACACACACACACACACACACACACACACACACACACACACACACACACACACACACACACACACACACACACACACACACACACACACACACACACACACACACACACACACACACACACACACACACACACACACACACACACACACACACACACACACACACACACACACACACACACACACACACACACACACACACACACACACACACACACACACACACACACACACACACACACACACACACACACACACACACACACACACACACACACACACACACACACACACACACACACACACACACACACACACACACACACACACACACACACACACACACACACACACACACACACACACACACACACACACACACACACACACACACACACACACACACACACACACACACACACACACACACACACACACACACACACACACACACACACACACACACACACACACACACACACACACACACACACACACACACACACACACACACACACACACACACACACACACACACACACACACACACACACACACACACACACACACACACACACACACACACACACACACACACACACACACACACACACACACACACACACACACACACACACACACACACACACACACACACACACACACACACACACACACACACACACACACACACACACACACACACACACACACACACACACACACACACACACACACACACACACACACACACACACACACACACACACACACACACACACACACACACACACACACACACACACACACACACACACACACACACACACACACACACACACACACACACACACACACACACACACACACACACACACACACACACACACACACACACACACACACACACACACACACACACACACACACACACACACACACACACACACACACACACACACACACACACACACACACACACACACACACACACACACACACACACACACACACACACACACACACACACACACACACACACACACACACACACACACACACACACACACACACACACACACACACACACACACACACACACACACACACACACACACACATACAGACCTTCCAATATTTATAACGCCTCGGCTTCAGAGGCATTTGTGGCACTTTTGTTTAGACCGCGCCGACTGCGTAAAAAATTTTATTAGCTTCACGGGAAAATGGTCGGCGCTTTGATACACTCTTTCCGAAAAAAGTTATCGGCATGCTTTGATTTATAGCGACAGTCGCCATAATTCGTTGTATGCCAGAAATAAGGAGTGTATGTGTATGTATGCCACACTTCATGGTGTGTAACATTTAGTCCAGGAGCTTATAGGAAACGTTTTGTGTATTCCACAGATCCAGAATTATCTCATCAATACACATTTTGAATGTATCCTAATTCATTTAAAATTCTCTGAAAATTTTATATTCGTCGCAAACCTCGTCCGTTACCAATTTCTACCTAAATAGATATAATTTGAGTATTTGTTAGAATTTATAGATTTTATTTTAGATGATTGAGAAAATTATAACAGAGACAACTTTCTAAGATAAGTTACAATTTCTATAGATGTTCATTCTAGAAAATTTTTATAAGAAAAATTAAGAAAAAAGTTAACGGAAGTATAGAAAATTAGTTGAACTAGGTACAAACTGAAAATAATCTTTCTTTGATTTAGTAAGCTTTTTAAGGTGCTTACTATAAACATGTAAAAAAGCTCAGCAGTGATACTTTTTATTTTTTCCAAGCTAGAAATACATTTTTTATAAGATGGTCAACAAAATAATAAAAGAAATTTAGGAACCGGCGTGTTTACCTAATAATTGCAACCCAGATAATAAATGTATCTTTATATTCATTTGTCAAATCAAATGATAACAGTTTGAAAAAATTCATGTGCATAAAAACTTAAAGAGTACATCCAATAAGAGAGAATAGGAGAAAGGTTTATGAATTTTAGTTAAAAATTAACTTAATAATTTGAACAAAGGATAAAACGCCAAACAGCATCTTTGAACTGGAACGAGAAATTATTGATATGTGAAAAAAACTTAGAAAGCATTATTAATGAAGTTTAGAGACGGTCTTATTATCGGTACTTGAACCCTGGATAACTAACCTTTCCACTTCTCGTATCTAAACGAAGAACAGTCCATACGTCAAGTTTTTTCAAATTCGAGTCAACAAATTGAAATTTCACAAATCTAGCTTTAATAGGTCCCGAAATATACTCTTCGAGCCACGGTATAGGTAATTTTGGCCTTTTCTCACTTACTAATATGTGAATAAAACCTTTAGACACAGTTGCAACTCTTTAACAAGGTAATTAGTGCAGTTATTGTGTTAACCGCGATAGATCATATCGATTATCCAGAATATTTTAACAAGAGGATGCGCGAGGATTTGGAAAAATATGCAGAAGATTCTACGAAGATGGCTATGTTTTAAGGAAACAGTTTTGTTGGTATGATTTCATAAATAGATATTAACGAAAAAAATAAACTGAGAAAAATTAAACGAAAGTTTAGCGATGGTTAAATTTATGACATTACAAGAGTAAACACCAAATTTAAAATAATAAGTCGGACTTGTGTTTTGGGTGAAGTTTAAAATAAGTAAGGCTTATGTCATCATAAGATACAAAAGTCATAGCTGAAATTTTTGAGTCATTATTGACTATACTTTATTCTTCTGTTGTTAAGTTTACATCGACCTTCAAAAAGACAAACTTTTAAATAAAATAATAAAACGTTGAGCCTAACTAAAGGCAAAAATTCATAAACTTAAGTCATTTTATCACTGAGACTTAGAGTTAATGGGTATTTGAAAATAATAAATAGGTAGGGAAGGGAGCGCATCCACGTCTGAGTATTGTCGTTATTCAAATATCAATAGAAATACTTGCTTAAAAGGCTCTCTTAAATAGCAAAAGAAATTGAAATTAAATTATGGACATAAAAAATAAAATTAAGCCCCAGTGGTGAAATTTCAAATTTTCTTTGTAATAATATTTGTGCTAACATGTGGGTGGACATCTACATCGAGTACGTTTGAATAGAGAATATTAAATTTTTACTAGTAAAATAATTTTTTAAAATTGGTATGGTAGTTCCGGAGATAACCTCAAGAAAACAAACATATACACAAAGTTTAATTTTTATTTTAACAGTGATTAACAGTAAAAAATTTGCTAATTGAACGAACTTTCGAGAGTTCAAATTTAAAACTTAACATCTATTTCTTTTTCATGCTTTCAATTTTCGTAATTTGGTTCCTTACATAATCTTTAATATTTTTCCATGATCTCTTTTGTAACAAAGGAAATTCCTTTATGCATTTTTCACATTCTTCTTTACCAGGAAGAATTTTGGTTCTAATTTTTGTTTTAAAATAATTAAAAACCGCCGACTTCTCGTCATCTCCCCATGGTACTTTTGTAAAGACTTTTCTGTTTTCTTTTCTTTTTCGAAATGCTTTTTGATTTTTGTTTTCATTATTTTTGGCAATATATTTTTGATGGGAATTGTCAGTAGACAAATTTAGGTTCTCGGTATTTTCCTCATTTTCGCAGGTACTTTCATCTGAATCCTCCTCAACATCAGTTAAATCTATAGAAAGATTAATAAATTATAATCTGTTACATATATATATATATATATATATATATATATATATATATATATATATATATATATATATATATATATATATATGAATATAAATGAATTAAATTTACTTAATAATGTTAATACTAAATGTGCTTAATAGAGTTATAAGAAATATTAAACGTGCAAATAATACAATTTGAAATAAAATTCAGTTAGACAACTACAAATGAAGACAACAAAAATATAGAAGAACATATGTAATTGTTTATTTCTAGAAATATTATGTTTATGTTAAGTTACAAATATAATAAACTAATAAAAAATGTCTTTATACGTTAGATTCTATAAAATATAAGTTCCGTTCGTTGAACAACCAGGAACTCGTCAGAGTCAATCAGATCGTACTAAAGCAGTTTCCAAATTGTTATGTGACTGTTTTTCTAGTGCTGATTGGGACTGACTGGTTTGTGATTTCTGTACGAATAAGCCTATTGATAGATACTTTCTGCACATGATTTTTTTTATTCACAAATTGAGACTTAAATTTAAAATACACAATTAAAATATTTGATAACTGATTTGACATAATTTAATATCCGTTTTTGTCTAGCCATTTCAAGCCACTTGGAGAATTTCTGATTTTTAGAGCGAACTAATAGCGCTGATTATTATATTAGGAAAATATAATTATACATAACTATTTAGACAATTTATAGAATTATTTTGAAAAAAGACATGGTAATGATATATTGCTTATTCATACATTACCTTTAACTTCAATATCATCCAAAGACTTTCCGACATACTTATTAACTTGGCCTTGATCAACCGCCAGCAATATCTTGCTTACTTTTGTTAATTCTACTGCGCTTTCGTGCAGTCGATAAAAATCTCTGTGAACTCTAATGTCATGTCCCAAATGACGAGCCAACCAGTCTGTTTGATTTTCGGTTAAATTAAAAATTTGGCAAACCGTTGAGACATATTTTCTAAGTTTTGTACTTGTGACATTTTCTGGATTTTGCAACTCTGCTTTTTGGACAAATCTAGATAAACATTCGTATCCTCGAAGGGGTCTTAATGAGGTTCCTGATCTAGCAAAAACGTAAGGATTTTCATTTGAAATTTGCACTAATTTTCTTTTTGATATTAATAAATCAATGGCCAGTTTTACTTCTGAAGTTAAAAGAACAGGTACTCTTCGGCCTCTCTTTCCTTCTACATCCACAAGAATTAGCTTTTCGGCTAACTGTTGTTCAATTGACGACAACGAATTTTTAAGTTCTTGTGTACATTGTTCCGCCCAAAGTGGTCTTTTAGCATATTGCATTAGTGTCATTTTAGCTGCATCTCCTGATCTTTTTTTATTAAATAGTATAATTCGGGACAAAACCAGTGAAGCCAATGTTAACCAGTCGTATAGTATAGGTATTGTCGATTGCATAATTTTGTCGGAATATACTTTAATATTTTCTTGAATGTAAGTATTTAATTTAATAAGATCTTCGGTTAAGGGTAACAATTGAGAGCAATTGAATTTACGCTTGTGTAATGTAAATAACACATTGGATGATATTTTTATCTTCCATTCGAGATCATGAATTGATAAAAAAGCTTGTAATTCTTGGTCACGTTTTAATTCACCTCTTCTCAAAGCTGTGCCTCGAGCGAAATTCGCACATTTTTTTAAATGATGGCCGATTTTTAGTCCCAGAGAAGGTGTTTGAAACTCTGTCCTACCAATATCTGAATTTGAAACAGAGCATATAGATTTGGTAGAAGCAATTATTAAGTCAAACTTAGCAGGTGTTAGACATTCTTCAAGGGTTATGTCTCTCTTTGAACAAAGTGATATTTCTTCTACAAGTCTTCCTAGGTGTCGCATTTGTTGTCTGATTACATTTATCTGTTCAGTTCCTTTATTTTCATATAACATACTTCCAAATTTCAAAATTAATTCATCTTTCCTTACTATTTTTCCAACTGAATCAGATAACATGTTTTCTACTACTTTGTTTAAAAATTCAGTTGATACCAGGGAAGAATACATTCCATATAAGAGAGCTTTGGATTCCGAAGCTGGATCCCTGTTATCTAGATTTTGTTTATCAGGACAACGTTTTAGATGCGTGCTAATATTATGTTTCAGCATGAATCCCAAACAGTCTGGATATGGACCGTAATCATGATAAGTATATTTTAATATTTCTTCTCTTGTCGGTAATCTGAGCAACAAGAGTTCTCCTTCTTTACTATTAATTACTTCACAGTTGTGATAGAAATCCCCTACCATCTGCAATCTACTCAAATCGGTTCTTCTATTTTTTGATCCTTTTGGATGAGCTAACACTCTTGATACTTCAATATCTTCACTATGGAGCTTTTCTAAATGCCTTGGTAAGTTACAAATTATCTTGTAACAAATAAAACATGAATGTTTTTTTTCTCTTTTTCGTTTTCCCTCTTTAGTTTTTTTTGATGATCTAATATAAATTCCGTTATTGTTTTCACTCTCTGTTGAGCTATTTATGTTTGAGTTTACCAGAGTATTTTTTTTTACCTACGTTACAAGCAATTACCGTAGAAGGGGGAGATACTGTGCTTTGTTCCCCTACTAATATTATTGTTTCAGAGGATGGTGTTATGCCAACTGTTGGCAAACCCTCGGGATCTTTGTCCAAATTCACAATATTTTCTTTTTCGTGTGAGTGGGAAAATATTTCTAAATTTTGATTCAAAGCCAATGAGGAACTATTTTGTTCTATTTGGTCTATGCTCAGAGCAATCTGTGAAATATAATTTTTAAGTATATTACTATGATTATGGTCTACTTCGTTTTTATACTGAATTGTTTCTGACGTTGGTTTAGTTGTTATGCCAGAATTAAAGGATAACTTATCAATGTCGGTGTTAGTAAATGTTTCAATAATATCTTGATCAGTTGCACAGTTATCAGAACAACTATCCGAAATATATGTTGTGGTTCCATTACTCTCCGCGTATTCACTTTCTGATGGGGAGTAAGGATCATATTCCGAATCAGATTCAAAAACTATTTTTCTTAACGATGATCGATCTCGTAATCCTAGAAAATATTATATTGTTGGTAAACTAACACTCGTAAAGGTATTATGAAAATAATGTTGCCAAATATCGAATAAAAATACAGACAAAATTATAAATATCACTACTTGAAAAGTGTATGATTTAGCGTCGCGTAAATAACATTTTAGTGGGGTCTTTATAGTAAAACATGAAAATAAAATTATATCCATCAGGTACATTTTGTCAGATAAGGAAAACAATATACAGCAATATATAAGGAATAGGCATAATAATATTTTACAAATAAGTTAACTTACTTCTAACATATTCATTCTGCCGATTTTCATTCTTCATCTTGGTTAATTTTGGTTTTACACTATCAAAATGATCATGTATTTCATTTTTCACAAGTTGTAAAATACGTTTGCTTCTTGCAGACATAATTCTAATAAAATAAATTAGTTATTTTAAAGTACATAGGAATTATATTTTTTCAATTTAAACCTAGAGCATCAATTTATATGTGTAAGATATGGGTATAACTTTTTTGCTTGATTTTTTAAAACGTGTAGTTGGACTATTTCGTGAGAAAATTTAAAAAATTCATTCAACCCTTATTTGGGTGTAGTTACAAAAAATTTTTTTTTGGTAAATTAACGTCAAAGAAAGAAGAGTAGTAAGGCATTACACGTGCCAATTTTATCTTTAGTAGATCTTTCCTTTTTAACTGATTATTAAATAATTGCTAAAAACACATTTACTAAAACTAAAATTACTAAATTATAAAATCTAATCATTAAGAGAAAGAGAATGCGCAAAACAATATATTTTCTTATCAATTTGAATCAGTATGTCGACCTCCATAGCTAAGATATATAAAATCTTAAAAAATATATTCACTTATAAAATATATTAAAATATTATAAGTCTCGAATATGATTTGTTATTTATCGTTTTAAAAATATCGTGCCGAATTAAAGTAACCAAAATGCATTGATAATGTTAAAATAATTGTTAATTTTATTTGGCAAATAACTTGAATAATGTTCATTTATCATTTGTCAAGAAGAAACCTGTCAATTTCAAGCTGTCAAGTTTAACCCGCTCATAAAATATAAAAATTATATTAAGAAGAATAATCACATTTTCACCCTTTGTAGTTAATATACAAACACTATTAAAAACAAAATTGATATATATTTTTCTGTCTATATGCTATTTACCAAAAGAACAAAAAAAATAGTACCCTTAAAACTACGAATTAAAACAATAAAGAAATAATTCAATTTAAATATAAGAACAAGTAAGAAATAATTTTATTTACACCAATAAGCTACAGCCAATGTTTCACCCCATGCGGACAGACAGGCGCACGAGTCATCGAGAGTACATTACCAACTGAACCTTAGCTCAATCCGACGTGTGGAATTATACATATATTTATACATAACAAAGTTTTATTACAGACGTATAAATGAATATACACGTAAAGTGTCATGTTATTGTATTGTCATCGACACATACAAAATTTCAACTCAGTCGGACGTGTAAAAAACGGGTTACAAAATCATATTACATAATTTCTTTTTTGCTAACACAGACAAATCTACTCAGATCAGAAATATTATTGAATTGTCATCTGTAAAGTTTTAATAATAATAATAAAAATTAAATTTTAATAAAAAAATTGAACCGACTTCTAAAAAAGTGCTTAAATGTCAAAAATAACAATTAAAGTTTTCTATGAAATTGAAATTTTATGTGAATTCCGTAAAATTTTCAACGTACCATATTTGATTCGCCATACTGAATTTAAAAAAATTGTTTTATACTCTTACTCTAATCTTAATCTACCCTCTCAAAAACCCCTAATACCTATTTTGGACATAATCTGGAACTATAAAATTTTTAAACTGTCATATGGCATCTGCCATATTAATTTTTTTATAACCATTTTAAATCTTGGATTTGCACTTTCAGAAAATCCCCCAACTACAAATTTTGAACAAAATCTAGAAATGTTAAATTTTTAGTCCAACATATTGGATTTGTCATATTAAATTTTTTTTAAATAATTATAAATTTGGAACTTCCACTCTTAAAAACCCCCTTGACCAATTTTGGACATAATCGAGATATGTAAAATTTTTATTCCACCATAGTGGATCCGCCATACTGAATTTTTAAAAAATAATTCTATATTCGTTATGTACTATCCCGAAAATTCCCTAGACCAATTTTGGAGAAAATCGACGAAAATTACCTCTTGGTCCGTCATATTATCCGCGCCATCTTGGATTTTATTGAACCAATTTCGATCAACATGATACGGGACCACCGTAGCAATTTCCTGACCAAAATACAAAAATTTTCATTGAAATTTGCGCCTCCGTTACAGAATAATCGATGTACATACATAAAAAAATACATCGCGGTTGAAGGTTGAACCTCCTTTTAGAAGTGAGATAATTAGTTATTTACATGAACCTTTTTAATTTTCTCTAAACACCAAACTAAGAGCTAATCATAATTGTTTACTTACCTCAAAAAAAAAGCCATAAACAAGCACAAATTTTTAAAAATTTGAAATAAAATAATCGGTAATTTAAAAATATTTCGACTGACGTACTAACCCGTTTCTATCGAATTTTAGAAATGACCGTTATAGAAGTTATAGTGTTCCTTTTCACAAAATGATTGAATCAAATGCAGTGCTACTCTATTATGGCCAAAATATATCTGCAACTTATTTCTTTCTACGTAATTAATAAGGGAGAACAATATACTGGGGTGATCGAAGTTATGTTTACATACGTATGCCACAAGTCTAGTTCACACCTGTTTTAAGTGTATACTTTTATGTATGCCACAAATTATTTTAGAGCATATGAAACCATTGCAGGCAAAAAAAAATTATAACAGTAAGAGTACCTTAAAAATCTGAATAGTGGAGCGATCTGCATACAGGGTGTACGAAATTGTAATTTTGAAAACTATAAGAGATATAAAGGAGGTTAGATGAGGAAAGTTTTAGGCATTTATATTAGTAGGTTATTGGTGCTTACGCATCGGTTCTGGTTTTTTGTGTTTTTAAGATATTAAAAAAAAGTAAAATATTACGGCTATAACTTTTTTATTTCCCAATATTTCCTAAATCTGTAAACATCTTAGTATGGCCACTTTTTACGCCGAATACGTCTATTTGGTTAAATTTTAGGTAGATACAACTTTTCGATTTATCGAACTATCATCAAATTTGTTTTCTTTATGACCGCCATATTGGACTTAACTCACCAAAAAGCACTTAATTTTTTCTGTAATACTGAAACACTAATGCAAAAAACAATATTATAACCTAAAATAACTAAAAACACTCTCTCTTAAATATTTTACCATACCGAAATTCTAAATAATTCTTTTACTTAAAAATAAATTTAAACTAATAACAACATCTATTCATAAGACTGCGTTTACTATTATAACAATATTATTTAATAATTACAAGCTATATAGTCATACTAAGGTTCAAAATATCTACCATCTTTTGAATACACTTTTGAGATTTTTTACAAACGGCTCTCGTTACATGATGAATAGTATTTGGACTGATATTACCAAAAATATTGATAGCTCACGGTTCAATTTTTTTTTTGCTCTCAGAGCGATTAACTTCGTATATCTTAGTTTTCACGTATCCTCGTAAAGATTAATCTAAAACTACTAGGTCCAAAGACCTAGCAGACCAGCGCACAGAACCACTGTGCGGGATTATTTTTTCACCAAAACTATATTTTAAAAATGTTTATACTTCCCTGGAATTATGTGCGGGGCAACCATCTCGCTGAAACCACACACTATCAAGTTTCTCGAATGGCAGGAATAATTTGATTTTCTAACATTGCAAGATATCTTTGACCCGTCAATATTTGGTCATAAATAAATGGGCCAGTCAGACGAATTCGTAAAAATAATGGAGAATATTAAAAAAAAATGATAAATAGTAATTAATACAATATTAATAAATACATTATGAAGATAAATAAAGCATTTCACAACACAGTAATGGTGATTCTTTTTATTAAAAACTTTGGAGTTACTGAAATGTGTTTCATCTGTCCAGAAAACTTTATTGGAAAAGGCGAGATTTTATAGATATTTATATTGGTATGTTACCAATTATAGAAACGACTCTCCTATCAATGTCGCCTTCTTGAAGCCCTTGTACAATTGTTGGTTTATAGGGATACTATTTAGTAACTCTTAAAATATCATGAACATTTGGTCTTGGAAAGTTAAACTCGGTGCCAGCATTTCTTGAAGAAAATTTTTCAAAACCATCAACCTCTAATAAGTTTTTAACTCGTTTAGGAAAAAAACTTTTTCTGCGTTGTCGTCGTTCGGGGTACATGTCAAAATAATTATCCATAGATCTGATTGTATTTCTTTTATTTCTTATTATAACACTTTAGCATATCAAACTTTTCTTCGGAGAAAAATTTAATGCCGTATTTATTAAAATGTCTAAAATTTTAGTGTTTAAAAGTTTTTTCTCTGGTTTCTCACCTTACAGACTAATGTTTTGGCCACTACTAAAAGTTTTTAATTTACTGAGTTTTGCTTTTGTTTATTGACTTAAGGGAGAGAAATATATTTCTCATCCGAGATTGTCCAGGATTGTTTTGCTTGCTATAGACATGATTAATAATAGCAGTAAATGGTCCGTTATTTTATTTATTTCAAATACTACAATAATAATGGTAAACAAAATAAGATAAAAAGATCCTAAAAATAATCTCATTTTATGTAGGAACATCGAAAAATAAACTTTCAGAAATAAAATTATTTTACACACTCGAGGTTTGTTTGTAGCCTACACGAAATAGAACTATTAAAAATGCATAGTAAAATATATTATTTTACACACGTCACTTGTGGCATACATGGAAAAACTCCTAGACTATATAACTTCAGTCGACTTCTGCAGAGGTCGCTTTTGCCAGGGCAAATTCATACACAATTGCGTATGCCACAAATATTACAACATGTGAAATTTGCTTAGTACCCATTTCTGGTGTACAAAACCTGATTTTACACAACCTATGGAAAAAAAAATTCTACTGACCAATGCGATCCCGAGGATTCCAAAACTGCAATAAAAATTTAGTGGAATACGCGTGTATGTATGCCACAATTCGGTAGTAGGCCAGAATTGAGTTTTATGCACACACACGTTGTCACAAATATAGGGGCGTCTGAACACACACACACACACACACACACACACACACACACACACACACACACACACACACACACACACACACACACACACACACACACACACACACACACACACACACACACACACACACACACACACACACACACACACACACACACACACACACACACACACACACACACACACACACAACACACACACACACACACACACACACACACACACACACACACACACACACACACACACACACACACACACACACACACACACACACACAACACACACACACACACACACACACACACACACACACACACACACACACACACACACACACACACACACACACACACACACACACACACACACACACACACACACACACACACACACACACACACACACACACACACACACACACACACACACACACACACACACACACACACACACACACACACACACACACACACACACACACACACACACACACACACACACACACACACACACACACACACACACACACACACACACACACACACACACACACACACACACACACACACACACACACACACACACACACACACACACACACACACACACACACACACACACACACACACACACACACACACACACACACACACACACACACACACACACACACACACACACACACACACACACACACACACACACACACACACACACACACACACACACACACACACACACACACACACACACACACACACACACACACACACACACACACACACACACACACACACACACACACACACACACACACACACACACACACACACACACACACACACACACACACACACACACACACACACACACACACACACACACACACACACACACACACACACACACACACACACACACACACACACACACACACACACACACACACACACACACACACACACACACACCCACACACACACACACACACCCACACACACCCACACACACCCACACACACCCACACACACCCACACACACCCACACACACCCACACACACCCACACACACCCACACACACCCACACACACCCACACACACCCACACACACCCACACACACCCACACACACCCACACACACCCACACACACCCACACACACCCACACACACCCACACACACCCACACACACCCACACACACCCACACACACCCACACACACCCACACACACCCACACACACCCACACACACCCACACACACCCACACACACCCACACACACCCACACACACCCACACACACCCACACACACCCACACACACCCACACACATGTATATATATATATATATATATATATATATATATATATATATATATAACGAATGAAGTAAAATGCAAACTTCTTCCCATCATATCCTTGCTGAATGTGATTTCAGCACTACAACGGCATAATGTGGATATATATCCACTGCTATTGCATCTTACACGGAGGATTCCGTGAAAGCCGCATAAACATATATACGCTATCCGGCGGGAGGTCGGCGAAGCTGCTTTCAGTATTTGCATGATTCCTTCCGATCTGTCCTTTGCACAGCCAGGTGCATGTCGGTACCCTGATGAGTCTAGTAGAGACGAAACATGTACCTCTGTCGTATCACTGTGGCGGGGAGGGTAAGTTTTGACTTTCTTCTCGGTATGGTGGTACAGGTAGGCCATCATCTTGATGGTGGTGGAATAGGATAAATTGCGTTTTATAACAATTTATTCTAACTGTGCAACCTCTAACACAGCAAGGATATGATGAAAAGAAGCTTGCATTTACTGTTCGCATTTTTTTAGTTCATATATATATATATATATATATATATATATATATATATATATATATATATATATATATATATATATAATTAGAGGGAGACTTGAGAGTAGTTGAAAGTTTTTTAATATAACTATTATTAATATGTTTTACGTTTAGACAAGCCTAAAAGTGAAAAAATAAAGGAAAGAAATCGAGTGGTTGGACAACCTTAACAAGAAAGAAAGAGTAATAATGAAAAAAAAACAAAGTTGCCGAAAATTAGTGTTTATTTTTCAACGTCCTTAAAATCAGATTTGGGAGTAACAGAAGCGGAAGCGTCATGTTCGGAAATTTCAACGCCAATAGAAGAAGTTTCAGTTTCAGATAGTTTAGATTTAGACCAACTTGTGGTAAACGATAAAGTAAATTTAAATGCTTTTGAAGTGTCTTCACAACAAAAAAAAAATGAAAATAGCTTTGGTTCCGCCAATGAAAACCAAATGCTAGAAACGTTAATAAAACAAAAATATCCTACAGACAGAGATTATTATGTATACATTTTTGAAAGTGACTAAAAAATTTGATTTAAGTTATGGGTCTTGCAGACGAAACGACATTGATTTTCCAAAAACTAATCGTAGGTCATTTTCTACTGTTTATTACACTTCAAAATCCAAATGTGGATTAATTGCTGACCGTAAGTGGTTGTATTATTCTATGAGTGAGACTGGTGTTACTGCAAACCTTGTTGGCTATTTGCTGATAGAAGTAGTATACATTTTAAGTTTAATTGGGTCAATGGAATATCTAAATCAAAAACTTTAATTCAAAAAAAATTAAAATGTGAAACTGGTGGTGCACAC
Source organism: Diaprepes abbreviatus (assembly GCA_034092305.1). NCBI lineage: Eukaryota > Metazoa > Arthropoda > Insecta > Coleoptera > Curculionidae > Diaprepes > Diaprepes abbreviatus. The sequence goes on from JASJET010000170.1 coordinate 649,210, forward strand.
ATTGCCGCTTGTGTAACTCGCGGCAAACAGCGGCAAAGCATTTGTTAAAGCAGACATAACTACCAAAAACAAAGAGCCAGCTGTCATCGAGAACACAAGCTCTAGTAGTGAAGAGTCTGATAATGAGTTCTTTAGGGAATGGCAAGTTTATGTCGAATTTGATTTTGAGTACAGTCAATCCATTGATGTTGATAAATCGGTTGTCGTCGAAAAATAGCACCAAGCACATTGTCGGGAAAGTATTAAGTAGTGATGGAGACGACAGCTGGATTATAAAGTTCCTTAGATTTAAGAAAAAACTATTTATCTGGCCTTCTGTTGATGACGAAGACGTAGAGATAGCTCAAATATTTTAAAAGTTTTAGCTTCGCCGACTACAGACCGCCGTGGTTCCGGCTTGACTTTTCAACTCCAATTTAATGGTCTTAACCTTCGTTAATTCTGAAGACACTATTATTTGTAATATTTTTTAAGTGTTTTATGAATGTTTTTAAATACGTTTACAGTACTGAGTGCTGTTATTCAAGTTTATTAACTTGCTCTGACAGATAAGCTTATAACTTTTATATTTTTCAATAAATATAAAAAATTTAAAAACCGAAGGTTAGAGAAATAAGTTCTTTTTTACATTTTCCCTATAACAGATTGTAGCTTAAATACAATATCACAGACAACTAGTTATTGCATTTGCCCCTTTTTCGTGAGACAAATGTAAAAAATTGCAGTTTTTTAAAAAAAATATTAACAATAAAGTTCTACAAATAATTAAAATCATTTTTTGTTTACTAACATACAGTACAGTATTGTCTCAGATGAATTTTTGTAGTTTTTTTGAAGGCCACATAAAGGTGTGGGAGATGTTTGCAACCAAATTAAACATTATAATTACTCCAGTCCACCCAAATGAATTTATTCCTGACCTTACGTCTTCTTTGTATAATACAAATTATAACGATATCATAGAGTAATAAAAACTACACTGTAAAAAGAAAATATATTAAAGTTAAAGTAAAAGTACTGGAAGCAAATTTCATAAACGTTTATTAAATGCGTTTATTGTAATGCATTACATTTTATAATTTACATTAATCTAGATTAATTTATTCCATTAAATCTAATATAATTATACATTAAATTTAAAGTTTGTGTTCATTGAATTTAAGATATGTTATCACATATTTAATGCACCAAGATTAATATGAGGTCAACAAATTGTAATGCTACCAGAAAAACGTGGAAATTTTTCCCATAGGTAGGGTACCGTCATCTCTAAACGGGTTTCAAACTCATTGGTTTCCGTAAGTACTGGCAGACATGTACACTTCATCATAAGAAAATTGAGTCCTTTAAGCAACTTATATCGTACTAAATAAAAAGTTCAATATAAGTTGCGCTATCTCCCGGAATGTCATGCAATGTACCACGAATACTAATGTAAATTATTTTAATGTTAAAGTACAGGTGAATTAATTTTAATGTACAGAAAGTTGAAATATCTTTTCAGTTACTTTATTGAAACTTAAGATACCATTTAATCAAATTTAATGTACAATGAATTGATATTTGAACGAATTGCTTCAGATTTAAAGTAAATGTAAATTATTCACGATTTTAGGTACATAGTCATTAAATTTAATATAGAATGGACATTAAATTTTCAATAAATTTTAGGTTATTTTAACAGTGTAGCAAACTAACTCCCATCATAACTAAATCAAGTTTGACGCTTCAACTTTTTTAAAGCATCTGACTAATAATTTTAAATACAGCAATAAACAGTCCTCTCCGTGTTTCTTCTAATTGTATGTTTCTGTAATCTAGAATAACTGTTAAAATTTTAATACCAAAATTTTCTCGTTAAACTTTAAATTCCCAGTGGAAATAGGAATTTTCGGTAACGTGGATTATAAATTGGACTTGAAACTTCTTAAACTCAACTTCTTTTTGATAATTTCTAAAGCTTCGAGAATTGTTGAAGTTATTTTTCGTTTTAATTTGATAATGTTTAAGGTATTGAGTAATTAAGTTAAATAATTTATTGTTGAATTCGTAGCGCTAAAAATATTTTCAGGTAAGTTTTTCTTAAACCTTGCCTAGTTAGTTTAATATGTAGAAGATTCTTCTCATTGTTTAGGAAATTGTCTTTGCTGCTTCAATGCTTTTTCAGTATCAGGGTCTAAGTTTTCCATGATGATGCATAGTTAAATGAAAATCTTAAAACTATCCTAATAAATGTACTGAACGAAATTTTGCTTATTAAATATTAAAACCCATTATGAAAGTCAAGAAAATTTTACAGTTCTAATTCGCCGATTACTTGATAATTTTGAATTGCATAATCAACTATCACGACCCACGATTGAAAATTGAATGAAGAAATTTGAGCGGATGTTTTCATTAAAAGATGAGAGAAACCAAATTCGCCCAAAAAATCTGCAGAACAATTAACAACTTCCATTGGGCATAGCTTCCAGGAATTAAACCTCTACTTCCAATGAATTATAACAACAAATTTGCTTCTTCATGCTTATAAGATTTAGCTGACCCTAGACTGCAGTTCACTGACCATGGACAGCACAGAAATCCAAGCAGATAACAAGCAAAGTTCTTAGATTGGAAAAGCAGAAAATCCACATATCCAGCAAGAACTTCGAATGTATCCTAAAAAAAAATTACAGTTTGCAATACTATATGAACAGGAGAGATTATTGGACTATACTTTTTGAAAAAGATGAATTTGCTTCTGTGACTGTAAATGACGATTACTATCGTGGTCTCTTAACTACGTCTTTTTGGAAAAAAATGGATGAAGCGGACGCAACTGAGCTGTGCTTTCAACACACCATATGCGAAACAATGATTTGACTACAAATGAAGTTTCCAGAGTGAGATATCTCTCTTTCAAAAATGAAAAATTGCCTTCTAGAAGATGCAATTTAACCTGTTTGAATTTCTTCCTTTGTACTTTTTTGAAAATTTCAAGATTCGAGAACTTAAAAAGAAGATGAACACCAAATTTGTAAATTCCAGTGGCCTTTACACCAAAACGTATTCCGAAATTATACGTACCTACCTACGAAGCAGAGGTAGTCATTTGATAGACATTTTATGCCATGTTTAATGTAAGAAATTACTCTGTATATATTTTTAAAAAAACTCTAAGAAATTCATTAAAAATTCAAATTATTCGGAAGACTAGACTACTTACCTATGATGACAAAATGTAAAATATTGTCTTGTTCGTATCATGCTCAGTGAAGGGACGATTGATATTCATCGCTGAATGAAGCTACACTGTAGAAATTCGTATTTGCCAGTCCAGTAAGTATATATATCTAAGCAATGTTCAAGAATGAATCTTCTTGACATAGTAAGCAAACTATATTGTGACGCTTGAATAGATTGTAGAATTTGACCACTTGATAATAGAAGATTGTTGGGATATCCTTAATGAAACCACTGAATATGAGCCTGTAGCATCTTCATATTCCTACTCATTAATGGTCCGATATTCTGTTGAATCAGAAGTATTTATTTTCATTTTAAATGTAGTCAATTTAGCTGATTGGTCGCCTTTCATCAAATTATTTCGTTGCGAATTTAACTTGTAAATGCACAAGAAATTTTGATGGTCTTACATTGAGAAGTTTAATTCCTGTTTTATAGGGCTGTCAATGCCCAAATAAGCAGAATTTAAGGTAGGTCTTGAGTAAAACTGTAGTAACAACCGGCTTGTCTGCAATGGCCCATAATCAAGTTCTAACGACACAGGCCTGTATAATTTTGATAAGTATCAAAAATAACACAAACCTACACCAATTTACCTCCTAATTCATAACATTATTTGCTAAGTATATTTATAACATCAATTTAACTTTATTCATAAATGTGAGTCTCTCTCGACATTTATTTAATCATTTATTCTAGAGAAGCTTTAAAACCAGTCTAATCTAAATTTTTTATTCAATAAGATCACAATTATATTCATTTAACTTAACAAAAAAATTTCCAGAATAAATACAATTTAGTTACGAAGCACAACACAACGAAGATCGTTTAAATGTGGTACACCACAAGCAAAGGTTCTGTAATTTTTGAATGATATTGCGTGGCAACATTTTTGAAATACAGCAATACATACTGCACATTCCATGAATGCAACATTACAAGATTTCAAATTTGAGTATGTACTAGATTCTCCTTATTCTCCTGACCCTTGAACAAGCGTTTTCCATATGTTTGAACCACTTAAGCCTTAAGTTGTTAGATGATAGAGAATTCCAGAATAATAATGAAATTATTGAGATGGTGCATAGAACGCAATGGGAGCTACATAAAAAAACATACCTGTATTCGAATTTGCTTAACATTTTAAAAGTTATCATTTAATTCAAACTCATTCCAACTATCTAAACCGTTCAAATTCAATTGTGCATCCTTGACTAAATGCAATAAACTTGATCTTGCTGACGATTACCAATGTCTGCTCCAGTTAAACTCGTTTTATCCATGTATATATTAAATGTATCCTATATATGTATGATATTTTGAGAATAATGAATTGAATGGTAGAGGCTGGAGGACACAGCCGTTTATTCTTATATTCTTGTCGTCTTACTGAACTAATAATAAAACCTAATTAAATAAACCCAAAAGTTTGTAAATCTGATTCATAAAATCCGTAAAAATATTAAAATTGTCTAGCCTAATAAACACCCACTTTTTTGAAAACAAAGCAGACAATGCATTTTTCTTTTCAATTCACAAAAGCTTCCCGAAATAATAAAGACTATTCTATAAGTGCGTTGACGCGTCTCTTTCGAAAGGGTGTATTTTAGTCCCTGAGGGTGTGATTGATGGTGTAGTGGAACACTGCCAACGAGCTGCTAATCCATCAAGCTGAATTCTGGCAAATTCAGGCCAATATGCCAAATCAGTTAACGATAAAAAAAGTGTCTGGTTTGAAACGTAGCGGTAATGCTAAAACTGTTTAGGAGCTAATTATATATTTAGACCTTTTTTTATATGTATATAGGGAGATTTTAATAAAATAAAAAAGTAAATATATCAAATATTTGCAGTCAAAACTAATCAAGTAATATTATTGACATATAAATTTAAATAGAAGGAAACGTCTGTATCATTTAACTTACGCTACGGTTTGTTTTAATTGCTATTACTTGCAGGATTATCCATCGTTGTCAGTTCTGTACTTTTCTTAATCCAGATTTTGTGAGCAACAATTCAACGTGGAAAAAAAAATTAACCCTGGAGAACAAGAAAAATCTTATCCAAAATATCTTCAAGAGAGAAGCATCCGCTTCAAAATAATTTGGTAAAGATAAATCAATAAATTCTATCAGCAAACAAAGGAAGTGTTATTGTAATCACAGACATCGTAAGATACGGCCCAAAATTCGGAGATATCCTAAAAAAAGAAAAAAATATATACTGCAATCTCGTGACCCAAACAAATCAATAGAGTCAAAACTCTTCCGACTATTAAACAGATTTAAATACCATATAACTGACAAATTAGGATTGGCGCTAATACCACACGACAGTAAACCACCATATCTTCACGGACTATCAAAAAATTCACATGACTAATATACTATTAAGACCAATAACCAGCTCCAAAGAATCCCCAGCAACTACACTAGCGAAGTTTCTTCCAAAGATCATACAACTTTTAGAAAGTAAGATGACTTCATATGTCAAAAATTTCACACATTTTGTGAACATTATTAGTAAAAATCTAGAGCCAGAAAACAGACTAATAAAATTTAATATGGGAAGACTATATAATAATATGTCATGTTACTGAGTGATGGATCTCTTGGAGTATTGGCTTCGGAGTGCTTTCTTTCAAGTAAAAGACAAATTTTATGCTCAGAATGATGAACTTCTGATTTGTTTTTCACTCTCTCGAGTCTTATCCAATGTATATATGGAACGGCTTGCTTGAGGCCCAAGATACAAAAGCAACATCACTGAAACCGCAATATTTATATGTTCACTTTAACAAGAGATAACACATTTTAAATCAGATTTACCATAAAATGATTACCCTTTTTAATTGACGATGTTTTAACTAACCTTAAAATAAAGATTACTGGATAACAAGGAACGCCCTTTATCTTCACAATAGCGTATATTAAAGAAACTTCAGAAAAAATAAGGCGAGTTTCCAACAGCTATAACTTAAAAACAACGTTCAAATCGAGAAATGCACTCAGAGTTCATTTAACAAAAACATAACCAAAAAAACACTGATTAGAAGTTTCATGTGAACGTAGTGAAATGTGTATTGGAGAAACCAAACGTCCCCTAAGAGTTAGAATTAAAGAACATACAACTTACACGCAAAAAGGAGAAACGTCGAGATCTGGTATTGCAGAATACGTCTAAGATAAACAATACTATATAAAATGTTTTAAAACTGCAGGAATATATGTGAAACCCAATATGAAAAAGAGAAAACGTTAACATTAAAGGTAATAATGGAATCTTTAGTAAACTCAGTGTTAAGATATAATCTTTGATAACTACTACTTTGTAACATTAAATTATGATGTGTGTACAATGAGGCGAAACTTCACACTTCAGTAAACACAGCTTTTATATAAACTTGTAGGCTTGAAACAAAACATTCAGATTACACTTGATTATGACTAGAGATACAACCTAACCGAAACCACATTTTAGTCAATCTTTAACAAAATCTTCTAATACACGTTAAATTAAAGTAAATGTTTGTGATCAGTAATTGAACAAAGTTTATACCATGAAGTTGGAAAGCAAAGACTAAAGTCAGTAGTTGGGAAAAGGCTAGACTGTCATCAGATTTTATTTTTTTTTTTAGTAGTAACCCTTCACCCTTTTGATATTTTCCAATTCCTTATAAAACTATAAACTTTTCATCACAATATTTAATTTACTTGCTAATTTAGAGTTAAGTCGAAAAGGTAACAAATGTCCAAAATTTTGTTGCCTTCTGTTGATATTTTTAAACATATTCGGAAAAAATAAAACCGAATTTAGAGTTATTTTATCAACTTTCTCAAAACTCAAAGAAACGTAACTTTTTATATGAAAAATATGTAGAATCAAGAAATTTAACATGCCTTAAAAATTGAAAAGTTGATCTGAGCCTATTACCAATTTCCAATTTCTTTATTAGCTTCTAAGTCAGTACTATACTTCAGACTATAAACTTCTATTTAATGTACAGATCATATATGAGGCTTAACTAATGATGAACTTAATCTAAATATAATATAATGGAGTTCCCTCTGGTGAGTGTCCTTCTTCTGGTGGACGTTTGTTCCTATTCGTCTGTGAGTTGTTGCCTAGGTCCTGATTCTGTTTAGTCCCTGTGACCTCCTTAAGCCTGGGTCTCTCTCCGCATGTCTTTTGAGGCGTCCTGGAACTGAGTCATCATGTGGTGCATGATCCTGTGTACTTTGTCGTCGAACTTTGTGTTTGAGGAAGGTGTCCTGAGGTGGTGCACCCCGTGTCCTGGGTTTGAGGGATTGCGATCCTGATTTGTGTGTTGTGGTCTGTTGGGGCATTTCCTGTATGATGCAGGATGTGCCCCTTCACAGTTGGCGCATTTGGGTGGTTCCTCCTTTGATTTTTGGCATTCTGACCTGTGATGGTCACTGCCGCAACTAACACAGCGTGGACTGGCTCTGCAGTTTTGAGCTGCATGCCCGAACTGCTGGCAGTTGTAGCACTGGAACATCTTGGACCTCTTTCGTTGTATTTCTGGCCTGATTCGGTATCCCATTATTTCCCCGATGTGAAGGATATGACTTTCATTCCTCGGCATGACGGCAAGCACCATGGGCATGGGTTTCTTGTCTTTGTAATGCCATCGGATGATTTTTAGGGGATAAAAGCCTTTTGTGTGCAGGTCGCTGATGATCTCGGTCTCAGTGATTGACTCGATGACTCCTCTCAGGATTATGTGCTGTGGTATCTCGTCCTCGGGATTGTAAGTATGGAAGGGTTTTCTGGAATCTTCCAGGAGTTTTCGCAGCTGTTTGTGTGCTTCGGCATCTTTTGTGTATATTTTTACTCCTTCTGGTATGCTCTTGGCATAATCTAGTTCGATGTGGTTGTTTCTACAGTTCTGGAGTATTTCACTGTAGGTTGCTTTTGCCCTGAGGGCGATTGGTGGTATTTTTGGAGGCTTAGGTGGTATTTCCATAGCCTGCTCGGTATATTGTGTGTTTTGGGTTTCATTCGTGTTGGTTTTCTTTTTGCGTCTCCGTCATTTTCTTTTCCTCTTGTTTTTGTGGCTTTGGGATTCATCGTCGCTCTGTATGGCCTCGGAATCCTCGTTGTCATTGTAGTGTATTCGTTCCATTATTTTAATTCTGGCTAGTAAGTCCTTGGATGTGGCCTGTAGTTGTGCATTCTCTTCTTGAATCTTCTTTATAATTCTAGTGCTCTCTTCTAGTTGTTTTGTCATGTGGTGTATCTTTTCATCTTTTTGTTGTGCTGTGATCCTCAGTTGATTTTCTAGTTCTTTGATTTTTTCTTGAAGAGAATGGGTGTCCAGTTGTTGTCCGAAGGGCTTAGCATCGAAGTTCTTTCTTTTGTCTTCTATTACGGCGAGAAATTCTTGATCGCTCATCTGTTCTAAATTCATCTTGAGTTTACTCGAGTTCGTAGCGGTGTTTTCGCTGCGGCTGCTCGGTGTCTTCTGAGCCTATTAGTTTAAGACATGGGTAGAAATAATATAACTTGTGTGTATTAAGAAGGCGTTTCGAGTTATGATAATTTCATTTTGAGGTAGTCTTCTTTAGTGAATAAGATAAATTTCATTGAAAAGACATTTACAATACTCTTTAAACATAAAAATAAAAATTATAATACATAACTGAATGAACTTTATTTTTCTCCTCAATATGGATGGCTTCCCGGAAGCTGAACTTGTGACGTCGATTTGGCAAGTCTGGCTTATCGTTAGTCATCTTAAGACAAACTCATAAATCTGAATTTTCGCTAATTAAGCTGCTCTTATCCCTTCTTAAAATAGATTTATTGTGTGAAAATATTTGCTCCACTTTATATGTTCAACCGAATGCCAATAAAATGATAAAGCTAATTTGCTTTTGAGATGAAAACTTCGTTATACATCATAATCTTCTAATTTTTACAAATCTTTCAGCAATGTTTTGAATTTATTTGTCCATTACGCTGAACTTTAAAAATCAATCATTTCTAAACTAAAATTGTTGATATTCAAAAAACCGCAAATCTAAAATATTTTCTTATATTTCTTTCAAATTTGAAATCGACTTTAAAATTCACTTTCAATGCGCCATATCCAACTTTGGAACATATTAAGACATCAAGACTTTCTTTTTCATGTTGCCATTTTAACAAGGAAAAATACCGAAATTCCTCTTTCCTTTTAACCTCCGTTTCAAGTAAAATTAACTTTCGAACCTTTATAATGGTTTATTATGTCTGTTACGAACAAAAGTCTGAAAAACCATTCTTTATTATTCAGTCTGAGATCATGTTTACCGATTTCGTAAAGAAATATTTGTGTCTCATCAAAACAGTCTACAAATATATCAAGAACTTTGAATCAACTTAACCATTGTATTATCGAATGTAACCACAAATCCTAATATTTCGATTCGATTTCCACCAAAAAAGCTTAGAAGCGCCTATGTACTAATGTTGATGATGCTGCTATTTACGATCTTAATAACTTTTGCTATTACATATTTAAGTTGTTGATACAATGAAACAGTGAGTGGTGAGGATTATTTTTCATTAGTTTCACAAATCTAACAGTTTTGCCTCTCACAACTGGAATAGCATAAAATGTTATGGAAATGATTTATTTTTTAAATCAAATATTTGCCCAGTTTTGAAATTAGCAAACTCTTGTACTTGTTGAAAAATGTCAATGGCTTAAGTCATGTCATTTATAAAAGAAAGGCCGTAAAGTTCTCTATTGACTTTTGAACTATTTATTGAAAATAATAACAATTGCAAGTCTAACTAGACATACTATTTTCATCGGTACTTTCATCAAGTGCAATGTTAATTACATTACTAGATAACAAATCATTTGTGACCTGTTCTTCAATATTCTCGGCATGTCTTCAACACTATGCTCAACTCTTCTAGCTAACAATGACATTTCCTTAATTCCCTCAGTAATTTAATAACTGTTCGGAACAATTTATAAATGCGTTTTTCAAAATTTTTCAGTTTGTAAAAGGTTTTCTTTTGAGCTGCAACAAAGCTTGCAGATGTAGCATGATTATAGCAGGTAACAAAACACTTTAGCAATTTATTTTGTTTTCTTAAATTTGATACATACTTAGCAGTTTATTCAGATTTTTCTTCATTTCGCATTTCACTCGCCTTTTTATCGATTGAAGAATAGTTTCTCTCAGTATTTTAAGTTCTGGCAGTAATTACATCTGTACATAAAATACATATCAATTTGCCACACAAATGTATCTAAAGGGATTATAGATCGGCGTTACCAAACTTATTATTATTTTTAAAAGACCGATTCCATTCAAAGTCCTGCTATGAAAATTGTCAAAAAAACGAAATGCTTTCTCCGCGGAATATATTATTTTAGGACCCAAAAAAAATGTGCACATATTTTGCCGTTTTTCCAAAAAATCATTTTCAAGGAAGTTATCGAGATTTTAAAGTTGAGAGCTTTAGCAATGAAGAAAAATGGAATTAATTTTTTATTTAACATTGTATATTTTTATGACTAATCGAGGTAATTCGGTTTTCTCTTTTGATTAAGGTCACATGACTCATAGACTTACAAGAAAAAATTCGAAAACAAAAAAAATTTCAAAATTAACAAAACGACGGCCGTTTTCTTAAAAAAAAAGCAAACTCGATTGTTTCAAAAACTACATTTTCCTTGATGATTTTTTTCCAATGTTCCTTGTTATAGGCTTCTTCAGTTACAATTGTTTTCATGAATGCTAAAATGCATGAGTAGACAATAATTTTTTGTTTCTTCAATGAATTCTATTTCAAATTACGCAATGAGATCTTTTCAAAAAAAACGTTTAGCCAAAAAATGTACAGATATTTTACCATTTACTTACTTCGTTACTACAATTTTTTAAATCAAACAAAAATGTTATTGTGGTTATTTATTTTCAGTTAATTTTTTTTTGTATTGTGACGCGTTTTCGTTGGCGAGGGGAGCAGTCGTACTCTACGGATCTACTTCGTTCACGGCAGCGGAACATCGGTCAGTGGATATTTCTCGTGCAAACAGTCATCGGTCAAATGCTCAGCGCAGGGGTATCGGGTCGGCGGTATCTACTTATATTCGGGATATCCCGGCTCTCTCAACTGATCAACGGTTTGACTGCCTGAAGGTCAAAACATCCACTCGGTGGTCTGTTCTCGGGCGCCACCCTCGGGATTCATGTGGTCGAGGGCCCACTTATGCACCGGGCAGCTTGTTACAGTAGAGAAACGGCAAGCGAGGGGTCAATTGTGCGTATTAGTGCTGGCTGCCGGCTGCCAATTGTTACATGTAATGGTAAAAATAGGACTAGGTAATAAAACAAACGGTTATAAACATCCTGTATCCTGTATTCCATTCTTTTATACAAAGACATGGCCTAAAACTAACTTACAATCTAAGATGGACAATAATGTAAACAAATAAAACGGTCTGGAGGGCAAGAGTATGTTTTGAGAGCTTTTTACGGTAGCTCATACTGTTCGGTTGTGCTAAAGACGGTAACCCGGCGATATCATTCCCGACGCTATTCACGTACCTCGTACTATACGGTTACGATGCTATTCACGACGGCTCGTACGCAAATTATCGCGCCTCGTATCTAAAATCCGCGTTCACGTTTCACGACGCTTCGTATTAAAATTCGACCGACGGCGGTATACGCGGTAACAATAACCCGGGATCGATCCGCGATAGACGGCCTCTCTACACGGCGACGGTGATCTCTACACGCGGCGGCGGCGACAAACGTCGGGGCGGCAGTTGTTTAGCGCCCTTATCAACGGACATCGGAGGGCGGTAAAACACATTCCTGGTCAATACGGAAACAAAACTAAACTTACGGCATCAGTGCGTGTGTGTATATGTGACGGTAGGAAGGAAAGAAAGGAACTGACGCTGCCCGTTCTTATAAGGGTCCTCGACAGCGTCAGCAGGATGGAACGACTTTGCCCGTTCTTATAAGGGTCCTCGACAATGTCAACCAATAGCGGTAGGAAATTAGGAAAGGAACCGACACTGCCCGTTCTTATAAGTGTCCTCGGCAGTGACGGTAGGATGACACAACATTGCCCGTTCTTATAAGGGTCCTCGGCAATGCTGGCCATTAGCAGGGTAGGACGTAAGGAAGGAAGTGTATGGTAAAACACCATATACACACAAGCCTAGCCTCACCTACATTGCTAGACCAGGAAGGCGCGATCTGGCAAGCGACCCAGTCCAGTCCGTTTGGACTGTTGACCAGGCTGGAGAACGTGCAGTTCTCAGTGAAATAATGGTCTGCTCAGGCTTAAATAGACGGCCCGAGCTCCCACTACGCTGACGTATGACGGCGTGTGGTGATCGCGCATACAATACTGCTGTATGCGGCGCGCGATTACTATGGTCGGACGCTCTGAAAATCTCGGAAAATGATATTTCCCGGCATAGCGCGATAAATCTAATTATATTCCGGTAATATTGAAACTTTAAGCAATCTTTTCCCGCAAGAATCAGATTTTTCGGATGTAAAATAAATAAATTAAATCCCGGCGAACATACTCATGCCCAAAAATTAGTAACTTCGTTACAGTCTACAAACGTTCATCCCATATTTATGTTTTCTAAATTATTTTTATACATTATACTTTATTTTGGGAACTCAAGTGAAACACTTGAAATTATGAAATGGGTCAATTATTGCCCCAAGGGTGATAGGTTGCCCGTACCTGGTTTGAAATATGCAATACAGATAGCTTTAATATGTCCAAAAACAAACTAAATGCTGAAAGTTCATGCAACCACTATTAGGTTTAGTATCATTTTTTTTTAAATGAAGCAATTTTCTTTATATTCTTGTATAATTCTTAATCAAAAAGATCCTACGAATTATTATCGTAAAGTGAACGGTTTTCTAAGAGAACAAACTCTAAGATCTGAATTTGTCCATTCTCCAGTTCATTTTTAACTGACCTGAACTAATGGAAGACTGTATCAGCAACGAAACATCTTTTGGAACGTTTATAGGACACACAAAATAAACATTTTTATTAGGTTGACGCCTACCCTTGGGGAAAATTATTCACGTTTGACCTTTTTTGTTTCTAATTATTATTCATGTGCTCGCTCGGTTTTTCCTAGAGGAAAAAGATAGGATTAAATATTTGTCACGAAGCTACATAGGTAGCCCTGATTTTAGTAGCACGGTGATTGTATGTCTCAAAATAAACAACAATTTATTGTAGAACACGCTAAATTTCATAGAAAAAGTAACAAATTTGAAATGAAATCCAAGTCGCAGGGATACGGAGAGTACTATAAAAGCATTCGAAATCATCCTACTGTCAAAATTAAAAAAGAAAAAAATGTTTTTTTGAAAAATTCTTTCAATGTTTCGCATGAGCTTTGAAAGTTCGTGTGATGTAGATAAAAGAGTAAAATGGACTTTTATGACAACTTCACTATGCCAGATGAACTTAATTATATTTTTTTATAGTTAACTCGCGTCAAACAGCAGTTAAACCTAAGTTTTATCTCTTCAAAAATTATTATGGTATTTTCTCCCTCGTGGTGTTTTAGCGAGTGTAGGTGTCATAAGGTTACTAACGAAGATTTTTTCTCAGACCAGTTCATATTTCAAAAACATTTGAAAATATCCACTCTGTCTTCTTCTGTAAAATTTAAACACTTTATAGTCCCAAGTGCAGTTTTCAATGATCTTGGTTCCCTTAAAACTTCAAAAGTCCATTTCTTGTCTTTCTTCCTTCCATAATATTTGTTTCCGTTTGCTTTTAACTTCCTATTCTTTTTTGTAAACCAACTAAATTTTTGAATCTGTGACCATTTTTTTATTTTTTTCTGGATACTCATAATCACTCTCGGATTCAGAATGAAAAGCACAAAGAATTAAATCATCTCTATTACTTTCATCTGATATCGGATCTTCTATTTTGTTCATACCTAACGCCCTTAAATCTATGGTACCTGCTAGAACTCCAATTGAATTTCTAACACCTACTTTACTATCATCTATAGATTTTTGATTATTAGTGAAATTGGTAGGAACATCTTCATTTTGTACATTGTTTAATTGTATTGCATCATATAGATCCCCCGAAATAATATTTTGCTTTTCGTCCAGTATCACTGTAGATATTCTGTCATTATGGTTCTTATCTATACCTACTGCAACACGAGAAATCACAATATTAAAATTTGTGTGACTTTTATTTGTCTTCTTCTTCTTCTTCTACCTTCTATAATAGGTCCCTGACCTATTCCTTCTTCGATTTTCTTCATTCTGGACTTAAATTATCGCTCCACCTTTTCCGCGGTCGACCTCTACTGCGTGTACCACTAGGCGATTTATCTCGTGCGATCCTTACCAGTCTATCCTCTGTCATTCGGCTTATGTGTTTGTTCCATTGTGTCTTACGTTGTAGGACCCACTCATTAATGCAGTCTGTGTTGCATGATTGCCTGATGTTATCGCTTCTTTCTCTGCTAGTAGCATTTTTCCTGTTATTCGTCGAAGTATTCTCATTTCTGTAGGCTCCAATAGTTGTTTCGTTTTTGTCGTCTCTGGCCATGTTTCTAAGGTGTATGTCACAATAGGTCTAATTGTGGTTTTGTAGACTTGTAGACTTTTATTTGTGATTATCGAAATCTAATCTAATTTGCCGAAAAAATTAAATTGTCTGGCAAACATAATCTGTATTTCGGCATATTTTGTCAGGACTATGCCAAGGCCAGTCGGATCACAACGAACTTTATTAAACAAGTTTTAATAAGGATTTCTGCAATAGAGTTTTTATTTTTTTGCAAATTTCAGAACAATTTCATACGATCTTGAACTATAGCTTGGCATAATGGTTGAAACGTTACAGTAAAATCCAACTGTTGTTCCAAGATAGCCTCACGTCGTTTAAAAAAGGCCAAGTCTTTTACAATATATTTAGAATGCTTTGTTTCTAAATGACACTTGAGCTTTGGGGGTTTCATAAATTCAGCACTAACAACAGCATTGCACACTGCAGCTTCATTACGCCCTAATTAATAACAGTCGAAATTAATAATAACTATTAATATGGAATATGTAATGAAAAATTAAATTAATTATTTTATATCTTCTTTAATTATTTTATTTTTATTCAAAAGCTGGATTCATTAAATTATTTTCAATAATAATCTTCGTCGATATCTTCGAAAATATCGTCTTCAGTGACATCAGGTACATCAACATTTTCACAATTTAAACCCACACATTCTTTACAGAACACCGAGCGATTGACTCCCAGCTTTCTGCAATCACAGTTCCCTTGGCATTCTTGGTGCATCCATAAATATTCTTTCAAGCAAAGTTTGCGGTGCAGGAAGTTTATTTGTAAAAATTAGTATCAATTCATTTTTCAACGTTTTCTAACCCCAGTAGAGATAATTTAAAATATTTCCTTCCATTGTTGCATTTGCAAATATGTTCTTAAGCCATGAGGCAATTACGATAAAATAAATTTCGCACTTGTTGAATGTTTCTGGAATCGCTGATAGCGACAGGTTCTCTGTTCTCAATTTTCAAGCCGTATAATATTGTTACAGTGCATTCAGATGCAGGACCGACGACTTCAGGACTTGCATTTTGGCCCAAAAATACATCTTCCACTCTAGTCATCTCTCACTCTCTACAGCACATCTGTTTCTCTCACTATTCAAAAGACAAGGTTGGTTTACATGTGCGCTTGACGCCTTTGAATATCCACCATTATACCTTCTTTCTAAAACAGCACGTCCAGCAAATGGTAAGCAGAGCAGATATATGAAGAAAGACAAATGACCTAGTACACTAATTTCACATTATATTCAAATAACATATTAATGGCTGCACTAACCACCCGAAGGAATGGCAATATATAATTTAAATATGGACTTTAAACAAAAACTCATTCATGATTACACAGCTATAGTGTACCATTCAAACAATAAATAAATCAAAAAAAGTATAAAATAATATAAGAATTAATTCTATTTTGTCTTCCGTACTCCATATTAATCATTTTTCCAAAATGTAATAGTTTTTATCATTAAACGCCCTAAAATAATTTGTTCATTGAAAAAAGAAAAATTTTCCATCAAAAATATCAAATTATATAATGCGCGGATAAAAAGTTATAAAAGTCGTGGAAATTTGAAAATTTTGAGAGGTCATTCTTCAGCCACTATTCACGGTACAGACTTCGGTTGGAGACCATTTGAACTGGCGTGATGTCAGGAGTAATACCAATACCTAACTCAATTTGCAAAAAACTTTGGGACGAAATTTGAAAAAAAAGCAAAAATTTGCTAATATCGAAAAAAGTAGCAAAGTTTGAAGTGCCATATCTCAATTACTTTTCATGCTACAAACGTCTTCAGGAGCTCATTTTAACGGGCCTAATGTCATTTTCTTTTTCATGAAGCAATGCCTATACCTATCTTTACTAGAAAAAAATGTTAAGAAAGAAGAAATTTAAAAAATTGCACTTTTTTTTTTGAATTTTGTTTCTGGGGTATATTTTTTCGAAAAATGACATCATCAGGTAATATTTTGAAAGGAAATTTCATTACCTACAACTTTTCTGCTGACATGTACTTACGAAAAATACATAGATTTTGAGTAAAACTCGAAAAACTGAAAAGTAGACAAGTCTACCTTAATATCAAAAACGCACTTTATGATTTGGTCATATTTGGAGATCAATTGAACCTATGAAATAATGAAAATACGTTTTAATGTACAATCAATATCCTAATAATAGAACAGTTTATATTTCTACGCATTCCTATCGAAGATAAATTGTAAAATGCTACTAATAGTATGGTAACGTTTTACAGATCAATGAAAACCAACAATGAACTATTAAATTACAAAATAAAAAAAAGACTGTTCTCTTGGCTCTGCTCGTTGTTTATATATCAATAGGGAGTACTTTCCCGATTATTCTCGTCTAAGTGCAATATCAAGCTCTACGTCTCGAAACTTCCCTCTCCCTCTTCTCACGTTTCTTCAAGAGGCACCAGAATGTAGCGATCAGCCTATGGAGAGGTGCATGCATCAGCCGTCCAGTGTTTATGTCGCATATCTCGCGTGGATCCAAGCATAAATAAATTATTAATATTTTAACCTACCTGTAAATTTCAAACTTAATTTTAGTTTTTAAAATTGATATTCGACGAACCCCTAAATAAGCCAAAACAACCCCTATGTGTATCGTGACCTACCTGTTGGGAACCACTGGACTACATTTATTCAGTTATAAAACAAATTTTTGTCCCATTACCAAAATCGTCGGTCTTTTATATCTAATATTTGTATGCACTCATATCGAAAGATTAGAATTCCAAGCGCATATCCAAATTCAATTTTGATATCACGATTCTGTTTAAGTAAGCAATTTTTATGCACATCAGCGATAAAAGTCAACTTATACATATCTAAAGCATTTCAGCGGATTCTGGAAGAAAGTTTTCAGAATTTTTGTGGAATTTATTATAGTAAGCGAAAGACACATATTTGTTCCACATGTTGTCAGTAGTCACCGTGTGTTTGCCAAGTTTTATAATAATCTTCGGAAAGCAAATTACGTTCGTAAAATAAAAATTTGGTCAATTTTATTGCAGTGTTACGTCTTTATTTTCAAATTTCGATTCATATATTTTTATTGGGTCAAAACAGAAAACAGCTGGACAAATAAATATTCGAAATAATTTTTTATTTATAACTTATTACAAGAGTCAAAAACTTAATTGATATTTAAAAAAAAAAACATATTTACGAAAATGAGTCGAAATGACCTCTTTCACAACAATCCTTAATAAAACCAATTTTTCCATGATCACGTACTGTGTGGTAGCCAAAAACAGCAAAGCACGAAAACCGTCTTCAACTCGATAAAGCGCAAAAAATGGCTTGTGTGGACATATTGAGGGCAATGAGGACTACTTCTCTAGTGCTCTGAAAGTCCAGGTAAACCTGCCTCCTCTCTACTTATATATAGAGCCTTGAAAGCTGTTTATCTTCTCATTTGCTTAAGGCATCTCCGAACTGTAACGGGCAGCTACTCAGGTGTCTGGAAAAGCGTGGGGGAGAGATATCCATTACTCTCTCTACAAACAAATTACATGGTGGTGCTTAAGATACTTTTGCCAAGTTACGAGGATTGGGAGGGAGAGCAAAATCTTCCGAGAAATGGATCCTGGTGATTTACAGATGGATCTCGACAAGATGAAAGAGCTGGAGCCGGAGTTTTCAGCAGGAGCACGGGAGTCAGAGTTTTATTCTCTCGAACAATGTGCGACAATCTTTACAGCGGAAATATGCTATTCTGCATTGTAACCATCTCTGTGAGAGAGACATAAATAAGAGAGTTGAAACAATTGCACTGAAGTCCAGTGTCGTGACTTGGCGACTAGTGTCTGAATGCATGGATGTACTAAACAGTCTGACGAGGAACGCCTGCACAGTCAGCTTCATGTGGGTTCTGTATTACTCGGGTATACACGGGTATCATGAAGCGGACCGTCTAGCAACGATGGGGTCCGCAAATGAACCATATGGATCCCAGCCAATTCTACTTGTCCCAATTGCCGTTGGTAAAGGGGAATTAAAATTGTTGCTGTAAAACAAATTTACTGAAGAGGAGCTCCTGGAGTGAGTTGTATTAAGGAACATATCACGGCTTTCTAAGGAGCTTCTCTTCTTAGGAAGGAAAGACCCGGAATTTGTGGTGGAACTTTTGCCCATTCCACCATCTTCATAAAATTGGTGTCGTGGATGGCCCGACGTGTAGATGGTATCTGGAGGAAGATAAAACGGTTGACCATGTCCTCGGAGACATAGATATTTCGGATTTTGTTACAGGAAGCGGTTAAGCAAATTCAATTAACGAAGCTATGGTGAGATATAAAGGGCTCAACGAAGCCTAGGCATTGATGACCACATATCCTCACCTTTTATTCATTCACAAAATTGTCACAAATATCCACAATGCATATTAAATAGTCGCCGACGTGAACTTGCTGACATTTCAAGGATCTCGTTAGATTGTGTTCATTACGTTTTACACAATCCTTTAGATGTAAAAGAACTTTCCACTAGATGGATGTCGCGTAGTCCAAAAGCGCATTCGAACGAATACTGCATAAGAGTTATTACATTTATTTAAATGTAATTTAAGTTTCTTCGATGTTTTATGACAAACAATAAACATGGATTCACAATTTAAACCAGAGATGATGCAGCAATTCAAACAATGGTTGGGAGCATAGTGCCCTAAAAGAATGAAGGCGATTACATCTACAGCAAAAATCATGACTCCGATTTTCTGTGATCCTGTAGTATGAATAGATTAAAATGAAATAAAAATAATTATAATAAAAATTCTAAAGTTTATTTCGTTTCCACAACAATCACACAAAATGTACCCTTTGCAGTTCCGCTTTAAACCAAGAAGAAACGACACGATCACGTGACATTTCATTTAGATGTAAATGCCGCCCCAAAGGATCTGGACCGCCTAATGAAATACTTCATTAACAAAAATTTCATTTGGAATGCTAATACTTCAAATTTATTTAATTTCAAAGCCGGAATAACTGGACCATGGTATTTAATCGGTTCCAAAGGATGGAGACATTCCTTTTTGACAAAGTTAGTTTTTTTAAACTCATTCCAAATTCCTTGATAGTTTCTTTTTTATTTTCATAGAGTTTTGCCATAAGGTTGATATTCGTTTGATTTTTTAGAAACTGGAGTAATCATTTGAATTTTAAATTAATTGTAAAGCGGATTACAATAATACTACAGGTTTTGGTTAAAATTTAGTATAACCATTTTATACCGTTATAAGAAAAAAATGAATCTGAACATAAAAAAAAAGACATCGTTAAATGCTATAGGGTGGGAGAAAACAGGGAAAAAACAGGCCTATAATTGTTAAATTTGATAGATGCCAACTCAAGATCGGAAGTGCTGAAGACCTATAGAAGAAAAAGATTCTACTCTGTAAAGAAGTCGTCGAAAAGTATAGTACAAAATCAGTTTTTATTCGTTTTGGTAATCTATTTTTGAAAAACCTTTTAACTTTATAGTTGGATATTTATTTCTGATGGTTATCCAAAACTCCATCTAATTGGAAGAAGTGAATTTTGTTTTAAGGCTGATGTTGCAAGACAGTTCAATGAGACTCTCTTCTTCTTGTGAAGTGATTTCTAGTGGAGCTTGAGCATGGAAACAATCTTAGATCTACGAAAGTTTCACAACATTTTCTACCACAAAGTATTTTGAGCTTCGAAAGATGTTCCTTGAAAGGGGACAGCAAGTATTGAGAAACAACAAGCTCATTAGAGGATGCGAATTTATGCAAATGTGGGAAAGAATCTTGATCGCCATCCTCATTAATTTTTCTTAGCCACAACTGCAGTTTTCTCTTAAACGCCGCAATATTCTTTAATAGTTTCAAGATGTGCATGTTATTGCCTTGCAGAGACAGATTCAAGGCAATCATTTTGTCAAATATATTGCACGCAATTCTAGTAACAAGTCTGGATCTGCCTCTTCCAGAAAAGTGTGAATTTCTAAATGTAACTCGAATGCATGAGATAAGACATTTCCACTTGAAAGACATCGTGAACTGCAGTAATATAGCAGAGCAGGGTGTTCAGCTTCCATGTCCATACAAAGTTTTTAAAAATTCTGGCGTTCAGCGGCATAGTTTTTATATAGTTTACTACGTCTATGATATGTTCCAATACCATATTCCATGCACAACTCATCGACTTCGACGCAAGTACTTCGCTATGGATGATTCCGCTGATTATTGTCGAGGGTGTAGAACTCTCTGACTCCCGTGCTCTTGCCGAACACTCCGGCACCAGCTCTTTCATTTTATCGAGATCCATCTGTAAACCACCAGGATCCATTTCTCGGAAGATTTTGCTCTCTTAGAAGAGTGCTTGGGTTTCAAGAGCGGCGCCACGTAATCTGTTTGTATGAAGAGTAGTGAATATCTCTCCACCATGCTTTCCCTGAGTAACCGTCCGTTCCAGTCCCAAGTAGCCCTAGGCAACCGAGACGATGTAGCCTTCAGGGCCTCGCTTTCTATGTATCTAGGTAAGCTCACCAGGATCTCCAAGACCTAGTGGAGCAGTACTCATTGCACTCATTACTCCCACACAAACCATTCTTTAAACTTTAGTTGACAATGTGTTCATGTAAATTCTGATTGGCGCTGACCGGTTTGTGATTTTTCTACGAAAAATAAGTTACTTCCTTTTGCATCATGCAGATCTAAACTTGGCTTATAGTTACTTGCAGCTTTTATCTAAAATTTTATTGCATCATATCTAAATTTTCTCGAAGCTTAGTTTGATATTAAGGCAAGAACTTTAACGGCTAAACAGAACTTATTTGAACTTAAGTATAACTTTTGGTAGTAAACATTACGTGAGCCAAATGGAAAATTTGGACGAACCTTTTGAAGATATGCTCATCAAAATAATCCAGATGTTTTGGACATCATAGATTTAGGTGTTTCGAGGAAAATTTACCATAGGTCGGATTATTTTACTATTGTAGACAATTTCGTTTTTCTATCAGAGGTTTAGATCAAAAAAACCCAAAGTTTTCGATATGACGTGTAAATATTAAAAATAGATAACAGAAGAGTTCTGTAAAGAACACGATATTATACCTTATTATACTAAAAATAAATAATGCGGTTTTTTATTTTTAGGAACGTCGGTTTAAATCCAACGAATGGGTTACGAACAATATTGATTTTATACAACAAATCGGCATTTTTGTTTCATTTAGTAGCGTCTTTTTTGCCATCCCATTCTGTATTTTATTTCTATATTTTTCTAGGTGATAGAGGATTTACTATAAATAACAAACACTTTTCTGCCAGAATAAAATAAGGAGTCCTATTGGCTTTATCTTTGAATTCATGTTTTGTAAGAATTTTGCCGTAAATTTTTTTAAATAACAGATAGGCCTATAGACATAGATGTAGGACGTAATAAAATATTACGTTGAATTAAAGAAAAAAAAAGGAAATTTGGTCGTTGCCAAGTTTACTCTTGGCTTAAGAAAGTTAGTCTTTTTTCCTTGACACAAGGAATAAAATTTTAGATTTATATTGAGTTGGCAAAAAAGGATTTTTGATTTTCACTCATAGAGAGACTGCATCCAAAAAAAAACGTTATGCTTTCAATTTGACAGGATTCCAAAAAAAGTTCTGTATTTTGAGCTACTTCCAAAAGGTCAGACGATCAATTCAGATGTTTACTAACAACAACTAATGAAACTGGATGAAGCAATCAAAGAAAAATGGACAAAATTGGGAAATTTCAAAGGCCTAACTCATCTTAACTAGTAGGAAATTACACTGTTCTGCATGAAAATCCTCCCCCCTCCCTTACAGTGACCTGTAAATTGTTGTATAACGTAGCAAAATCTAGAGAACATCAACATGTTTTGCTTGATTGCAAAGCAGATATAAGGATATACCTATGCTATATATAAGTTCTTATAGCATACGGGGATGCGATGTTGCCAAATCTACGTCTTTCCTAAGTTTAGGGAAATTGTGCACAATATAACAACAACCCATGGGGGCGTCTGGGGATAAACTCCATCTATGAAGTCTCAACCCCCTAGAGCTTAAAATAACGGAGATACCCAATAAACCCCAGGTAATTCCAAATTTTACCGCACCCTGTAGTTGTAAAAGGATCAGCTACTCATCGAAGGGCCCCTGCTTTCTGCATCGGTTTATACAGATGCTCACTAAGGTCCAGTCCCTTGATGTTCTGCAGGAGGTTCTTTGGTATCACTTTATTTATTATATATTATATATATATTTGTGTGTGAGACACTGAAAACTCAACGAAAGACTTTGAGCCCACTTGTAAGAAAATCCTACGAGTTATATTTTGAGTGCAAAGTTGGCGATCAAGACACAACTTCGGCGCTCAAAATTTGCGACCACACTTGCTCAAGAACCTTAACAAGATGGCTAATGAACACTCACAAGTCTATGAAGTTTGGAGTGTCATTGATTTGGCGGGAACCTCAGAATTTATGTTGATTGTTACTTTTTCTTGACAAAAATTGAATATCCTAATATCCCCTTGGCAATGAGACCTGTACCTTATGATGCTTCTAGCATACCTATCCCTAAACCTCCAGAAAAATTCCAAATCAACTCAGAATCGGATGAACTAGATGATTTTAAACCAAAAGCCGGTCCAAGTTTTTAAGAGAAAGACGATTTCTAATGTAGTAGCAGCAAACATCCCCATATATCTTGGAAAGGGCTCAACAATCTTATTCGTGATTTGGATCTTCCCAAAACAAAGTCATATCTGCTTGGATCTCGTTTACACCCGTAGAATCTTCTACAAAAAAGAGTGAAAATTTCCACGTTTCGAAATATTAATGTTATAAAACCTTTAGTAAAGCAGCAGAAAATTTATTTACCTCCTCTACATATAAAACTAGGGCTTATAAAAAATTTTGCATAGAGTAGGAAATGTTTTTCTTTATTTGAGGTGGAAATTCCCTCTTATAAGTGAGGCAAGGCTTAAAGAGGGAATTTGGGTCACAAATACGAGAATTTTGAAACTACACTTTCGAGATAAGAAAATAGGGCATGGACTATCTTCAAAAATGTATGTAGCAACTTCCTAGGTAACAAGAAATCGGAGAACTACAAAGAACTAAATAAAGAACTTATCCATTCTTAGAAGACTTTAGGTTGCAACATGTCACTCCCATTCGGAATTCTTCCCTCACAATTTAGGTCAAGGAATCAAGAAGCTGCAAGAAAGATGGGAAAAGGTCATTTAACAAAATGGAAAATATTGACTAAAGTTTATTCTTTGATATAATAAAAAAAGAGTTTTATTTCACATTACAAAACCGTAATTTCTTGCCGAGCTGATATATGAAATCTGGCCTAGGGGAGCCACGCTTCAGTTAAAAATGGTGCAAATAGGGAGTAGAGAATTTATAGGAGACGACGTCCAACTTAAAAACTTAAGATTTAAACTAACAAATTCAAGAATAATTTTCATTATTAGCAGCACTTGTATTATCTATCCTAAAAGATTTTTTGCATTTTTTTTATTTAATATTCATTTAGAAAGACAATGACTTATGAATTTTATATAAAATAAGCATAAAATAGAACTAGGTAGAAAATCCCAATTTCTTATGCCATAAGAATTAAGTTGGTGTAAAATTTCCCCTTGGTGAATCGATGAATAATGACTACAATCTCAACATCCCAAACCTATAATATTCCGGGAATTTTCTATTTCACTGCTATTTTAAAATTTTCCACCATTCTGTCAAGAAATAATGAAAAACGTTGAATATAAATATAATTTTTAATATTCCGAAAAAAGTTTAAAATAAAATTGTAAGTTTCCGCCTTCTGTAACTCAATATTAAAAAGAACTTTTTTTTAACAATAGTTTTCATATATATTTTTAGTTAAAAACTTCGAATGATTGCCAAAATTAGTTTCTTGCAAACAAAATTTAAAGTAAGGTAAGTAATTGATGGGTGTGGGATATTTAAATTCCTTCTTTTGATTTTTTCGAAATTTTGTTCTCTGGTAACAAACTCGACATTAAAATGAATCCAATAACACCTCCTTTGGAAAAATCAACCAAACCGTAATACACCGATCACTACGAAGTTTAGATATAAAACTGGACTGCTCATTTAAATAATTTTTTACCCCCCCCCCCTCTTACTGGGCGCCATTACGTAACTGTATTTGCATGGCAGCATTGAATTCCCTGCCAGTTTCTTATATTCCATTATTCTAAATTGAAGGTTTAGACAATAATTATCATTTTCCATAAAATGTCTGAATAAATTGGTCTTTCTTGTTTTAGGTGACAGATTAATTTAGTATATTCATTAGAAAAGACCAGGAAAATGAACTGTTTGTGGAAAAAATAAATTTCTCTTGAATTTCTCGGTTTTATATTCGCGTTTAAATTCCTTTAAGCTAATTTTTTGCTCTATTACACACAGTTAATCTTGGAAATAGGACCTTTTACAGAATATATTACAGTTTTATTATTGATATTGTATAACAAGCTCAAAATAATAATGCTTCCGAATAAACGAGATATTTAATGATTTATGTAATATTTTTTATAAAAAAAAGTAGCTAGAATGAGAAATTTGTCCCAAAAAATTTATTGAAATATATTGTTTAATGTAAGATGGCAAAATATTCTTCTAATCTATTGAAAAATAATAGGCTTTAATTAGGTCTTTTGTAACTATTTTTCTCTTCTATACTTTAAGGATAGCTACTACATATGGTATCTATATACAGTTAACAACTTTCATAATAATAATTGTAATGTCAACATATCCTTCATTATAACTTAGCTTTAATGGAAAATAAGTAAAACACTACCATGTACTAAACTATAATTTTTATTGAAACAAACATTTAAACCTTAAAATGGATAAGGAAAGTATTAATATTGTTTATATTTGAATTCTGATCTATCTAAATAAAACATTTATTGAGGCACTATAAATATAAAATAAATTTTGAATTAAAAAATGGGATTCTTACATTAATGTAAACATTTTTAATCTAAATATATACATAACGAAACGGTTAAGTACCTCAGAAAAACTCTAGACTCACAACAGAGCTAAAATGATTATAATGGGGATCATACCAAGAAGCACATAGTAGTGTTTCATTTTATACTCTCATATTATTCTTTAAAAATATCATTTTTCTCAATGCATCTTTAAAGGGTTGAAAATGGTGAAAAATTGGTGAAAACCGTGAAAAATGATGAAAAATAAATTTAAATGATGGAAAATAGTTTTCGTCACAAGTTTTGAAGAATCATTTTTTTCGTCGCCAAATCTTCTAAATGTAATTTTTTTCACCGCTCTTTTATAGCTGCTATAGTTTTCATCGCACTTTTTGAAGTGTCATTCTCTTCGTCGCAATATTTTTACTGTATTTTTTTTTCACCGCACTTTTATTGTTGTAATAGTTTTCGTCGTCGCATATTTTACAGATGTAACTTTTTTGTCGTATTTATTAATAAGCTAATTTTTTTCTCCGCATTTATTAAAGATATATTTTTTACGCCAATATGCCGTTTGGCATTCTAGTTTTTGTCACATATATGAAGAAGTGATAATTTTCGCCGTGATTTTATAAATGTATTTTTTTTTCACCACAAAACTTTGGGCGCTATTTTTGTCGCCTCATATTTCAGCGTCTTTGTCTTTGTAGGTACAATTGACATAGTGTTGAAAGAAATTTCGCACCTTCTAATTTTTTTTACAAATGTAATTTTTTTCAATGCACCTTTAAATAGTTGAAAAATTGGTGAAAAATGATGAAAAATTGTGAAAAATAGTTTTCGCCGCACTTTTTGAGGATCGTTTTTCTGGTCGTATAGTTTTGAAATGTAATTTTTTTCACCGCTCTTTTGTATCTGTAATAATTTTTATCGCACTTTTGAAAGTAGTGGAATTCTCTTCGTCGCAATATTTTTTACTGTAATTTTTTTCTCCGCTTTTTATTGTTGTAATAGTTTTCGTCGCAATTTTTGAAGCGTTCCTCTCTTCGTCCCATTATTCTGAAATATACTTTTTTTCATCGAATGTTAGTAGCTGTAATAGTTTTCACCGCACTTTTCAGCAACAAATTTTTTTCGGCCCATATTTTATACACGAAATTTGAAACATCGTTGACATACAGACACGGAAGTCTAGTGTAGTAGCCTCGCAACTGGTGTCTAAGAGTAAAGATGTACTGGATAATCTAGCAAGGAAACGAGGAAGTAGATCATCTAGAATGATTGAGACCCACGATTGAACCATTCGGACCCCAACCTACTTTTCCTGTTGCAATTACATTTAATAAAAGAAATTAAAATTGTTGCTGGAAAGTAAATTTAATGAATCGTGAAAAGAAGCTACGGGAATGAGGGATCCTAAAGAACATACAACTGGATCTAACGCACGATTTACTAGGGAGCTCCTCTCCTTGAAAAATAAGAACTGCAAATCGTGGTGCAACTACTGAGAGGACGTTGTCACCTACGAAACCATCTTCATAAGATTAGTATTATTAATGACCCGATCTGCAGATGACATGTAGAGGAAGACAAAACTGCTGGTCACGTCCTCAGAGTGTCCAGCACTCAAAGGACGGAAATACAATTTTGTCACCTGAAGCCGTTTGGGAAGTTTAGTAAACGAGGCTGCTGGGATTCGCAACTTACAGCCATGGTGGGATGTGAAGTGCTCTGCGAGACCTAGGCATCGAGAATCAAATGTCAACACCTTTTATTCATTCGTTCGTTCGTTCATTCGTGAATAAAATAAAATT
The DNA here is from genome assembly GCA_034092305.1 of Diaprepes abbreviatus. NCBI lineage: Eukaryota > Metazoa > Arthropoda > Insecta > Coleoptera > Curculionidae > Diaprepes > Diaprepes abbreviatus. The sequence goes on from JASJET010000170.1 coordinate 676,879, forward strand.
TATTTGCCTGTCTGTCTATATTTATAATATATTTCCAAAAAGCCACTTTAAAAAGTTATTTTAGTTTCGAGATTTATTAAAATTTGTTTGCAAAAGTATTATCTTGACTATGTCTATAAGAATCTTAAATACATTAAAGTATACATGTAATTCGATCACCAAATTTTTAAAAATCTTATTTTTTATCATTACAACTATCCAGTATAAAACCTGCCTATTTTATTCGTCCATCATTTATTTCTATTAAACAAAAACGGCAATTTTTTTATATTCTTTTGATCACCAATTAATTTTACTTTTATTTTATTTTCTAAAGTATTTTCATAGAAAGCTCCACTTAAAGTGAATTCCAAACAACTGCTCGTAGATTTATTTCTGAACGACGGTTCTATATTAAAAAGTTTCTAAGGAAACTAGACCCTTGAGCTTTAGAAAATACCCTAATTAGATCCCAATACGTTCTAAAGGTAATGCCTTACAATTTAAAAAAGTTTATTCGAGAATATAAATTAAATTTTTAATCTTTTTTTTCCATACCAGCAAACATATTTTGCTCACTCTAAAACAAAAAAAAAATCTTATTTTTTACTTTACGTTCTACTTTAAAACTTTTAAACTATTTATGTAATAAAGTGACGAAATTTTAAAGTATGTGAAATGTTAAATTAAATACATTTTGCCTCTTTCATTTAAGTCAAAGTGAATCCTTACTCTTTCCTGTTTCTGTTGCAACTGATATGAAAATATCTCAGAAATGTGCAAGATTTATACTGCTATCTACACTTATAAATATACGTAGTCCGAGAGCCCAGTGGGTTTTTTTAGGTGATGAAAAAACTTCGCTTCATCAAAGTTTTTTATATGTATTTTGACCCCCTGATTATGAATATCGTGGATGGATTTCAGAAAAATAGTCAGATAATTTGTTATAAAAAAAATTTAATAATTGAAAAAACTGTTTTTTTTTTTGTAAAATAAGGTATGTATTCTCATGTTTCTCCGCCGATTCTACGCTAAACATATTTCTGTTTTTACTGTTTTTTAACGTTATAAACAAATAGCGTTTATTCAATTATAACTTACGTGTCACCGTATATGAAGGGAAGTGGAAGTCTACCTACAAGCGCTCACCTAGTGCAGATAACCCATTATTGCTTTCTCTGATCATTGCATTAATACTTTAATCACATTTTAATATAAATATTTATTTGTTAATTGTTCATCTAATCATAAAATAAATTATACAATAGCATAAGAAACTTCAGTTATTATAACTATTTTTTCATGTGTTGGTGCGCTGTTTCAGTTCTTTTTAATTTTAGTACTTTCCATATCTTTTCTTTCATACGATATAAAGCATTGAGCGTGAAGCTAAGCTAACAAACTTTCAGGTGAAAAAATTAACACAGTTTTGTTGTAAATGTGATTTGTAAATAATTGGGAAATTGTATATAAATTTTCAGCACGTGCACATGATTCCATTTGGTGTACTTGAGAATTTTCTTTGTACGATGTTTTCTAGCAAATAATACATTTGTTAGTACAGTTGGTCCAGCGAGAGGATACCCATGCATCATCAATAATATTCATCTGAACTAAATTAAAATTAATTAGTCAATACAACGTTTATATTTATTAAGACGTGTCTATTGCACTAACGAATGTAACCAAATAGTATTGCAAATTCTGTTATATTTTCGGATTCTCTATCGGGAAATAGGAAAAATTTCACCAATATTTTTTACATTTCCTTTCCTTATCTATTCAAGACAGTGACATACTTATGCATTACCACAAAGGCAACGAAGATGCAAGATCCTTTTTTATCACATTTTGTTTTAATTTATTTTTGTAGTATTCGAATCTAGAAAAATCATTCCCATTTGAAATATTGCCATTCATAATTCAGCAATGACTACTACGCCAACAAGGCCAAGCTAAATCAACTGCCGGTATCCTAACAGTATCGTTCTACTGTGTAATTATTAACAGTTTTTTTGTTTATATTACCTGCCATTTTTCGGGAATCCACCTTAGATATTCGTAATCAGGGGTCAAAATACATGTAAAAACTTTGGTAGAGCCATATCTTTTGATCGGCTACAAAAACTCACTGGGCTCCCAGACTTACGAGTAATGTTGCTGAACCTCCGAAAAGTCTTAAATTAACATTTACAAAACAAATTATATGCTGCAACATATCGTTATTAAATTTCAAAAAAAAAAATAGTTTCATTTTCATAGCTTTTCCGAACGTATTGTTTTATTATATTTATTCTTGATCAAAATGTGATAAAAATTAATAGTTGAACACAATTCGTGACATTGAATATTTATTCAACATGTTTTCATATTAATTCAATATTATGAATAAATTTCATGATAATAGAAATAAAATGTATAAAACCACCATATTTCAACGTTTGTTTGATTAATTGCCCTTCCTAAATATCCAGGTGAACGGTTCAAACGAAACTATTAAAACTTCAGTATACAGGAAGACAACACATATTGGACAATATCTTAACTAAAGTTTTAATCATTCTGTTGTAACAAAACAAGGAATTATTCCCAACCTCTATAATCGCGCAATATCTATATGCAATAACACCGATTCCTTGGAACAAGCGGTAGCAAACATTTAATCCGATTTACAACAGAATGGTTATCCTTTAAAATTATTTGACGAAAGTTGATGCTGGTAGCCGTTACTGTGTGGTAGTTAATCATCTTCCGGAAATGTTTAAAAAGGAACTACTATGTTTTATACCACTAAATTTATTAAGAAAACAGTGACTGCAGTTTAAACTCTCATTTTCAAACTGAATTACAAAGGTAGACCAAGTATTCAATACAGAAACATGAGAAAATTTAACAATAAATAAAAACTACCTAAAACATTACATTATTACAAAGGGGAGGTACTAAATTTTGGGAACTAATTATTATTTGGCGACAACAAATAACGCGAAAAACCCAAGTTCTGTCTGGTCATTAAGCAAATTTACATTTTTATTTTTACTATTTCTAAAGATTCAAGAATATATTACGGTTAAATTTAATTGTAGATTATTAAAATAGCTGCAAATTAATGTGTAGCAATAAATTGGTTATAAATAGAATGGCTAACGCTACCTCAATATGTCATAAGCAAGAGTCTATAATCAAATTCTGTCACACCATATCCAACGAGTGCAAGCGATTTTGTTTCGAGACTTTTTGCCACGTATAATTTTTTGCCAGTAGATACTTCAAATGATCGCCCAATTCCCCCTTTTTATATCTCGTATTTTGTTTACTGATTCAAAGGAATCTAGTAGAAATTTACACAATTATCACATTGGGGCTGAAGAAAATTCACATGCATTTCTGGAAGCCACATCAGTTTTATTAAATGTATGGATTGGTGTCATTGAAGAGGTTCCTATTCAAGTTAGACAAGAATTATGGTTTATACATGATGGCGCTCCAGCACATTTCAGTATCAATTTACGCCGTCACTTAGAGACAGTGTATCCAAATCGTTGTATAGGTTCAGGAGGCACACAACACTTGCCCGTCCAATCTCCGGATCTAAATCCTTTAAATTTTTACATCTGGGGTTTCCTGATATCTTATGCATCTTCTGTTGAAGATGTTGAAGATTTGAGAACTAGCTTTATTCTTCTTCTTCTTAAAGTACCTATCCTCTTTGGATGTTGGCTATCACATCGGTCCATATTACTTTATTCACTGCTACTCTGAACAGACCTGTTGATGTCATTCCAGTCCATGTTCGTAGGTTGCGCAGCCATGATATTCGTCTTCGTCCAGCTGATCTCTGGCCTTCCATCTTCCCTTGCAGGATAAGTTGGAGCAGGCGATATTTCTCATTCCGCATGATATGTCCAAAGTACTCCAATTTTCTGCGTTTGACATTTGTAAGGTATTCCAGTTCTCCACCGATACGTTGTAAAATGTTCTCGTTTGATACGTGGTGTATCCAAGGAACCCTAAGCATGCGGCGGTAGCACCACATCTCAAACGCATCTATACGTTTACATGAAGCATCGGTAAGGGTCCAGGCTTCTGCTCCATATAAGAGAGTTGAGAGTACATAGCATTTCAAAATCCTGATCCGCGTATGTATATTGAGGGATAGGTTGCAGAGTATGTTGCGCAGCTTATTAAAAGTACCTCTTGCTTTCTCGATTCGGCTTCTTATTTCTCGAGAGTGGTCCCAGTCCTTATTCAACGTGCAGCCTAGATATGTGATCGTCTCGGTCATTGTGAGAGTTACGTTGTTGGCAGTAAACTGTATATTGCCGACGTCGTTTTTACTGACAAAAATCGTTTGCGTCTTCTTGCAGTTTATCTTCATACCATATCTGTTGCAAGCTGTCACTATTCGGTCGATAATTCTTTGAAGTCCCTCTGCAGTATCGGCTATAAGAACGGTATCATCCGCGTATCTTAGGTTGTTTATTAGCTTTATTGCGTGTTGCGAAAAGATTACAAATTCTCCAGGATTACTTCAACAAATAAATACACTCTTCAATGAGACGAAGATTCGATTCTTGCATTATGGCTAAGGGTGGTCATTTTCAACATTTGTTGTAATTTCTGTTATTAAAATTTTGTTACTGTTGTTCAAATTCTGTTATTATTATGTTGTATTTTTTTCTGAGTCCCTGTTGGTTAAAACAAATATGGATGGAAATTGATTAAAACAAATGCATTACGATTTTTTACTGATGTATTTTCTTTTTTTTTGTGACTTTTAGAGGACAACTTAAGAGGCAAAAAAGTTTCACAATAAGATCAGAAAGCTAACTGGGTAATCAAATCGAGTCAATGGTACCCGAAAAAAAATGTACGAGAGGGTAAAATCTTACAGTCCCGGAAAAAAATACTACTCTGTATATTATTTCACATAATAAAAATTTTTTATGAGAACTATAAAAAATGTTATGTGTTCCAAATTTAACTTAGTTATCTTTAAAAACAAATGATAAATTTAAGAAACTAAAAATAATAATAAATTTTTACACCCTTTATCTTAAATACTAAACATCAACGGACATATATTTATATGAACTATTATGCCAAAAATTAACTGAAGAATGACTCTAAAAATGTTTTCACTTATTTGGAAACACCCTGTATAGGCGCTTATTTGTTGATATATGTAGTATAAATTAGGAGAATATCGTAAGCAAAAAAAAACGGGCCTACTATAAAATTTTACTCTCATGGCATCTGGATCGGATTCTAAACCTTTTTAGTGAATCTAACTGAAGCTATTTTGTCCTCTCGGTATGAGTCTTCCGAATTGATCGATCTCCAGTAGGTTAAGACTTGGCATTCGAAGATGATGACCATCTCCTCCTCTTCATCACATAACCTACATAAAGGGTATTCATCAAAAATGCCCATTATGTGTAGATGTTTCCTCAGACTGCAGTGGCCATTTAAAAATGCTATCACCAGCCTGATCTCTTATCAGCTTAGATGCAGAGTTTCGGGGTTTATTTGGCCAGATAGTTTGTTCAGCTCACTGTACCTGTGACCCACAATGTGGTTCCAGTGGTTCTGGTTGCTAAGTAACATAAAATAAATATTATCCAAGAAAAAAACAGAGATTTTAATGATATTCGAAAACTTCACAGCAAAAACAATGACAGCACTTTTTGATTTTTGATGGTTAATTTGACGTTTATCAAGATTTTCAACAATAGAAATAATTAAAATTTCATTGTTGCCAAATCAATCTGCCAAAACATGGCGACGAGCACACGTCAGTCATTGATTTGTTTGATAACTCAATTTTAATCATCCATATTATGTTAAGATATCGGTGGTATCAATGATCATATTGTTGCAAGCTTTGTGATGCGTGTAATTGTTAACTTACTACCTTTCTTGTTCTGACAACAGAAAACGAAATTAGCATTTTAACAATAATTTAAAGAAGTTCCTTAGTACAAAAAACAACATTATCTCCTACAAATTTCATAAAGTACCTAAATAATTGGACTTCTTAATAAGTTTACAAGTTGTATATTTATAAAGGATATTATCCGAAAACTTTTCAAAGAAACTGAATGGTCCCAATATTAAAATTTCAAAGTATCTTGTAAAAGGATGTAATTAAATATTCCGAACAAAGTTTTTATAAGCAAACGTAATGAAAATGTAACTTTTATATTAAAAAGCTTCACCGTGAGGTACTTTTGATACTGTAGGCGCTTTGTGAAAAAATGTCGAGCTTGTTTAACTTTGTAATTAGACTACAGAAATAATAAAATATATATTTTTAAGGCAGAAATAGCTTTTGATCAAGGTTTTTATGTCTCGGATATAAGAAGTTTGGAATGAACTTATTTAGAAATACTTCTTAATTGATCTTAAAATTATTTTTGAAAACATGCTTTGGATATACAAATAGAAAAAATATTAAAAGCACAACTTTCTCTACTTTTTTCAAGACATCATGATTTCATCAAAAATTGTAATAATAAAAAATCCGTCTAGTGCGGGTGTAACTTACGCGCCGATATTTCCGGAACATCCAGAAATATAGCTACAATGATACAAATAAGAAAAAAAAAGTTAACAACTGATTTGCATTGTAATAGATTAAATAATTAGAGATCTACTCAGTTACACTTTTTGAAATTGGCACTGTAGTGGTTGAATTGATTATTGTTAACCGACTTCTAAAAGAAGAAGGTTCTACATTTGACCGCTATGTATGTTTTTTTGCTAATTTGAATAATATTGCATTATATGTATTCTGGAAGCTACACCGGTGGTTCCATATTATTTTGACCGAAATTGGTTCAGTAATTATCTAAAATTATTTTTAAAAAATTTTATGGGGCAGAATAGAAATTTTGTTTAAAATTGATATAGGGGGGTTTTAAGGATATAAATTATGAATATAAAACTATTTTTAAAAAATTTAATATGGCAGAGCAAAAATTTTTCTTGTCTTGATTTTATCCAAAATCGGTATAGGGAAGATTCTGAAGGTGTAAATTACGAATTTAAAATTATATAAAAAAATAAATATAGGGGATTCAATATGGCGGACTAAAAATTTTAAATCTCTTAATTTGTTCAAAATTGGTATAGAAGGGCTTTTAAAGATGTAATTTAAGAATTTAAAAATATTTTTAAAAATTTCAATGTGACGGTCCTAATCTATTGTTGAAGTTTTTAGATATTTATTTCGTGGATGTCAGTTAACTGTTCGTTAATTGGGTGCCTGCGTTTCCTAAGTTAGAATCCTTATCTGTTGATTATATGTCTTCTGAAAGTTTGTGCCCTTATTTTGTTTCTTTCTTCAATTTGTTCTACAGTTCTTACTTTATTTGCTTTTTATAATAATTTCCTTCTTCCCTTATTTGTGTCAATTCTAATTTGAACCCTCCGTATCCAATTATTACTACCTGTTCAGCATTGCTGTACCTAAAACTATATTCTTATTATTACGTAAGATGTAAACTATTCCGTTTTTTATTGCCATTTAGGTTTTGCCATATTCATGTATGGTTTTCGGAACAGTGTGCTTATTATATACAAAAGTTGATCAGCGAAAAAATTTGCCAATTGGCTAAATGATTCTGCTGAAGACTTCCTAGCAGCGTACCCAAACCAAAGTAGTAATTCTTACTACGTGGTCAGTAATTTGGATTCTATCTCTTACACCTTCGTTTCTCACTTTATTCTGAAACTGTGATACCCAGAAATAATATAATTTTTCAAAAAAGTTAAAAATTTAAAATATATATATATATATATATATATATATATATATATATATATATATATATATATAAATCCTAAATATTTTTGTATAATGTATTTAAAAAGCAAAAATAATTCATCAAAAGAAAAGTCTTATTAAAATCAACCAAATTTTATTAAATAAGTAGAAAAATAATTATATTGATAATTTTCAAAAAGAGTACTCAAATTCTTTTTCCTTATCTTAGCTGAAATTTTTCTGTGTTGCAACCAGGGACCCACATTTTTATTTACATCTATTGTTAAAGTTCGAATAAGATCTAAAATATTTGTTCTGGAATTTTACTTTGTTTACGTAGAACCATGATCCCGCGCTTTTTGGTGAAAAACAACATTCGATAAATTCCATTACATAGACCCTTGATCACATGACTTTTGTCTGAAAAATAAGTTGATTTAGAAAATTGTCGGATTTTGTCAAGATGTCACGGAAAATTGTATACAGGGTGATTCAAAAATCGATCACGAAACTTAAGGGGGTGATTCTACTTGACAAAATAAGGGTAGAGCTTCATATAATTTTTTTTCAAAATGTCATTCGTTTTCGAGTTACAAGCCGTCCAAGTTCAAGTTTTTATTTTTTGTTTTTTGAATTACTCGCTTACAGGAAAACCGATTTGACTAATATTTGAAAGATAGGCTAAGTCTTCTGCGCTTCATCATTTTAGTAACAATTCACATTGATTGTTTGCCGCTAGAGGGCACTTTACCTACATTGAAAATTGTTTTTTTGTCATAATTTTTTAGTGTTGACAGCTACAGTAGTTTTTGGCATAATTTCTGAAAGACTGATGCCAGGCCTTTAAAAAAGGTGCTCTTTATTTATATCGCTAAACCCAACGGTTTAGACGTAAATCACTCTTAAAAATTAAGTGGTAAATTTACTTTTCTCATTTCATTACCACCAGCTACCAGGTAAATAGCTATCAAAGTATACTAGAGCTGTCAGTTTAACATCAAATAAATTCGCTTTTTAAACTATTTAATTTATAATCTTAAAATAACTAATAATGGCTAATCAGTAAATATTCATATTATGGATTATTGCGATATACATTTAATTGATAAAAATTAATGAAACAGTACTAAACAAACTAAAAAAGATTCTCAAAATGTCCCCCATTTTCTTCCATACATTTCCTAACACTCTTCAAAAAATGTCGCCTAACTCGATGAAAAATTCCTGGTGTTTCTTTAATAATTTGGCACTTTTCGATTATCCTGAAGCGAAGATCCTCGACGTTGATTACTGGAATATCGTACACCAATTGTTTCAAATGACCCCAAAAGAAAAAATCCATAGGATTAAGGTCTGGTGACCTCGCTGCCCATGCCAATGGTCCACTTCGTCCTATCCATCGCTCAGGATACGTTGCATTCAAATACTGTCGGACACGTATACTAAAGTGGGGCGGAGCTCCGTCTTGGAGGATCCACATGTTGGCCCTTACTTCCAATGGCACATCTTCCAGATACAATGGGAGACGATTTTGGATAAAATCTAAGTATACGTCACCAGTTAATGGGCCATCAAAGAAATGAGGACCAATAAGGTAATCTCCTATTATCCCTGCCCACACATTTAGTGAAAATCTACGCTGATGTTTCGTTTCTACCACATTGTTTGGGTTCTCGTAAGCATATGTGTGGATGTTGTGTAGATTTGTTATGCCATCACGAGTGAAACCAGCTTCGTCAGTGAATAATATGACGCCAATTAATCGATTATCGTGTTCATACTTAGCTAGGATCTGATTGCACATTTCCAACCGTCTCGGCCGATCATCGTCATAAAGAGCCTGCACCTTTTTTGAATGAAACGGGTAGAGTTGTTCTTCTCTTAGTATCCTCCATGAACTAGCCTGACAGAGCCGCACTTCATTCCCAATTTTTCTAGTACTAATACCTGGATTATCTTCAATAATTTCAAGCACTCTTTCTTCTTGTTGCACGTTTCTAGCAGTTCTAGGTCTTCCCCTATTTCCATTATAACTTTTAAAGGAACCACATTCCGCAAGCCTCCTGTGCACACTGGAAAATGTTTGAGCATGAGGGATATTTCTTTCTGGATAACTCTCCATATAATATCTTCTTGCCAACTCTGCATTACCATTTGCTTTTCCATAACAAAAATGGATATCACAATATTCGATATTTGAATATTGGTGATTAGCCATTATTAGTTATTTTAAGATTATAAATTAAATAGTTTAAAAAGCGAATTTATTTGATGTTAAACTGACAGCTCTAGTATACTTTGATAGCTATTTACCTGGTAGCTGGTGGTAATGAAATGAGAAAAGTAAATTTACCACTTAATTTTTAAGGGTGATTTACGTCTAAACCGTTGGGTTTAGCGATGTAAATAAAGAGCACCTTTTTTAAAGGCCTGGCATCAGTCTTTCAGAAATTATGCCAAAAACTACTGTAGCTGTCAACACTAAAAAATTATGACAAAAAAACAATTTTCAATGTAGGTAAAGTGCCCTCTAGCGGCAAACAATCAATGTGAATTGTTACTAAAATGATGAAGCGCAGAAGACTTAGCCTATCTTTCAAATATTAGTCAAATCGGTTTTCCTGTAAGCGAGTAATTCAAAAAACAAAAAATAAAAACTTGAACTTGGACGGCTTGTAACTCGAAAACGAATGACATTTTGAAAAGAAATTATATGAAGCTCTACCCTTATTTTGTCAAGTAAAATCACCCCCTTAAGTTTCGTGATCGATTTTTGAATCACCCTGTATAAATACGAGAAATCTCGTTAATAAATTAAGAACAAAGGTTAAAAGCGTGAGTTAGGAAAGAAAGTTAAGAAAAGAATATTTAGAATCTGAAAAATGTTTTAAGTACGGTGTTAGTACAATTCTCATAGCGAAATTCGATGTGTGTTTCGCAGTCTAGTAAGCAGTTGATTCGGCATTTTAAAATGAGTTAAGCAAAGCTGTTTGCTCGCCCTGCGTAGCCGCAACCTATGGGTAAGAGAAATACAGATTATAAAGTAAAGTAACTAGAAGTAAAGTAAGCATTTTGTTAATTTATTTTGTTTTTTTTTTTTAAACAAGTATATTTAAAATTCCTCCCCAATGAAGTCAAATTATCGATATTTTTTTTTGTACAGTAGTACCGCCCGTATATAATTTTATTAAAACTTAATCTAAGGAAATCCCATAACCGTTTCTATGGTAGCAAAACTATTGTAAAGATGTTTAAATTAGTAGGAAGTACTCTAAAACCTCATCCCGTTCTCATTTTTAAACTTCAGCCTCTTTAGCCCTAAGAAAGTTTGGAAAAATATATGTAAAAATAGATAAATTAGTGGCAAGGCGCTACGTAAGCTTGGTCCCAGAGTTCGGCAAATTTTTCTCTTGGTATATACGAGACTTTTAAGTGAAACAAGTAGTAAGTGAGAACCAGAGTGTAATTTGAAGGAATACGAAGATGGCCCTTTACATTGTGAGAATTAGCAATACTGGCATTCCTAGGTGTCTTCTGACATATCCAAAATAAAGTTTTGGACTCAAAATTTATAGGCGTTATTGTTTACAATAAGTTCAAAATTTCGGCAAAAAAACTAAATGAATTCGTGAATATTTCCGTTAGATTATTTTTCACAACTTTCAACGTAGTTTATATCAACGAGAGTGCAGATGAACTGAATTCTTTATATGGTTTTGAAACACCTACAAAAATCACTGTATATCGCTGGTCTAGTGAATTTAATCGCAACCATCGTTCGCTCACGTAAACTCGTCGTATGAAAATCGTCTAAAATCGGTTATAGTACAATAAATTATCGATACTATACGTGAACTGATAACGCAAGATTGTCATATGAGATACCGTGAAATTACGGCATTCCTGAGCATTACTAATACCAGCATGAAGAGTTATGTTCTCATTAGATTCCGCATATTTATCATTAAAACGTTTATAAGACATGATTGGTGACAAGTTTTGCATCTATTCGTATGAGCCCGAAAGTAAAAGCAGTCAACCGTATGAGTCTTTTATAATGAGCCAAAATCAACAAAAGTTGCTCGCGCAAGAAGCACTTCGAGACAAATGGTAGCGTATTTTTTCGTCACAAACTTTAGAGAACCATTGTATGGTTTATTCTGAATAGTACGCGATGAATTCTTTGCTGGAAGTATTCGATGATTTGTGTGAGCTCTCATACATCGGCTTAAATAAGTGACTTTTTCAGCATTAGAAACTTAGAATTGATGGGTTATCCACCTTATAGGCGTGATTTGCCACCCCAAGATTTTTTTGTTGCTGTACAAGAAGAATAAACTAAAAAAAAATAAATATTGATCATCCTAGTGAATATTTTCAAAACCAATAAAACCATTTTTAATAACAAATATTTCTTTTAGTTTGTTATCCCCGAAATATTAAAAACAAACGCAGTTTGGTAACTACATTGTATTCAAAGTCAACAAAATTTGTGTTAAACGAACACTTGTATCAAACACTTTAACATTTCAAAGGAAACATACTTTATTAGGTAAGTTCAAATTGAGTGTCACGATTTATAATTATATAAATAGGTTTCGATAGATCCAAGATAAATTTATAATTGAGCATCTCGACTTGGCAAATCTAGAAAACAAAAACGCTGATATAAACAATTAAATCTGAGTTTTTGAGACTTTAAAAAATTGTTTTGAAAACAACAATTTAAAAATTGTCTTTATCGGTTCTTTTTATAAACTCAATTTCCTTGTATGTCATGCAATAATATTGCACTTAATTCTATAACAAACACACAGTCTATTCAAGCAAGGGCGTTGCAACCCGGTGTTTAAACAGCTTCTAGGGATCCTGACTTAGAAATTGAATACATTAAAAAAATTAGCATTCCGAATGGAATTTTCGCTAATGAAGTATTTCATTAGTCAAAGGAGCTTCTTTGGGCAGTATTTACATTCAAATGAAACGTCTTGTGATCGGAAGTCATACTAAATATTTAATAATGTACTATTCTAAACGTAAAAATTCTCGAATTAAAACTAAGCTCTATCAAACATAATTTTGTGAATATGTGATTACGTTTTAAAAAGGTAAGATTCCCAATATAACTATACAGAAAGAAAAGAGGTATTCTTAAAAAAATAGACAAAACAATACGAGTTTTAGGATAACCAGGAAACTGGGAGGAAGGAAACTGGCAGATTATCCCTAGATTTTGAGGTACTCGATTATTTCGAAGAAAATGGGATAACAATTTTATCATTTCCTGCCCACTGTAACCATAAGCTGCAGCCTTTAGATAGAATAGTTTATGTGACACTAAAAAAATATTTCAAGGATTCAAAATTCCTGAAAAAAACTCAATGACTCAAGGAAGAAGTATGAATATGTCCAGCACATCGTGTCTTCTGCCTGAAGAGATTAAAAGCAGGACCACGTTTGGAAAATAAAAAGTACAAAAGTAAAAGACAAGGAAAAAATGCTCCTCATGAGACAAATAAGAGAAAAAATGACAAAGATAATGAGAGTGATGAGGATGAAGCATCTTCTTTAGAGTGCATTGAATCCTATAATTTGAGTATTTCTGGAGAGATATGGATTCAATGCACTACGTGCAATTAATGGGCCCATAAAAAATGTGTAAATGGAAATCTATTGTTTTATGAATGCAAAAATTGCAATTCTAATTTTGTATTTTATAGCTAATAAAGATCCTTAATCATAAACTTTCAGGACAAATTATTTTATATATTTTTTTTAATTTAAATAATTATTAATTTCGTTAACATATAAAATATTATATTTATTCAAATGGTATTATATATATATATATATATATATATATATATATATATATATATATATATATATATATATATATTTCATAGATTCCTCCGTGTGAGATGCAATAGCAGTGGATATATCCACATTATGCCGTTGTAGTGCTGAAATCACATTCAGCAAACGTACAACTATATGCAGCTCCGCGTATAAATGAAATAAAATGCGAACAGTAAAAGCAAACTTCCCTTCATCATATCCTTTCCTTGTTAGAGGTTGCACAGTTTGAACAAATTGCTATAGAACACAATTTATCCTATTCCACCACCATCGAGATGATGACCTACCTATACCATCATACCGAGAAGAAAGTCTAAACTGACCCTTTCGACCGTTTAGCGTGTTTCAAAGCCAAACAAGTAAATAAATAAATAGATAAGTTTTTGTCCGTGTAATTTAAAATAAGATAGAATAAAATCTTGGCTAAGCGGACATGAAATTTGTCAATCCACATCTCATGGGGGGATCGTTTGGTGCGACACGTGGCTTTGGCTGCTAAAATTAGCAGTAAACCTGGTTGCCAGTACCGAATAATGCGACCCCTATCCTTTGGGTAGCGCGTTTCGTGTACTCGATTATATTTCTGTTTTAATTCATCGTCGCGTCACCACATGGCGGTTTTTACAAACTTTGTTAATTGATGTAATTCTTGTGTTATCAACTGAACCATCGAAACGTCGCCTTTGTTGTCTTGTTTGCTGTTTTTGATTTTAAATTCATCTTTATGGGATGCAAAAGCGAGATGATGGATTGTACCGAATGCGTTGACCTGACGAGTCCCATATTAGGAGGAAACAGCGCTGTCGCCATCTTTCGGACCCGGAGTTTTTCCATACTTTGGAGTGGTCCCCTTAAAGAGAGTTTTCCAAGTAAAAGGTAGATTGAGTGCATCGTCTCTTTTATTCAGAGTGCCGTTCTTTTCAATTTCCAAGGATTCACGAATCAATCTTACCTTGTAGTATTCTATATTAGCGATTTGCTAGCCAGTGAAAAAATCAATTTTCTGTCCTGTCTCGTGCTGGTGTTGAAAAAGCGCCGATGTTTTCTATTTGTTTCTTATACTGAGTTTGTGTTCTTCTAGTTTAGCTGATATTCCTCTGTTGGTCTGGCCTATGTATATTTTGTTGCAGGTGCGACATGTGATTTTATATACGCCTTGATTTTCCAGATAAATTTGTTTTTTGGATTTCTTAAAGAAGAGCCTATTGTTTTGTATGGTCTGTAGGCTGTAGATATGTTGTGTTTCCGGAGTAATCTGCCGATTTTGTCTGTTGTACCTTTTATGTAAGGAAGTATGGTGATTTATCTATTATTGGCAGGTTACCTTGTTTCTGACGTTTCGCTCTACATAGTGAACTTCTTCAAAGAGCTGGTATATTTATTTTAAACTTGAAAGTAGTTTTGTATGTATATTACACACACATACACACACACACACACACACACACACACACACATATATATATATATATATATATATATATATATATATATATATATATATATATATATATATTTATAAAGGAAAATAGACCCTTATTAAAAAGGAGTAAAAGAAGACCTGTACTTAATAAAGGTGCACTTCTATAATAAGAACATTTATTACCTTTAATCTGATACCATAGTTGATAAAAGAAACTAATGGAAAACTTAATTAAGCGTTTCTACAAGGTATCCCAAATGAATTTATAGTATGTTTATGTCGAAATTATTATGGCTAAGTCTCTTCGGTTACTACTGGCTTCGTTAGTACATAAGTTATAAAGGGTCTGTCAACAACTTGAACTTTAATTAAGTTAACAACACATTATTTTAATGAATTTCTTAGAAATCGTCATTGACATATACAGAGTAATTATTTAGATTAAACATGAAACAAAATGTTAGTAAAATATCCATCGCGGCTCTGTTGACAAAAATTAACTGTGATGATAAAAATTTTGGAATATATTTCACGAATTTGGCGTTAGGTGTCAGACCGAGCCAAATCTGCAATATAAATTTCTTAGTAATAAACCGCTAAAAAGTGTCATAACAGAACAAAAAACGAATTTAATTATACTCAAATGTAGGCAATATTTTCGAATATCTTTTAAATTTTATACGTTACGCCTTCACTTTTTTTCACTTGGCCTTTATTTAACCGATTTCTTCGAGATCTCATATATATGTACCTATGGCTGCTATCTAATTGTGAATTTACCCGTTGAACTAATATATAATATAAGAACTATAATATTATCACGAGCAAGAATTGACACAAGTAACTTATTAAATAAACCACTAATTACCAGGCATCCTGTATAATAGTTAACCTTGTAGTTTGGATTTGCTGACTGTACAATATTACATAAAATTTTTTAAAAAAAAAATTGAACTGACTTCTAAAAGCGCGCTAAAAAGTGAAAAACATTTACATAAAATTGAAATTTTTGAAGTCAGCGCCTCATTAATGCCTAACAAAATGCGTTTGGCATAAACAAATTAAAAATACGTTATTTGTAAATGCTTTCTTACCATAATTTGTATATATTAGTAGTTATTTGTTTGATTTAGAAATAATTTGGCGTCGACTTCAAAAATTTCAATTTGATATAAAAATTTATAGTTATTTTTTACTTTTTAGCGCACTTTTTGAAGTCAGTTCAATTTTTTTATAAAAATTTTATTTTCTATTTTTAGTTTTAGAATTCCTTATGATATCCATAAATTATTTGAACTAAGTACTAATCAAGATTAGTGTACCCCGCAATGATTTCAAAGTGACAAAAAAGTACTCATTTTATCCAAAGTTGTAATTCACCCCAAAATGAACCACTAAAAATTCTTTGGTTCTTAGAGTTCTCCAAATACCAAGTATCAATCAAATATTTAGTCATAGTAAATCCGCTATCTTAAATTTCAAATTAATTTTAATTGGTTATATAGGGCCCAAAATCTTCCAAAATCGATATTTAAAAAACTTGAGACGTAAATTTCTTAGCCCGATATATTTTATACTGCATACTGTATATATATAAAATTTTGAATCCTTCATATTATATCTTATCAACCTAATAGTTGTAAAAAATTAACTTCACATTCGTAATATACGACCCCGAAAACCACTTGATACCAAATCTAAAAAAATATAAATAAGGTAAAATTTTCAACCCGCAATACTGGATCCTCCATATTGAATTTCAAAAATAAATAATTTTAACGTCTTAATCTATTGTAAATCTAAACCCTTTAAAGCCCCTAGTACCAATTTTGGATGAATTTCAAAAATTTAAAACTTCTAGACCGACACACTGAAACTGATATATTAAATTCTCTTAAAATAATTTTATGTTCGCTATTTACATCCTCAAAAACCATCCAGTCCCACCTTTAAACAAAATCAAAAAATGTTAAATTTTTAGTCCGCTATATTGGATTCGCGATATGGAATCATGAAAAAATAATTTTAAATTCATAATTTACACCCTCAAGAATACCCTATATCAGTTTTGGAGAAAATCAAAAAATGTAAAATTTTTAGGACGCCATATTGGATCCGTCGTATTGAATTAAAAAAAATATTTTAAATACGTAATTCACACTAATAAGAATCCCACAATACAGATTTTAGACAAAATTGAGAGACCAAGATAATCTTTAATCTACCATTTTGGATCCGCCATATTTAATTTATTTTAAATAATTTCAGATTTGTAATGTGTGATCCCAAAAACTCCCCCATATCAATTTTGGAAATAATGGGACAAAATTGATTTTTTCTGTCCGCTATATTGGATCTGTGATATTAAACTTGTTTTTTTTTAATGAGATTCGTTATATGCGGCCCCGAAAACTCCCCCGTACCAATTTTAGAGAAAATCGGACAAAATTGATTTTGCTGTCCACCATATGGAATCCGCCATATCGAATTTTTTAATAATAATTTCAAATTCGTTATGTGCGACCCAGACAATTCCCCCATACCAATTTTGGAGAAAATCGGACAAAATTGATTTTTTTGTTCGCCATATTGGATCTGCCATATGGATTTTTTTTAAAATAATTTTAGATTCGTTAGATGCGATCCCAAAAACTCACCCATACCAATTTTGGACAAAATCAGACAAAATTAATTTTTTGTCCGCTATATTGGATCCGCCATTTTGAATTTCATAAAAATAATTTCAGATTCGTTGTGTACAACTCCAAAAGTTCTTCCATACCAATTTTGGAGATAATCGGACAAAATTAATTTTTTTGGTCTTCATATTGTCAGCGCCATCTTGGTTTTTACTACATCAATTTCATCCAAAATAAAATGGGACCACCGCAGTAACTTTCTGAACAGAAGGAAAAAATTTCATTCAAATCGGTCAAGCCGTTCCGGAGTAAACGGTGTACATACATAAAAAAATACATAGTCGACGAATTGAGAACCTGCCCCTTTTAGAAGTCGGTTAAAAAGGTAATTAATTGAAAAATAATCGAACAGTTTAATCCAGTCGCGACTATAGATAAATTCTAGGTCTAAACAACCAAGAACCTGTTCTCGACAATTATGTAGATAAATATCTTTAATTTCTATATTTTATTTATCGTATACTGCTCTAAAAGCCGATTATCATTTACGACTCTTTCACCCCGTATCAGCTGATTTCAGAAATTTTTGAGGCATGGGTGAAAGACGCTAGCTTGTATACTTTTACGCCTTTTTCACTAGCGGTTTAAGTTTTAGTAATTTTTTCTTTTATACTTTTGGTATTTTTGACATTATAAAAATATAAACGCGCCAACGGACTATTTCTTTTATTTATTTTAATAAACGACTTCACTTAAGGCTGGGTCGCTGAATCAGATCGAAGCTTTTGTATTGTAGACACTCCGCCCACTACTGCGTATCTTCTGGACTGCTCACGTAACGAATGATGAAGTTTTACGAGGAGTTGGCGTAGAAAGACAATAGACACTATAACAACGGAAAGTGTCATATCTAGGGCATATACTAAGAGGGCTGCGCTACTCCATACCAAGGCTAATACTACAGGGAGAAATTAAAGGCAGAAGGGGACCAGGTTGAAAACAACACTCTTGGCTCCATAATATAAGAAACTAGTGTGGTATATCAGACGCCACAACCATATTTAGACAAGCTGAGGAGGGCACTCTAGTTATAATGTGACCATGAGATAGACAAATGATCGCCGATGTGTGGCATAGCACATGGCACCCGAAGAAGAAGAATAAACGACTGTTAATGTTACTAAAAAAATGGGTCTGTACTCTATTCAAGAACTAGAGAGAGTAATAAAACTATCACCTGCTTTAGTGCCGCAGGTAACTGAGGCCTGTAATAAATCTAATTATATTTAATTATATTTAAATATTATAAGCTTTTATAAATTTAGTTTGTTATATATGTAATTCTCCTTTCAGGCAGAGAATATGAAAAATATATGTACAAACAGTTTATTTCCTGCAAATATCGCTCTGGTCCTCTCTCCATACGCGTTTCGATCACCTCATGATCTCGTCAGTGGACCTGTATCGGACCGAAAGCAACATTAGCTGGAAATAACTGATATATGAACCATAAATTTCAAGGTCTGTCGGCAGGATATTACACCTGCTGTCTACCAACTTCGATGTCAGACTGAAAAATATCACCAGTCGAACGACATCTATGAATCAACTGAGTAACGTGAAATTTTTAAACAATCAAAATTTCAGTAAGAAATAAAGAAATCTTTCTGCTTTATTTAAATAGTTCGTTATATATGTAATTCTCCTTTCAGGCAGAGAATATGAAAGTTGGTAGACGGCAGGTGTAATATCCTGCCGACATACCTTGAAATTTATGGTTCATATATCAGTTATTTCCTGCTAATGTTGCTCTCGGTCCGATACAGGTCCACTGACGAGATCATGAGGTGATCGAAACGCGTATGGAGAGAGGACCAGAGCGATATTTGCAGGAAATAAACTGTTTGTACGTATATTTTTCATATTCTCTACCTGAAACTATTTAAATACGGCAGAAAGATTTCTTTATTTCTTACTGAAATTTTGATTGTTTAAAAACTTTTATAAATTTATTGCAACAATTTATAAACTCTGCGCTCGAAGAAAATATGTAGATTATGCTAATGTTATATGCAAAAATACCCACTGATTTCCACAACCTTTTTCACGACATAAGAACTAGTATTCCATGCCTGTTTATTGTTTATTTCCAATATTTACGGTCTTCCAAAGAAATTCCAAAAATTAGCTCTAAGGGAATTGCTTTGAACAGAAAAATTATAATTTTGGGCAAACTTAAAATGGAGAAATTTAAGTTAAATAACTAGATTGTTTTACAGAGCCACTTAATTTTCCCGGTCTCTTTTATTGGATGTTATCAATTAGCCTTGTAATGGAACAAATGTTAATTATTTTTCATTGTTCAATGTCAACTATATTCTGTTAAAATAAATAATTAAATAATCACTCTGTGAATAGATATTCCATGGGAATAGGGTAGTTATATTTTTTATCACTATCCACGAAAGTCTAAAGGAAAAATAAATCAGTTATCGAGCTTAACTTTTATGATCTTTGTCGTTTAAATGTTTTTTTAGAATAATACATAAAATCAGTTAATTTATGAAGACCTAAAATACCCTCTCTTAGAATTGCCTATAAATCTGTCTAAGTAATCCTGCCCTGGTTAAGTAAATAAAACCAGACGTGATAAGGATAGTTTTTAACATATGGTATATGAAATACCGTTAAAATGTATTAAAATATTGAACGATTTTCCCATTATTAGGAAACAAAAGAATAATCAAATAAACTCATTATACTGTAATATAACGTTTGACCTGTGTAAGGGATCTAATATGGCGACTGTTTTTCCTGATTGCAAGAAAGAACGAATTAAATACCAACAATATGAATAAAAGGGCACTCAGGTTTTTTCACAGACGTTATCTTATTCCTTTAGTTATAGAGAGAAATAGAATAGTTTTATCAATTGTTTTTATATAAAAATTAAGGCTTAAGATGCTCACAGGTCAATTCGTGAATCAAGCATCTGGTATAGAATAGCTAACGCCCTCAGCATATAACGATCGAAACCTTCGAACTTTAAGGGAAAGAAATTGTCGTTTACCGGGTTCCATAGCCTAATTGGGGTACAAATGGAAAACAAGGGGTGAGGGGGTGTAAGATTCGAAGACACTCTTTTAAGGAATAGTAAATTTTAGTCACAATTTGAATGTCAGTTAGAACGGTACCGTAGTACCAGTGCCGTAGAATAATTACGTCACGGGTATAATCGTCGGGAAAGAAGGTTATCTATGTTTGATTTGTTTTGATTTAATTCGGGAAATTAAGGGATTATCGTGTGTTATTTTAGTGGGGCATTTCGCGATTTTCATATGGTTTGATTAAATAATATAAATAGCTGTTTTTTCGCGTTTTATTTCATTCTTGTTTAATATTTTATTAAGCTATTTATACGTGTTTCTTCAAAATTGGGGTAAATTTTTGGTTAAATAACGGCCGAGAAGAGCAATTATGTTAGTTTTTCGTAATTGTTATTATTTTTAAGTTTCTCACTGTAAATAGTTCGTTTTTATTCTATTTATTTTGTTAATAGACCAAGTTGTTTTGAGAAACTTGTTTTATTCAATTTAATTAAAACCTTCACGAGAATTAACTCGCGCGCGCGCTGTTGCGAGACCTACAAAACAAGTGACGTCTACTGACCAAGTAATTAGCAGCCTTTCCTGAGTCCTGAAGATCTGAGTCATGGTTGTGGTAAGCTTTAATAACCGTAGTGTTTGATACTAAAGCTGCAAGAGAGAAGTTGAACGACCAGACTTCCAGAGTGTCTTTATTACTATGAAGTTCAATTATAGGTTATTAAAATAGTTACAAATTAGTATGGGGCAGAAACTGATTATAGATGAAAGGGTTAACGCCACCACAATATATCATTTGAAAGAGTCTATGATCAAATTCTATCACAGCCTGTCACCTAAAACAAGAAAAAACAAAACAATAGTTATTGAAAACCACGGTTCTTGGATTTAAATTGTGTCAAATTGGAATTATTGTACGAAGTTTCGCCTACGATTGCACGAGCTATCTTCAGGGATTTTTATTCTACTAGATTAGAACACTGAATGATCATCGAGGAGCAACAATCCGATATTTACACCTGACTGTTGCTTAGCGAACTGTGATCCCTCATTATAATCGTGTGATGTAGACCCTATTAATATCATTTAGATATTTACAAATTTCGATTGATTCTCTAATTTTACCTTCAATGAAACCAAACACTGATACTTGCGCCTTAGTTACATTAAAGTTGTGACCTATTCAATGCTGGCATTCAACTGCTACAAATTGAACAATTTCACCCACATACACTTTACCACAAGAGCAAGGTATCTTATAAACGTCTTCTCTAATGGTATCGCATCCTTTGGTGACTTCAAATAAGGTCCATTTTTCTTACATGTGTTGCAAATTGTCTGAATGTTTGATTTTCAGAGCAATTGGTCAATCTTGGTGGTAGTTTCTATGGATAGTGTTGTCTTGCCTTACATACGTGGATACCTTGCTCTTGTGGTAAAATATATGTGGGTGAAACAGAACGGTTTATATTCACTAGGCTTATGGAACATGCAAGATGTATTAAAAATAAACAAACTGGACAATCTGCAGTAGGTGAACACCAACATTGCACAAGTTACAAATTTAATGAAGGTGCTAACATTAGTGTCATGTTTCTTTAAACGTAAAATTAAAGAATCAATCGAAATTTGTAAATATCCTAATAATATTGATAGAGATACAAGTTTCAGTCTATGAATATAAATACCGGGCTGTTACTCTTCGATGGTGATTCAGTGTTCTAGTCTCGTGGAGTAAAGAACTCTGAAGATGCAAGTGCAATCGCCGGCTAAACGTCGGATAATAATCTCAATTTGACACGGTCTAAACCCAAGAACCATGATTTTCAACTTGACCAAGCCGTGAACGCTTTCGTTTTTGATTAGAGATAGGTATTATCTCTCACAAACTCGCAAGGAATTCAATGCTGTAATATAAATTTTCCCAGCTAAAGATGACCTGAAACTCAAGTTCTTGCATACAACTCACAATGCAAAAACACAGCCATAAAAGCTTACTCGAGTCTAGATCCATTCTGGAGTCAGTGAGTGGACCAAAATCATCTAGGGTAACCTCTTGAACATTAATAACCAACCTTAATCTGACTAACCCGTGTACATGTCTTACAACCTGATTTTCCAATTAATACTTAAAATGATATAATCTGGTTATGAATTTAAATTTTCTAATTTTTATTTAAATATATATATATATATATATATATATATATATATATATATATATATATATATATATATATATATATTTATATATATATATATATATATATATATATATATATATATATATATATATATATATATATATATATATATTTATTTTCTTGATTCTTGAACCATAGATTATATCATTTTTCTTTATTTTGTCTTTGCTTGGGTTTGGGTTCTATATTTAATAAATACACAAAACGATTGTTTTTCGTCCTGTGTCTCCAGAATTCCGACCAAAAATACTGCAAAAAGTAAAAGAGACACTAATAAATAACAATTTCAACGAAAAGATTATCACCAAAATAATTGATAAACGAACATATAAGTTTTATAATAACCTAAAAACAAAAAACATAGAACATTAATAGCAAAAATATGTGGCATTACCTTACACTAGTGAGCTGTCAGAAAAAATAAAATACATTTTAAAAAAACATGATATTATCGTATGCCACAGGTCACATAATAAACTAAATACATTGTTCACAAATTTTAAAAGTAAAACTCCTCTAATGAATAAATCAAATATAATATATTCAATCCTTTGCACAAATTGTCCCAAAAAATATATAGGCACGACGAGCCAATTACTGAAGAACAGATTAAATGGCCATAAATATACAAAAAACGTCTCAACAGCATCAAACAAACACACACAGGACGAAAAACACACTTTTGATTATAACAGTACCATTATAAAAAACAAAGATATAAATTACCAAAAATTACAGATAAAAGAAATGATTGAAATTAAAAAAGATAAAAACACTGTTAACGACAGAACAGATATGGGAAATTTGAGCCACATTTACGCAAGCCTAATTTAAACAAAAATATTAAGTATTCGATCCGGTCAAATAAGAATCAAAAATGGAATTATCCTCTTAAACATAAAACCAAATATATACCTTGTTTGTTTTTTATGCATTGTAAAATATAAAAAATATTAAAAAAATAAAACACATTCGCATTCCACGTATCCTCAGTAAACGATGTAAAATTTAAATTTTATTTAGTAACAGAACAGCAAAATGTCAAGGTATGTACCGGTAAAATTAAATATTTTTAAAATATTTTAAAGTTTTGACTACTGTTTTTAAGTGTCTTGTTTGTTTTTCGAAATGGTAAATATGTTTTTTATATGATGTATTTTAATTATATATTTTTTTAGAAAAAAATTTTGAAATTGCCTTGAATAAAGGGTGAAACGTCAATCGTTTTATGTATTTATTAAATATAGAACCTAAACTCAAGAAAAGACAAAATAAAGAAAAATTATATATATATATATATATATATATATATATATATATATATATATATATATATATATATATATATATTTATATATATATTACCTAATTTTTATGTCGCACACTATATATTAGAGCTTTATTGTTGCGCGTTGGACTATAAAAACACAAGTACGTGTCCTTTTCTTTCCAATTACATTAATTGATAAACACTTTGATGAAATATTCATATATTACATGTTACTTACCTATGTCTTCAAAAAGTCAAAATGTTTCAAGTAAGTTCCTTGGAACAAGCCATGTCCAATTGTCAAACAATAAAGAAGAAATGTAATAAAAAAATGTATGAAGATCATGATCCATTTGTGCTAAAGTGTGCTACGAGATTTTTACAACAAAAAATAATATTTAAGTATATTCTGATTGTTGCATTATGTGCTCATGCATTTGGATTTATTTATTCTACTCAAGGAAAATTCAGAGAAATGTACAAAAATCAAAATATTACTTCTTCAACTACCAAATTTGTGGATACGTTGGGTAACGTTGTATTAGCTGCAACAAACGCCTATGGCCTTATAAGCTTTTCCAGAAGTGCATTTTTGTATAATCATATTTTTGATATTCTCAAAAAGAAATCAAGAAACGTAGAAAGCGACGTAAAACAGTTTACGCGAAGTACGACAATCTTACTTTTATTTATATGTGTCACATTGATAGTAAATAGTTATATCTACATTAGTCAAATAGGTTGGATTGTCTATAAATATCTATTGGCAAGAGACCTGGAGTACTTCTTTTTTAACATATTACTACATTTCGTGCTTTGTTTTTCTCGCAAAATCAAAGAAATTCTTGAAGATGTCAATCAGTTACTTTTGGAGATGGATCATGATTTTTTTGTCCCAAATTCCGATGTTACAAAGACAAAAATTAAAATAAGTACTCAACTGTTATCTAAGTATTTGACAGATCTCAAATCATTAACTCAATACCATAATAATGTATGTAATCTTCTGGATAAATTTAATGGCTGTTTTAAAACTGTCTTCGTCTTGTCAGTATTTTGTATGATTCTGAATATTTTATGGGACTTTACCGTTGTAATAGAGTTTATTCTCATACCTAGACCTGTTAATGGAAACAAGATTGACACTATTTTTGTCATTTATCCATTGCAAGTAATTATTACTTTCGTAAGTATTTTTTGTAATAAACCATTGTTAGCTAGGAGCATAAGTATAACAAAAATATTAAGGAGTTTTGAGCAGTGGCGTCTCGTGGCCTTAGGATGTTTAGGTTCTGAATTTGCTGAAGTTTATTGTATGTTTCCTTTTTTTTAATTATTTTAATATGCGTGTTAAACCTTAAATCTTATCTTATATTCTCATCACCTATTAAGGCAATCTCATTGTCTACCTGGTTCACCATAACGTGAAAATGAATAAGTTATTAACAGGTTGTACACCGAAGAAATCAAGAAATAGACGGATTTTGTAATTCAGTGTATATTTTTAAATTATTACTATCGGCCAAGCGCTTTCGGTCTAACTTAGACCATCCTCAGGGCTCAGACCCTAGAAACAAGAGATTATGGTCAGCAAATAAGCTTACTCAGTACTCACCAACCACACTCACTCGTCAAAGGGCACACCTTAACCCTGCCAGTTTGAAAACAGTCTCCAGTCGCCAGCGTAGCCTCCACACAGAACAAATCGTATACAATTAAAAATTTTTAAAAAATTTGCCACAAATTAAAATTAAAACTTAAACATTCAACACACTAGTACATTGACATTATTAAAACAATAAACCTTTTTAATAACAACCCAAAAGAGTGAGGTTATGCAACACACAATCATAGCATAGTATAGCAATAAAACTGTCCAAAATTTAAAATTATATACAAGAATGTGTAAGCCTGAGTAGAGACTTTCTGTATGAGTTTTATTTTTTAATTTCTTGTCATTTGTATTTCAAATCAATAATTCATTGACAATAAGCAAAAAGAGAAAAAAGGGCAGAAAGAAAGGACAGTAAAAGTTTATTAATCTAGAGCGTTACTGTTATCGGTCATTCTGTGATATATTTCGAACAGTTGGGTTCAGTGGCGTGAAATGATTTCCATCCAAAACTTAAGAAGGGTCATTATACCAAGTTGGTAGTCACTAGAGATGTTGTTCGCTGTTAACAGATTTGATATAATCGAAAGAGTTTCCATCCTAGTAATCGGCGTAAACAAATTGCATACATCGAAGGAATCAAGCAAAGAGTCATCTGGCATAGTTACAGAGTTCAGTCTCTTGACCAAATCTGTGGAGTTCTTGAGGCAAAACTTAGCCTTATCTTTGATAAGTTTAATCAGGACTGCGTTCAAAAAAGAAGACAGTCTCGAAACGGGAGTATTGGTAAAACTTACAACAGGTCGAATTGGTACTCCTTGCTTATGAATTTTTGGTAACCCATATGTTTATCTCAGGACTTTTTTGCTTTCAATAACAAATACTACGAACAACCCTCGGGGATGGCAATGGGGAATCCTCTATCTCCTCTTTTAGCAGATATCTTCCTGGATAACTTGGAAAATGTATTAATTCCGAGATTCATTTCTGAGAGCAAGATAATTAACTGGCTTCGTTATGTGGATGACTGTTTAACAATTATTCTGGGCAATGAACAGCGGGCTATTGATGTTCTAAATAGTCTTAATTCTCTGCATCCTGCTCTAAAATTTACCATAGAAATAGAAACCAGTAGTAAACATAACCCGATTCGCTCGATCCCCCCACTCCTCGACCTTGACCTTGACCTTGCTTCACCCCTCTTTGGCCCCGCCCACATGTCCTTGTCATTGACCTTGAAAATGCACGTGTGCTTTGGCCTTGGCCTTGTGTTCAAGGTTGTGTGTGTGACCTTGACCTTGGTCGAGACGACCTTGACTTTGTTGAAGGTCATCTTGGGTGTGTGACCTTGAAGATATGTTACGTGGTTGGGGGTGACCTTGAATGGTTTTATATAAGGTATGGGGCAGTTTCATTCATCAGTTGGCTCTGACTTGTATAGGTAGTACATGTGTTAATATTTGACAAATCATGGCATATGTTTGTGAAAATTGCGGTTCTAAGTTTACTAATATTTATAATATGAGACGTCATAAAAGAGAATCGTGTGCGGCGAGATTTAATGAAGTGCCTGGAGGAAAACGGCTCCGAATTGAAGAGTATACATCGACGATTCCGGTAATTAATTGCGCTACATGTAATGTAGGTGTTCCAATAAATCATATGTCGGTGCATAAACGAACACAACAACATAAAAATAATTCATGTTTGCCGGTATGCCATGGTGTGCAACTCGTTGAATGTGTCTTCAAAAGGAGAATTGCAACCTATCGGGTTAGCAGTGATATGGAGCATTCCGATTACGTAATGTTCTTTGCAGACATTAAATCCAAGGTGGTGGAACTTGTTAATAATTTATTGCGTGTGCATCATGCTTTAAAAGTTAACATGACAGCTGTTGGCGAGTACATGCTTCCATCACAAGAAATATTCAGTGAAAAATCCTTCAACACTGCTAATCAAATAATTAGTGTAGAAAGTGATTTGGATGCCGTTTACCATTCTTTCACCGAATTAATAAAAACGCAGGCGACAGAGTTCCAGGAGAAAGATTCAGGTATGGAAAAATCAAAACCCGATATATTAAACTGATTTTTATATATTATTTTTCTTGTTATAGGATGGGCTCTTGTGCGAATTTTATACTTGGAAGTTGGTATCAACAAGTATATGCCTATGGGTGGCTCATCATACATCAAGTTGCCGTGTTCTATTGAAAAGAAAGGAGCTGTCGTCAATGTGATTAACCAGGACGAATTTTGCTTTGCGTGGGCTGTAACATCAGCATTGTTTCCTCCAACAGCAGAGCCTTCACAGAAGACATCCTACCCCCATTTTTCTAGAGTGCTAAATGTAACAGGTATGGATTTTCCAGTAAAATTACGTGACATTAAAAAATTTGAGGAAATGAACAACATATCAATTAACGTATACGGTCTGGAATCTAAATATGAAAATAATGAAGTAATACATGAAGTTATTGGTCCACTGAGGTATGCGTCAAAAAAGTTGGATAGGCATGTAAATTTATTGTTAATTACAAAAGACTGTAGTAGTAAAGATGGCGGTGAACATTTTTGTGATACGACTTGTTCAAAGAGTCATTATTGTTGGATTCGGGATTTATCACGTTTAGTTTCAAGTCAAATTAGTTGTCAACAACATAAAATATATTTCTGTGATGGTTGCCTCATTTATTTTAGTACACCGTCAGCTTTAACTTTACATCAAAGCTACGATTGTAACCACATTTTCACGCAAACACCCTCAGTGGATTTAAAAATCGATAAATTTGGAAAGAGTGTGCCGGAAAATATTTTAAAATTCGAGGGTATAGAAAAGCAAATGCGCGTTCCATTCGTGGTTTATGCAGATTTCGAATCTGTTTTAAAACCCGTTGAAACGGTACAACCAAACCCACAAAATTCTTACACTATAAAAAGTTTTAAACATGAACCATATTCTTTTGCTTATTTAATTAAATGCTCTTTTGACGACTCACTTTCGAAATTTGAGCTATTTCGGGGGAATAATGCAGCTCAAGTCTTTGTGGATCGTATCGAGTGTGATTTAAGGGCTCTATACAACACATATTTAAAAGACATTAAGCCTATGAAACCGTTAACGCCTGAAGAAAAAAGGGAGTTTAATGATGCTAAAATATGTGGTATATGTGAAGGCCCTTTTGAAGAGGGTGAGATTAAAGTACGAGACCACTGTCACATAACTGGTGCAAAAAGATTTGGTGCTGCACATTCCGTTTGTAATTTAAATTATAAATTACCCTCTTTTATCCCTATCATATTTCATAACTTAAGCGGCTACGACAGCCATTTATTTATAAAAGAGTTATGTAAATATGGGGATAAAATTGGTGTTTTGGCTCAAAGTAAGGAAAAGTACATATCATTTACCAAAAGCATTTATGTGCACGATTATTTTGATAGTAAATGTGGAAAAGTCAAGAGGAAATATTTAAAGTTGCGATTTATTGATAGTTTTAAATTTCTGTCAACGTCTTTGGAAAATTTAGGCAGCGGTTTAAACGACGACGATTTTATTGAAACGCGGAAACATTTTTCAAATATCAACCAATTTAATTTGATGCGTCAAAAGGGTGTTTTTCCCTATAGCTTTATTGACTCTATAGAAAAAATGGAAAATACATGTCTTCCAAGTAAAGATGAATTTTATGATAATTTACGGAAGAACATATTAGCGATGAAAGCTATAGAAGAGCAAAAGAAGTATGGCGCTTGTTTGGGTGTAAAACTTTGGGGGACTATTCGGACGTGTATTTAAAATCAGATGTGTTGCTATTGTGTGATGTTTTTGAGCAATTTCGGAATAATTGTTTAAAATTCGATAAACTTGATCCAGCACATTACTATACCCTTCCAAGTTTATCATTTGATTGTATGCTACGTATGACTAAGGTAGAGTTAGAGCTCTTAACTGATATAGACATGATACATTTTTT
Source organism: Diaprepes abbreviatus (assembly GCA_034092305.1). NCBI lineage: Eukaryota > Metazoa > Arthropoda > Insecta > Coleoptera > Curculionidae > Diaprepes > Diaprepes abbreviatus. The sequence goes on from JASJET010000170.1 coordinate 706,719, forward strand.
TAAGAAAGGTATACGCGGCGGCATAAGCCAGTGTACAGAAAGGAAGCACATCGCTAATAATATTTTTTTACCAGACTATGACCCAACAAAACCTTCTTCATTTATAACATACCTTGATGCTACAAATCTATATGGTCATAGTATGTCACAAGCATTACCATATGGTGGTTTTCGATGGTTAAGCGAGCGCGAAATTCTGGATTTAAATATTATGGCTGTTGGTGATGATAGTTTACATGGCTACGTTTTGGAAGTGGATGTGCATTATCCGACTGAGTTGCATGATACACATTCTGATCTTCCATTTCTAGTAGAAAATATCATACCGCCAACAGAAAACGCTAAATTACCGAAATTAATTCCTAATTTACAAGATAAAAAAAAATACATTGTACACTATAGAACTTTAAAACAAGCCATCGCCAACGGCTTAGTGGTAATGCAAACCCATCGAGTATTACAGTTTGAGCAATCAAAATGGCTAAAATCGTATATTGATTTTAATACCAATTTACGTAACAAGGCCACCACAAAATTTGCGAAGGACACTTTTAAATTAAAAAATAACGCGATATTTGGTAAAACTATGGAAAATGTGGAAAATCGAAAGGATATAAAATTAGTAACACATTGGGAGAACAGTGTAGGCAGAAATGGAGCTAGAGCACTAATATCCCGCCCCAATTTCAATAGTAGCTCGATATTTACCGAGAACTTTGTTGCTATACATATGAATAAAATTAAAATATTGTACAATAAACCAATTTATATCGGTTTTTCCATATTAGATATATCAAAGACTGTAATATACGATTTTTATTATAATTTTATTAAATCCAAGTTTGGCGATGATGCTTCGTTACTTTACACCGATACTGACTCGCTTATATTAAAAGTGTATACGGAAAACTTTTATCAAACTATATCAGAAAACCCCGAAAAATTCGATACATCAAATTACCCCGAAATTAATAATTTCAACATAATTAAAAGTAATTCTGTAGTTGGTAGAATGAAAGATGAGTTTCCTGGTGATCCGATAATAAGTTTTTATGGTACCGGCGCGAAGGCTTATTATGTAAAGTCCATTAATAATGAATTAAAAAAAGCCAAAGGTATCAAAAAATGTGTTATCGAGAAAGACCTTCATCAGGAAGACTACCAAAGAATTGTTGAACGGGGTGGTTTGATATTAAGAAAGATGAAGACATTTAGAAGTGAATTACATAACATTTATACCAACATAATAAATAAAGTAGCATTGTCACATAGCGATGATAAACGTTATGTAATTCCCAGTTCAACCAAAACTCTACCTTGGGGGCATGCAGACATAGATTTTTACAAAACAGACCCGGAAGAAAACTTAGCAAATTTAGTCACCGTGTTGGAATCATTTCTAAGTCAGGACAGCACGTAATCTGGAAAATCCATATTTCATTATTTGTATTGTTTTTATTATTTCTATTAAACATACAACATTAATATGTAACGATAGTATTGAAATTTTTTTTTTTTTTTAAATAAAAAACATGTATTCATTACTTGATTGCTTTTTTATTGAACCTTTATTTTAAAATTATAAATATAATGAAGTGTCGACAAATAACAAACTGTAAAAGTTATTGTTGAAAAATTTGTCTAATAGTAAATTAAACGCACAGGTCTACGAGTAAATGTTTAATGTGAAACAGGTTTGCTGACAAGATCCTCCATAGTCTTTTCAATTTTCAACATTCTAGAGTTAAGTTCATCACGCAGTTCGTCTTGCCTAAGTTCATATATTGCAATAACAGTATCATCAATGTATCCTCTAAGTTCTTGACCGGTTTCAATTAATTTCTTGCGTACGTAACCTTCAAGTTGGTTTCTGAATATATCTTTAATAACAATTGTTGAGTCATGTAAAGCTTTCTGCGTATCTTGCACACACTGAGCAAGGTTATTATCAACATAATTTCGTGTGGTCGCATCGTTTCCTTCAAGAGGTTCTGCTAAATAGCACAATCTTTTGCTTCCCATGTCGTAATCTCCATTAGGTGTAAGTTTAAAACCTATTCCTGAAGGACCTCGCATAAAGTTAAAATCCTTAAATTTTCTTTTGCGACCGAACTTATCAATAGTGTTTACTTCTGACATTGTTATGTGAGACTGATTTGAAACCATTAGATTTCACCCTAATATATGTTCTATTTCATTAATAAACGGACTCTGCAGAAAAATATGGATTGCAAAACGTATTTTAGGCGATGTTTAATAAATACACATACAGATTCATTTTACTATTGTTTTATTGAAAAAAAATTAAAATATAACAAAAGATTGAGTTTACTTTTTATTATTAAAAAAAAATAAAAAAAATAACAAACAAAAAAATTAAAAATTAAGAAATAAAATACATGTTAATTTCTTCTGTACAGGTAAGCTTCTTCTATGACCCAATTTCTTCTCTGGATGGCACGTTCATTAATGCCCTTGAACTGGTAGTAAACTAGTCCACAAAAGCCGCATTGTACAAATTTAACCCTGAAAAGGTCAATGTAGTTGAAGTCGTACGTAAGATCATTTCGCCAGCAGATACCTAGTCTTTTACAATGATGACAAGTTAAATAAAAAGCTTTTGGTATATGACTGTATGTTTTGGCTGCTTCACTAGGTTGTTCATCGGTTGGCAACATGATGTTTGAATATGTTGTACTTTTCAATCGCGGTACTCTAATTATGTATTACTTTTTAAAATAACCTTGACAGGACCAAAAAAAATCCTTGAAAATTACAACCTCGAAAACGACCCTGACATTGACGGGTACTTTGACCTTGGCCTTGGCCTCGCATCTAACAAGTTTAGTACTATATTTATATGCTTGACAAGTTTAAATATTATACTTAATGCATCGAACAAAAGGAATAAAGGCGGTGTAGTGGGGGAAATGGGCATAAAAGCAGACTTGCTGGCTCGAGCTCTTCACAGTTCGTCAGAACAGCAAACAGTACAGTGCTAAGAAAAAGTTAATTGTGTCAGTTTGAATATCGAAAATGTCTAGTGTACGGTCTCTTTTAGATGCTCTTGACGTGAGCTGCGGTTCACAGCAAGGCATGCTGGATAACATGAGTGGTTTAGAAGTGTTAAGTCCGGGGGTGTTCGAGAACTGGAATGGCGTGGAGCATGAAGATGCCGAAGACCGAGCCCTCAACGATGGTCGCGACGAAGAGTTAGTTCAGTCGGCAGCGCAATTCCTGGAATGCTGGACGGAGGAGAAGGAGCCAAAGATAAATGTGATTAGTGATGTGGTTGTGCGAAAAGCATCGCGGCCTAGGGAATCTTCTCCGAAAGCTTCGAAACTGAAAAAGCTCTTGACTATGCGGAAGTCGGAAATCGCCGATAAAAAAACATTTTATTCGGCGATTAAAGGTGTGGGACAAGGGAAGAAGAAAAAGTTTAACTTTAAGCGTCCCTCCACCCCTGTTCCATTACCCGACTTCCTAAAAACAGCACCAAAAGAGCCATTGTCAGTAGAAGTGGAAGTCATAGAAGGCCCCGATGGACCAACACCACCAACACCGGCCAGCGTAGAGAATGAAATAGTGTCGGAGGTGAAGTCTTCCCCAGCGCCAGCGCCACTGTCGCCGATATTGGGGTGCCGGAAACCCATGAAGAAGCGGTTTAAGCGGTGTTTTGAAGGCGATGAAGTTTCCGCTGCTTCGTCGTCGTCGTCGTCGTCATCGTCTTCACCAAATAAAACCGCGTCTTCTTCCGAGCCATCACAACCGGAGTGGGTCGAAGACTTCACCAACTCTCAGAAGACCAAATTGACAGACATTTACGAAATGAAAAAACGCTTAGTGAAAGAAGTGGACGAGTGTGACAGTGACATTATAGAACTTGAAAAACAATTAGAGATAAAAAAGGTGAAATCTGCGCGGTTAAAAAGACAATTAGAGGACTTTAATAAATTATGTAGTAGGTGTTAGGTAGTTGTAGATATTAGCTTTTAATTTATAGTATTAAGTTTGTATATATATATATATATATATATATATATATATATATATATATATATATATATATATATATATATATATATATATATATATATATATTGTAGTTAATAAAAAAAAGTGTTTGATCAAATTTTTATATTTTATAATGAGAATAAAAATGACTTGAAAATTTATTTTTGTGTGTTATTTCATATAGACCCTGTCCCACATAATATTAGGTAATAAAAAAAAGAGTGAATAATCCACTAAAATTACGCAATAGCAATAGTTGTAAATATTTTCTGATAATATTTACTAGTATGCTAAAACATGGTTCGGTTTATGAAGTTAAGGTTCTGTTGCCAGAACTTCTAATACTTTGTATCTCAATATTGTATGTTTTTATGAAAAAAACATAAAATATTGGTTACAAAGTATTATAACCAACTAAAACTTCGATCAAATTATTTTGTGGTCCTGAAAAGGACCGTTTGGTTGTAAAACATGCGACTCTTTTATTGAGTTGTGGAGTCGCACGGCCCGTCATCATCAGCGGGGGTGGTGGTGCTATCCTCTGTATATTCGATGATGAACCGCCAAAGTTCATCCCATCTAGGATCGTTCGGCTCCCACTCCAAACAATTCTCTGTGGTAGAATCTACCACAGGGCATTGGATGGGTTGTTGTTGTTGTTGTTGTTGAGTCGCTGACATGTTGAACTAAAATGATTGTAATAAGTATTGGTGGTCGTATATATAGAGACAAATTAATGGTGGGGGGTGAAAACAAATGTCGTATTACGTATTGAGACCAAAAGTTGTTTGTGGTCTCAAATACGAACGAACGATTTAGCTGGGTTCCACCAGCACTTAAAGTTTTAATACTTTGTATCTAATATTGTATATTCTATACATACAATATTAGTAACAAAGTACTAATATGTACTAAAACTACGATCAAAGTATTTTGTGGTCCTGAAAAGGACCGTTGTTGTGTGCCCTGAAAAAGGGCCAGGGAGAGTGTGGGCTTATGGTGCCTCATCCTCGCTGGTCGACCACCAGCTTGACGAATCGCAGGGGCCTTGTGGGTCGTCGGGCGTTGGTGATGCTGGAATTTCCAGCACCGCATCTTCCGTCGAGTCCGGCTCTGGCTGCGGCGACGGAGTTTCGAGTCTTTGTAAGACCCAATCACCCGCGTCGTCTAATTCCACTAGACCCGGATCATGGTCATATACTAGCGGAATCGGCTCATCCAAGTCGTCCCAACGTAGGACGTCAATTTCAAAATCCACCTCGTCGTCGTCGTCGAAGACTTGCAGGTCTCCAACGTTGTCGGCTACGGTGTCATCACTAAAGATGGATGAGCCTCGGCTGGCGGGTCTTTCTTCCTCCATGTTCATCGTATGAGGGTTGATGAATATGTGACTGTGTAACTGACCCAGTCTCATATATATAGAACTACCCCCACCCCACCAACGGATTCTAAATGTTATGTATTGGTGAGAGCTTATAGCATTATTGATTTTTTCAAAAACTTTAAATAAGGAATTAGATTTGTTTAGACAATAAGACTTATTCTTAATATTTTGTGAAGAATACATTACAAAAAAAAAATAATAGAAACCTTGTTTGAACTGTTAACATTTTCATAGGTTCTCAAGCATATAACTTGGCACTTAAGCTACGAGACAAATCGTCGTTAAACGAATATCTCGCCCCATAAGTGACGATTACTAAACTACGATCAAAATATAATGTGGTCCTGAAAAGGACCGTTTTTGTGGCCCTAAAAGGGCCTGGGGGGAGGGTGGGGTGCCTACCGTGGAGTAATACCCAACGATATTAACACCGACCTAGGTGCAGCCCTTGGTCTTCTCATTGGCGGCACCGTCGTCGTCGCTGGTGGTGTCGGCGTTGCAGGCGGTGCCGAAGGTGCCGCTCCTGGTGCGGTACCCCCGCACTCCTCACACTTGCATATTTTGCCGGGCACGAATGGCCTGACAATGCCAATGATCCTTTTTGGTATATCTTCCATCTTGCCGATCGAATGTGTAATGATGAAATAATTCTAATACCGGCCTCTATATACATTCAAAAAGTTGGAGGGGGTAAGGTGGAGTGCATATATGCATTATATAAGTTTGAGAATAATATGATTTTATAACTCACCGTATCTCTGTTATGGACACAAACTACCCCCCTCCACTTTTCTAGCATATAGTACTAGACTTTCTCTACATTTTTTTCAAATAAATTTTTTTGATATTTCTAACCATTACTTTCCTACATATTTACAAAAAATGCAAATTATGCATATATTTTAATTATTTTCAGGCAAGGTAAGGAAAATTTTGAAAATGTTTTGACGGAATCGTAATAAGGAAGAGTTGAAGTATATCACACTATTTTTCCCGATTCGCTAATATAAAAAAAATTTTTTCATTGCATTTTGGATGGGCTCTGGCGTCGTAACGGTTGACGATAAAAAATTGGAAAAATACATATATTGTGGGAAATTTTCTCTAGAATCCAAAAAAAAAATTTCCGAACTTCTGTCACCGCAAATAAAAAAATCGATACCTCAAAAATTGCGAGAAAATGGTGAAGGAGCCGCGCAATCGCTCTGAAACCATCAAAAATCGATTTTTTTCCCTCCGCGCGTGGGAGGGTGGAGGAGGTGGTGGTGGACTTAGAGGAAAAAAAAAAAATCCTCCCCTACAACTTCCACATACTCCCGTTCGGCGGCCCTAGCCTCCTAACTCGAGAATTTCAATTTTTTCGTCTAAATTTTTTGTCATTTTTATGATTTTCCAAATTTTTTTTTCACCATTGTATTCTACTCAAAATTCTAGGTAATTAAAGTGCTTTTATTTTTTCTCTATCTTGAACGGTTCCCGAGCTACAGCGCTTTAAAGAATTCAAATTACTAACTTTCTATAACCCTTTTTTTCAAATTTCATTTTTTCGAATTTTCAAAAATACTACAATATGTAGAAAAAAAATTCTCTCTTTAATTTCCCAATACCGTTTTTCTCTAAATCTTCAACTTTAGCGCGTATTCAGCATTTTCAAAAAAAAAAAAATTATAATTTTTTTTACACCATCGCATTCTCCTCAAAATTTTGGGCTATCAAAGTGCTTTTATTTTTTTTCTATCTTGACCGGTTCCCGAGCTACAGCGCTTTAAAAAATCCAAATTACTAACTTACTATAACCCTTTTCTTAAAATTTCATCTTTCCGAATTTTGAAAAGTACTACCATATGTAGAAAAAAATTCTCTTTCTAATTTCCTAATATCATTTTGCTCCAAAACTTCAACTTTGGCGCGCATTCACCATTTTTCAATTTTTTTTTGAAAAAATTTTTTTTTACGTTTTTACTATCGAGAAAAATGCTTGCTTATAGTACTCGATTTCCTCTATAATTTTTTCTTATAACTTTTTTCCCTATTCCTAACCGTTACTTTCCTACAAATTTTCTAAATCGTTGTTTTCATATTTTGCCTTAAAAATTTTTTCTTGTGTTATTTAAGCTCTTTTTTCCACTTAATAAACCACCATTTTCTAAATTCCCGTACTCTTTTCTTAAAGAGCGGGCTTTTCCGCCAGCTTTTTTTTTGGTTGGGTTTCAAATAAATATAAAACTACTACTTCACTTATTACAAATTTATTGATTCAAGAACATTATTTTGTGTTACATATAATAGATACATTAAAATATAGATTTATTGGTCACCGAACCGTTTAATACATTATAACTAAAAAATGAGTCGTGAATAACTAATGCGTACACTTTAGTGTCTTTGGGGAATTTATTCTTTCTCGTTTGGAACTCCAATTTTACATCCACTGTCGATGAGTTAATCGCCTCTGGTTGATGACTGCAATTGATAATAAAAACGGGGTTTTTCATATATTCCGCGAACGTTATCATCGGATCGTTTATTTCGCGCCCGTAGTAGCTGCTTTGGAAGTTTTCGTAATTGTAATAGGCTGCTGCGTACAGTTTCTTGGCGAAATCTAAATTCCATCTTTCGTATGGATAAACGGTTGAATTCAGATACAGTCTAATGTCGCATACGTCGGCGTGGGTAAACTGGGTTGCGTTTTTTTCTTTCTTGTCGCAATTATTGCTGTCTTGAAACCCGACGATTATATAGCGCGGTCTTTCCAGACTTGTACTCGTTCTCAAGGCCCACACGTCGGAAGATGTTTGCCTTAAAGCTGGTAATTCGTACAGATCCCATTTACGATATGCCATTTGAATACTGGCATTGTTTCCTCCTTTATTAATGCGAGACAGTATTTTCAATTTTTGCTTATCGTCTGGAATGATGTGACGAATTTTCCATTCGATTTTGTCGATACTAATTTCTGCCTCTACTTCGCCGACGTAACAATTGGTAAAAGTGCGAGCTATAATCATAATAAGCTCTTGTTTTACGTTGAAAACACCTTTTGCGTAATCTTCGGCGAATCCCATAAGATATTTTAAGGGTAATTTCCCCGAGAATACGTTACTTGCCGTGTCTACGATATCTTGGTTTGCTTCGTCGAGACCCCATCCGCACGTCATGAGAGATCTTTGTTGCAAACTTCCGAATGAAACCATGGTTTTTAATGTCGTCGTAACTCCAGGTTTACGAACCACGGCGACCTGTTCACCTCCCATCTCGTAGCGAATTTCATCGAACAAAAATGCGAGGGCATTATTTGATAAAAAAACATCTTTTCGTTGCGTTCATGGGTTTAAATTTTCCTTCGATATATATGTAACTTTCGGCGATATCCAGTATAATATCTTGAAAATTAATGGGGATACGGACTTCATCCGAATTGTTGAATGATGGAGATCCGTATGGCTTATACGTATGCTCTTCTAGACTAATAATGGAATTGTCCAAGATGGGCTCGGAGAAAACCTCTATTTTATCGCTGGTGGTGGAAATCATTTTCGCACTTTAAGACCGATTGATTTTAAAAATTTATAGTCTTCGGCAGATAACTGTTGAGATGTTTGTGATCTAACGTCTGGACGACGACTAACCTTGACGTTAACTCTTCTTTTACTTTTATTATGTTTCGGCGGTTCCCCCATCTTAGTCGACAGCACACACAATTGACGATTGAAGCAAAAACCCATTTCTATGAAAGTTTCTTCAGTTCCAATTTCACGATTATTTTCTCGCCTTGAAAATTGATTAGATCACCGCTATCGTCCAAGATGCGAAGAGTAATGTTGTCGATAAACTGACGTCCTGCCGGCATTAACGGCATATAAATATTATTTTGTGGTTCTTTACTGATTTTGTAACCGGGCTCCACGTCGATATCGAATTCGAACAAGGTATGACCTTCCACCGAATTCATATATGCTCCGGAAATTATATTACAATCTACGCGTATGATGCGTACTTTCATTATTTCCACCATCTCGGTTGATTCGTGCTTTTTGTCTCTTTTTAACACTGTATGATTAAATCCTAACATTTTACCGATACTCGCCTCTCCCCGGAAATCTATAGTATATTGGGATTTCAGTTCACATTTCAGCGTATTATTATTAGCAACCAAGTAAAAGATTCCATCGTTCTTTTCTTCAGTTGAAATCCTCAAAGCCTCCAACATAGCTTTACCTATCTCATCTATTTCATAGGCCCCAGGTGGAATCTGCAATTGTATCGACTCGGTGGTGTAACCCTCCTTCATGTAGGCAAACTTATTGTTGCTTTCGTCCACATTAAAAATTGAATTGTATGTGTAAAATCCCAGCAATGCCAGACCATATTTGTTTTCTCTATTCAATTCGACTGGTGGATAAAAATCGGCGCTTAAGACGCTCGAGTGTCCTGTTAGTGTGAACGTATAAGACATGACTAACCATTAAAACATCACACATCTCGGTTTTATTTTTAGCGGCAACATTTAAAAAGATTCATCGTCACACCTTTTCTCACTGCATTAGATAGTGATGTTTTTATGCTATTTTCTGCTTTTATGCGCACATCGCTGATTTTGCAATAACAACAAAATATTTTTCTAGCCGTAAGATCCTCATCAGTCATAACCTCGTTTAAATTGCTGCTGCTGCTGCTGCTGAAATAATGTTTGCAACCGCACTGATATTTTAATATATCGATATCGCTTTTAAGGTGCTCCGGCAACTTTTCCCAAACGAATGGAATTTCATTTGGGGCTAATGCAATCATTACTTCCTTGGGCATGTTTTCTAACTGTTTCACGGTCATTTTCCTTAATCCACCGGCTAGATGAAATGCTTTCAGTGATTGCAACATTTTAGTATAGTTATTGCGATCCATTTGCGGTGTTAATGGTGACGATGATGATGATGACATCTTTTACGCTGATGATTCGACAAGAAACTTTAAGCACAAATGTCCACACCAGACTGTTCCAAAATCCTGCTGACGATCGTATGTATAGTAAATAATTTTTGATGGTTCCGATCCCGTTTGTAGATATCGTACCAATTCGATCGGTGGGGGTAAATCGCCGAAGCTGTCATAATATGTTACTTTAGAATTATTTTTTCTATAAGCTACCCAATGAGTCCCTGCACCACGCGTACTATCCAAATTCACTATTGCTGCTTCGTAACGTCGAGGACCTTGTCTAGGTAATAAATCCCTCATATAAACGCCTCGAAAGTGTCCTATTCTTTTCTTTTTGGCATATTTTTCTATATCGATGTTAGATAGTGGTCTTCGAGGTAGGGATTCAATTAGTTTTTTGATCTACGATTTAAAAATAATCCCATACCTTTACGATATGGCTTTAGAAACAAACCATTTCCTTTCGATTTTAAATATAGGCCGGCACCGGTTTTATCTTCGCTGCTTTTTTTACTGCTTTTATGGCGCGCACAATTCCCGCTGCCCCACCGGCTAATGAACCCAAAGCTGATAACCCGGCAAAAATTGGTATTAATGGTAATATTCCACCAGTTTTAGGAATCGGTATTATTCTCGGTGTACGAACCTTCCTTTTGCCACCTGCCGCTTTTACCGATCTACGTGCTGCCGACAGAGCTATTTTAGATGCATTCATGACATTTTTTTCCAACACATTTTTACTTCCGGCTTTTAATAATTCCCTTCGAACTGCTTGTCGAATAGCTGTTCCGAAACTGGCTTTCCGAACATGTCGATTTTTATTAACACCTTTCCTTTTTGTATGACGTGTGCCTTCAGTAGATGTTTTTTTTGTTGATAATGATGATGGTACACCCATACCAAAACGTTGTTTTCCTTTCATAATGTTTGTAACTAACCAAGCTGCTGTTTTTTCACCTAAACTGGAATCTTTCGATTTTACTCTATTCCAAGCACTTTGTTCGAGCTCGTAATCTGCTCGATGTCTCGCACTTATGTTGTCTTTATTATGTAAATAGGCTAAATCGTGTTTTTTGCATGCGGCATCCAAAGGATTAATGCCTGGATCACCTCTTGTTACACGTTTTATTACTTTTGTTCCGGGTCCGCAATATTGATAACCAGGAATGTGTACCTCGAATGGTAATTTATTTATTAACGAATTCACAATACCGTATCCAGTTTTGTTGGAAAAGTGAGACCGTCCACTTCGTTTGACGCTCGGCATCTGAATGACAGTTTTTGTGAAAAATTGCCTATAAAATATCAAATTTTCCTAAGATGCGCGTTATCGATCTTAAACAAAAACTTCCTATTGACAATCTCGATGAAAAAGTCGGACTTGGATTTGAAAAGAAGATAATGAAGAGACACGGTCCTCTACTTCCTTCCTCTATTCGCGGCCTGTTAATTGGTCCATCCAATTGTGGAAAAACTAATGTCATGATTTCGCTGCTTACACACCCCCTTGGGCTACGTTTCGAAAATGTCTATATTTACTCGAAATCTCTGTATCAACCGAAATATGAGTATTTAAGGAAAATTTTAGCGCCCATCAAAGGTTTAGGCTACTATGCCTTTAGTGATTCCAGTAATATTGTGGTACCGTCCGATGCAAAACCAAACTCTATATTTATCTTTGATGATGTTATATGTGAAAAACAAGATGTTATAAGATCGTACTTTAGCATGGGACGTCATAAAAATATCGACTCCTTTTACCTAGCGCGAACATATTCGCGAGTGCCTAAACAGCTTGTGCGAGACAACGCCAATTTTATTATTATGTTTAAACAAGATGAGTTGAATATGAAACACATATTTTCCGACCACGTTTCACCGGATCTAACTTTTACTCAATTTCAAGAAATGTGCTCAAAATGTTGGGATAATAAGTATGGATTTTTAGTAATTGATAAAGACAGTGATGTGAAATCGGGAAGATACCGCAAAGGATTTGATAGCTATATATTACTGTAATAATAAGAGAAAATGCTCATTTGATTGTTGAAACGTCCTTTGTTAACATCATGAATAACGCGATCGACTTAAAACGTAAACTAATGGAAGCTACCAATGCCGTCAGAAAAAAATTTAAACAAATTAAAGCGGCTAAAGAGTTTAATGTTGTGGAATTGGAAAAGTTTTACGAACCCATTTCTAAGCCGTTGACAACTATATCTGATGTGGTTAAGCAACGTCAGCAGCAGCAGCAGCAGCAACAACAACAGCAACAACATTATCCAGCTACAAAGTCACATAGTCTCAGTACATCAATGCAGTCGACTCAAATATCAGGTTTTTCAAACCTCCACACCTATTCAGCAGCAGCAGCAGCATCGCATTTCAAAAGAAGATATTAGCCAATCGGTGTTTGATACACCCTCGACATCAACTAATACATCTCTCTCATCCGCTGACACCACAACTTCCGATACTTTAAACGCACACCTGAAAGGATTACGTTCGAAACCATCTCTATACGATACTGTATATGGTGTACGTTTTGGTTCAAAAACAGATCATAACAAAAATTTTATTGGTAATTTAGAGGTGCGTTTTCGAAATGGAAATATTGTCTTATACAAAAAAAGGAAAAATATTGCAGAATATGGTGGATCACCGGCACTTTATGATTTGTTATTTCTTAAAACACCCCCAAGTGTAGGCAAGGAACAACAACAATTAAGTGATAATGTACTTTCAACTTACAAGGAAATTTTGGAATCAACGAATGCTGTCTACAACAATTTTAAAAAAAGTGATGGTTTACGGGAGACCAGATGGAACAAATATTTACGAATTATTAAACCTCTGATAATGGGCACAAAATTAGGTGGTACTATTACAAGAAAAAATCTCTCGGAAAAACTACAGTTACCCACAAAAAAGAAATTATCTTCGAAAAAATTTCAATATGTCTACTGGAACAAAGCTAAAGAGTTGGTGGATCGTTTACGTTTGTTGTGGAGTTCCAAAATGGCCGGTCACACTGGACACGAAAATGAAATTATGTCAATCATAGAGGAATTACGAGAAGAAGATATAATATATTAAGCTCAATATTTAATGATATTATTCAGTTCTTCCTTCGATCTGAAACCTTTAGTATTACTAATAATATGGAGCCCAGTCTAGAAAAAATCAAGATTGTTAATGAACTACATAGAACGGCTAGAAAAAATTTTGTAAGACGGCGCAGGATAATAAAAGGATACAGAGATTTGTGGCAAATTGATTTGGCTGAAATGCAACAGTATGCTGATGAAAACGATGGTTATCGTTATATTTTGGTCTGTATAAATTGTTACTCGAAATTTGTCTATACCAAAGCCATAAAAAACAAGACTGGTATAGAAGTTACTAATGCGATGAAAAGCATCATTGAAGAGGCATCATATACACCAACAAATCTGCAAAGTGATCAAGGAAAGGAGTTCTATAATACAAACTTTCAAGCCCTGATGAAAAAATATAATATAAATCATTATTCCACTTACAGCACAAAGAAAGCTGCAATTGTTGAGCGAGTCATAAGGACTTTAAAAAATAATTTATATAAACAATTCTCGACAAGAGGATCTTACAAATGGATACATATATTATCGGCAGTAACAAAAACCTATAACCATTCGAAACATCGCACCATTGGAATGAAGCCTGCAGACGTGCAAGAAAAAACACATATTAAAGCATATGATTATTTAAAAATTGTACCTAAAAAATTTAAGTTTTCCATGGGTGACATTGTGCGTATTAGCAAGTACAAAAGCTTATTCGAGAAAGGATATACGCCCTCTTGGTCAACCGAATTATTTAAAGTTGTAAAAGTTAACGTTACAAATCCACCTACTTACTTGTTGGAATCGTTAGAAGGTCAGCCTATAAGAGGGTGTTTTTACGAATCAGAACTACAAAAAACAAGCAGTCCTGACGTTTATCTAGTAGAAAAGGTCCTTAGACAACGCAAGAAAAATCACATCGAACAATTATTTGTCAAATGGCTAGGATTTCCCAACCACTTCAACTCTTGGATAGATAAAGCTAATATTGTTTAAATAACATATTGTATGACTATATTTTTTATTTAAAATGTAAAATAAATAAACAATATATTGTAAAATAAAGTTTTTTATTTCAATCTTCATTATTAAAAACAATGACAATAAAACATCATACACATAAATAACATTTCAATATTCTTGGAGGGAAGGTCCAATTCACCGACGACTACGACGTTATCTTCAAGGCTATGCCACTCGGAGTGCGTTCTCCTATTCTTTAACCTGCTTTTTTTAGATTTTTTTTGAAGTCGAGTCGTACGACAATGCGCTTAATGAGTCATTTAAAGGCTGATGATAGAGTATTTTCTGCATAACTTCAATTTTTGTTTTAAGCTCACTATTATTTTTGTATATCATGGGGAGGACATCCTTGTTAAATATGTCATATATTACAACTGCAAAATTGTAAAACTTTCTATTAACAAAGTGTTTTGTCACAGCATCGTCATCATCTTTAGGTTCGCCTAAGTTGGTTATGATTTTTCCACCCATATCATACTGCCCATCCGCTGTAAGTTTAAAACCAATCCCTTGTGGCCCAGATAATATATGATATTTTTCATTATATTTCTGACGACCAAATTTATCAATTGTGTTGTTTCCTCGACTCATTTTCAATCTTTACTAAACTATTTTATTTTTATTTGCCCTACTTATATTAAATATTTCAGCTGAGAAAAAGAAACACTGACTATGATCTACTGGGTTGGTATGTTTATAAAAGAAATAAAATAAAACTGTGATTGTAACAGATATTTATTTACAGTTATTTAATTGCACAAATACAAAAATTATAAAAAATTAGTTTTCCATGTCTTCGTTTTCGTTGCTCAAAATTCTATCCCATCCGACACTATTTCGATCGTCAACGTCTTGGGCTGTTGCTGTTGCAGAAACCAATTCATATTTTGCAGCAAGCTCACCTGGTAAATGTGGAATATTGACGAGGTATTTTTTTAATTCTTCTTCAACCATTTCAGCACAAAATGTATCCATGTCTATGGAACCATATAAAAATTTGTCGCACAAGTGTGCCCCAGCCATAAAATTGATTGTATCCCTGATCTCGTTCTTATATTGATCTTTGGTTACATCAATATGCGACCAATCATTTACGCTATCTAACATATCGTGAGCCCTATTTCTTAATTCTCTCCCCAACCAAAATATGTATCTATCTACACATTCGTTGGCGGTCGTCGTCGTCGTCGTCGCATCAGCAGACATCTTTAACAGAAATAATGAACACGCATAAGTATTCTGACATGTGCAACTATATTTTAAATTTAATTACATCCTTTTTTTCAAACAATTTACATACAATTTACTCCAATGAGCCAAAACGTAATAATGTTCGAGTATTGTTTCCAAAAACTCTAGTGCCCTGCCCCAAATAAGTTAGAGTGTATTTATCTTTAGTTTTACTCATAATATCTACAATATCGTCAGATAGTGTTTCGGCCACACGTTTTGGTAAAAAAGTCTCAAATGTGCTATTATCACCGTCATCGTGTAAAGCCACTAAAAGAGTTTTACCAAATCGTGTAGTCATTGAAACCATCTTTACAATTTTATACACTTTGCCTACAATCATTTCGGTAACCTTTTTTCTCTCTAAAATCTCGAAATCTTTGCTAAACATTTCATTAATTTCATCTAGAGTTTCGTTTGCAATACTCATTATTGAAAAAAATGGTATATAAATCCAAAAATTACCGTGAATATAAAAGCACTTTCAGAACACTACACGAACACAATATTTGATGTCTATGCCACTGATATCTGCGACTGTTTGAAGTCACTTCTTCTCCCACGAACCTTTATAGCGGGGTTTCAAGGTCGAATTGTAACAATGGTGGAGGTAGCTTAACGATAGAAATAGTGGGAGGAGTATTCAAGGTCAAATGACGTCACACATTTAAATTGGTATAAGGATAACTTCAAGGACAAAATATAATGAAACAAATAACTACATTTTATGTACTTTATTCATTGATTTTTTTCTGCCATTCTTCTATGCGTTTAACATTATCACCTAAACCTAATTTCCTTAATTTGTTCAATAATAATTGTTTGTTTTTATATCTAAGAAAATTCTTACAAACTATACTAGCTAAAAGACACACTTCGGCATGGTCCATATACTTAAAAAATACACTAAAGTCCTGAGCCTCCGAATCTTGCATTTCATATGCGTAAAATTCCGAACAGGCTGCAGAAATTAGAAATTCTTCGTACATTTCTCGCACTAAACTTTCCATATTAACTACTACTACGTTAAACTTAAGTCCTACACTCTAATTTCATCTAACATAACCGGATCTGCAATGAACCTAATCAGTTTTTCCAAACAGTCACTAAACCCCAACTTTTTTATCTCACGAACAAAGTCTTGTAAATTTATTGTTTTGCTGCAATATTTACGACATGCATTCGCAGCCTTTTCATATTCATAAGCCAAATCACAATAGCGCGACGCCCATTCTGCTCGACTTTTCATTGCATCATTGAAATAATTATTAGCCGTTTCAGTGAACTCATCGCCCAATTTTTTTACTGTCTCTTGCAAAGCACTATTCATATTATTCACTCATTTTTACATTCACGACACTTTTTTATTGCTGGTGGTGGCCCATCTATATGATGACGATATATTTGTTCATAGTGAATGTAACAGGGTAAGCTTAACTGTAGTTCCTTGTTACACCGATATGACGCTGGCAGCTTATCCCAAATTTGCCGTAAACTCAGCGTATCAACGCAAGTTTTTAAATATTCGAGAGGAAAAAATGCTAGATCCTTCTCTTCAAAATCACACAAACTTTTTAAATTACTCTGATATAAACAAATTACTCTGCCGACTTGCTCTATAATTTTTTCTTTAGATAGTTCCGTATCTGACATTTCACACTGAATGAATGCAAGTAGACTCACACAATTTATAGAACAATTTGCAAGGTCAAAATCATTTCAAGATCATCCCACACTATTACAATGCACAAATAACTACTTCAAGGTCACACACCCAAGATGACCTTCGACAAAGTCAAGGTCGCCTCGACCAAGGTCAAGGTCAAGGTCACACACACAACCTTGAACACAAGGCCAAGGCCAAAGCACACGTGCATTTTCAAGGTCAATGACAAGGACATGTGGGCGGGGCCAAAGAGGAATGAAGCAAGGTCAAGGTCAAGGTCGAGGAGTGGGGGGATCGAGCGAATCGGGTTATGTTCACTACTGAAGCCGAAAACAAACTTAATTTTTTAGATTTAACTATCAGAAAAACCAATAATTCTCTCAGTTTCAAAATCTTTCGAAAACCCACCCAAACAGACCACATAATTCATTCTAATTCTAACCACCCTTTACAACATAAAATGGCCTCAATAAACTGCTATGTTAATAGATTGCTCAACATTCCCATATCAGCGGAGGATTACAACAACGAGGTCAACATTCTGAAGCAAATTACCGTAAACAATGGATATGAGCATATAGTCATCGACAAATATATAGAGAAAATTAAAAACAAGAAAGAATCCTAAGAGGCTTACAGCTCGACTCTTTACAATGAAAGTCAGCAAGGGAAATTTTTCTCACTCTCGTACTTAGGTCACTTCTCTAATAAAATAGCACGGATTCTAACAAACCACACTCAAAATGTGAAGATTTCATTTAAAAGTGTAAATCAACTCAGTTGCCATCTAGCCAATAACAAACAATTGATATCTCATATCCAAAAAGGTGGGGTCTATCAACTTTCTTGCCCAGACTGCCCTTCAACTTATATAGGAAAAATTATTAGACTATTAGCAGTCCGAATTAGAGAACATGTTAACAAACCTCAGGCCTCTGTGTTTGGTCACCATATTAGTTTTACCAAGCACAGTTTCTCTCCAACTCATAATAGTAAAATCTTATACCACTCCAGCGATAATAACTCTAAAACCTTGGATTACAGAGAGGATCTTGAAATATGCAGGGAGATAAAGAGAAACCCCGATCATTGCCTCAATGTAAGAATGAACAACGTAAATGACCGCAACCCCATTTTCAAACTTTTTCCTTAAATTATTAAACAATTTAAATATCTGGGAGCTGTGATTGCGTGGGGTGCAATCTTATAATAATTTTGATCATCTTTTTCAGTTTCAGATACTTCATTCTAAATATATTAATAGTTAAAACATTTCAACAAATTTCAACTACGCCTGTGTTCGTGTAATTTGTTGTTTTTTTTTTACAAAAATGGAAATCATTTCACGCCACTGAACCGAAGTGTTCGAAATATAACACAGAATGACCGATAATAGTAACGCTGTAGATTAATAAACTTTTACTGCCCTTTCTTTCTGCCCTTTTTTTCTCTTTTTGCTCATTGTCAATGAATTATTGATTTGAAAAACAATTGACCAAAAATTAAAAAATAAAACTTATACAGAAAATCTCTACTCAGGCTTACACATACTTGTATATAATTTTAATTTTCGGACAGTTTTATTGCTATACTATGCTATGACATGTGTGGCATAACCTCACTCTTTTGGGTTGTTATTAAAAAGGTTTATTGTTTTAATAATGTCAGTATACTAGTGTGTTGAATGTTTTAGTTTAATTTTAATTTGTGACAAATTTTTTTAAAATTTTTAATTGTATACGATTTGTTCTGTGTGGAGGCTACGCTGGCGACTGGAGGTGTGCCCTTTGACGACTGAGTGTGGTTGGTGAGTATTGAGTAAGCTTATTTGCTGACCATAATCTCTTGTTTCTAGGGTCTGAGCCCTGAGGATGGTCTAAGTTAGACCGAAAGCGCTTGGCCGATAGTAATAATTTAAAAATATACACTGAAATACAAAATTCGTTTATTTTTTAATCTCAATGTCTTCCAACTGTATCAGTTTTCTACGGCGCCATTACTGTGTAAGTTAAGCATTTCGTTAAAGTCAATGACAATATTTTTTGGTATACATAATGCCCCACAAGATTTTGTCAAGGTTTACTTCTTCTGTTTAATTGAAACCTCTCTTAAGTCCCGTAGAAAATTTGCGGAACCCCAACTTGTTGAAACCGCATTCTGTTACTAATATAAGGAAACATATTCCGCATACTACAAGCAATACTTTCTGTAAAAATTCAAGTTCATAAGTTCATTTAGATGACCATTAAAAAATGTGACCCTATAATATTATTCCCAATAATTTCTCCCCACGTACAGTGTGTCCCACGACGAATTGCTATTATTTCTCGAAAAATAACCTTTGGAAAATTTTTAAAATTTGACGGTGTACTAAAGTCGAAGCAATTCAGCTAAAATATTTTCAAGATGGTGGTACTTCGGTTATACTGGAAGTTGATGAGTTCTTGCTTATTTTAAATGGAACATCCTATATATTATTTCATTTTAAGATTCTACGCAAGATTATAGACATATTGGATATATAATTTTTAATACATATATTGTTTTCGACCTATTTTAAATTTTATGTCAAAAATGGCGTTTGAAGGTCTAAATATAACTATTAATTTCTCCTATATGAAAGCGTTTATTATTTAAAGGGTGTTTATTTCGTTCTAGAAAGGGATGTACTTAAGTATACTGTGTTGATATTTTGATAATAAAGGAATACTGAGTGATCAAAAATTAATATTAAATATTAACTTGAAATAATCATTGAAAAAATCATTTTTAGAAGGTTTACTTTTAACTTTTATAATGTTATCTTACTTAACAATAAAAATAAGGGTGCCTTTGAATACGGTTGTCTATTCGAAAAATTTGTAGTTTTTGAAATATCGGCAATTTAACATTTTTTATTGTAAAAATACTATACGGCTTTTAAGTTTTGTTATTAGTTGGTAATAACGAGGAAACGATACGAAAGGAAACAATAGACCACTACAAAAATGCCACTATTTCTTACCATTTGACAATAATTACTAAAAATCATGCCGGGGGATTAAATTGAACGCACGAAGATTATGTAAATTCGTTTATTTTCCATGGGTAATATAACAAAGTTTTATGAAGAACATGCCACACATTTGCTTATAGATACCCAGATAAAGAGAAACCGTCACCAAAGAGTGTTAAACGAATATCGGAAAATTTCATAAATTTTGGCACCGTTTAGGAAAAAATATATAAATGGAAACCTATTCTCAATAATGAAAACGTCGAAATTGCAATTTTGGGATATTTTGCGACATATCCTATGACAGTGTGCTACAAACAGGAATCTTGAAAAGCTCATTACATAGAATTCTCGTGAAACACAACTTCCACCCTTATTTAATATCTTTGATTCAACACCTAAGAGATACTTATTTGCCGAAAAGAGTGAAATTTAGCGAATTTATATTAACAGTGAAACCAGGGGCGGATCCAACCTCTCTCTTTGGGGGGGGGAGGCGGTGATATCACAAAAGTACAGTATGGCAAGAAAAACAAGTTGTCAACGGGGGGGAGTGCAAGCAGCATACTCATTCCTAATATAAAAGGCAGAATGGGTTCTATTTTCCTGAACTCAAAGCTTTTGGGAGGGGGGGGGGGCGATCGCAAGCATACAGACTCCTATACTCTATTCAAGAACTAGAGAGAGTAATAAAACTGTTACCGAAACCTCTAACGTACCTGCTCCAGTGCCGCAGGTAACTGAGAACTGCCGTAAATCTAATTATATTTCATTATATTTAAATATATTTTATAAATTTACTGCAACATAGAATTTCTGATAGTTTAATTTAATTTCTGTCAGTGATCAAAGTACAACTTACAGTTTTTTCTTGTTTGCGCATGTTTTTATATATTATTTGAGATTAGCGAGATACCCAAAAGATATGGCTTTCACCTCTATATTTATTCCAAAATCGTTAAACCAGGGCATTTTTTCCTCAACGAAAAACTTATTACGATGAATGTTTATGATGCCTTTAGATATCAATATCTAGATAATAATGTTAAAAGCTCTGTTGAGATATATTCCAACATGACTGGAGTTGGAAAATCTACTATGTACAGAATACTGAAGGAGAAAAAACGACTGGAATTGTTAATACCCCCAAGCCACATTCGATCACTGGCAAACGAAAAACCTCGTTGGAAGAAGAGATGAAAACTGCAATTAAAGGGGTTGTATATACATTTTATTATGAGAAGCAGATCCCAACCATCTACAAAATTCTAACTAAAATCATTGCGCGATTTACCTGAAATTAAAAGAACTGATCTCTGGAAATTGCTCAGAGAACTTAATTTTTGCTGGGAAAAACCAGATAGAAAATCTGTTCTTATAAATCGTCCGGAAACTGTCCGTTGGAGACGTAAATATCTCTCTCAAGTAAAAGGTAGAGTTGCTAGAAATAACACAATTAATAAAATTAGTAATTTAACTAAACTTTTGAAAGATTTTTTTGAATAAAGTTACTGCGGAAAATTGGGAAAAACCCATATAATAAAAGAATAAAACAAAATGTTAGAACTCAATCTCATAATCGGTGAGATAGAGGAACCAATTATAATTAATTTTAGGGAAGATAGTTTCACTGACTTTGCTTAGGAATTAGATACGTAATGTTTACTAGTGTAAACACAATTTATTATTTAAATTTTTGTTTTTGTTGTATTTTATTGTTTAATGTTGTTTATGTGTTTTTTTTTTATTTTTTTTACATATTTTTATTTTAGTGTGTCCCACTCTTTAATTTTATATATATATTTAATTCTAATTAGCCGTAAGTTTTTTATTATTTTATTATTGTATTTGTATCTTTTTCTTAAGCGTGTACAATTAACACGTTTATCTTATTTTTTTGGGGCTATCGTATTTCCATATATAAAAGTAAATTAAATTAAGATATCAGTACAATAGAAATAAAAATAAGTAGGTCTAATTTTAATTACAACATAAAAAAAGTAATTACATTTGAATCCCTTTTTAGTGTTTAATTGTAATTCTGCAGATGGTTTAAGAAATAAATAAACTGAAACGTCAAATACCCTAAAAATGTTTTTAATTAATAATAAAATGACCGATAGCCCCAAAAATATTTTATTATTATATGGACGAATTTATTTTTTTATATATGTTTAACTTTTTGTATTTTTGACCATGGGTATTTTGTAAGTATTTAAATAATAACTTAGAATTTTTTGAGAGAATAATCCTACGTTTTAGTCTATTATTATAGACCGGTATTTTTGATTATAAAATTTCAAACCCATTCCTATGAAAAATGTATGTGTCTAACAAATTTTGCTAAAAACACCGAACTAAAGAACACAGGTAGTTTGCGAAGAGAAAAAGGGTAAAAAATGATTTATTACTCTCTCTAGTTCTTGAATAAACTATAGTATAGGAGGAAAAATCGGGTCCATTTTCCTAAACTCAAAGCTCTTGGGGGGGACGATCGCCCCACCGTCTCCCCCTTGGATCCGTGCCTGGGTGAAACAAGACGACCCTCGATTTTTTGACATCATAATTTGTACTGAAGCTGCAAGATTTACGAAAAATTGCCTTTTTACAGAGACAATTCCCATTTTTGGATTAATTCAAATCCTCGTGCAGTAAGATTGCGGAATTTTCAAGAAATTTAATGTATTTTATGCTATAAGAAATGATGGAATTAATTTTTTATGAAAAAAAAATGGTAATCGTGATAACATTGATCAAACGCTTTAAAAAAATCTGTATAAAGGACGTTGACGCAATAGTGCAAAGGTTGATCACAGTTGATTTTTCAGAAGTAAAATTATGCTTGCAAGTCCATCATAAGAGACGCCATAAGTGGATATTTGTTCCTGAAGGACTCGTTCGAATACCTTGGTAAAATTGTATATTATCGTTGTGGAACGATAATTTTCGCTCCTCCTGCTATAATTCTTTTTAAACTTGTTACGGTTTTATTTTTCCCTATTTAAAATCCGGATAAATATAATAATTTTTACGCTTATCTCCTCCATTATTTAAGTGTTTTTTTTTGTTTTGGGAACATATTTACGAATAAAAGAAAACATTGGCAATACATCTTGTTTATTAGAATTGGGTTCACAATTATGGTATTATAATTGATTGTTCGATAGTCCTTGTCGTTGTTATGTTTAGTTCGTAAGGCTTCTCTCCTTTGTAGCTAAAATATAGAAAGGTATTAGTCTTGTACAGAGTGGCTCGGTATGGAATATTTAGTTAGAAATTCGTAATCTAAACTGTATTTTGCGTTTATTGTTACCTTCATCTAGAGATCTCGAGTAAGCAAATAATCATTTGGCTGCAGGATCAGCAAATTTCTGAGTGGAAGCTCTCTGGATCCTATTGGATCTTCCATGTCTTCTAAGCACTTTTATTTTCCCACTGTGTCAGTTATCGTGTAACTATTAGAGATTCTATTAAGCTACAAACGGAAAATCACATAAGTGTCAAAAATAAAGTTTAAGGTTAAAATCTACTCGACTTTTCTTGCGAAACAGTTTTACTTCAACAAACCCTTTTTATTGGTATAAATTTTTGAATGTACCACAATTTTCTTAGTTAATTGGTAACAAAATTTCTTGTAATAATTTTGAAATTTCGTAGTTTTATTTTTCATTGTGTTGAAGGCTTGTCAGTTATCATTAACGTTGATATACAGATTCTTGTATCTTTTCCCGCCTTAGACGTTTTTCTGGGGACAAGAAAAAATGATAGAGTGATAAAGACATTTTCCTTGCAGAGTTACACCTGGACAGGTCACTTAGCAATTTTGCTAGATATTAATATGATATATTCGGGTCCTTGACCAAATTTACTTTGTGTACTTTAAAAGCTCTGTGCTAATTTGATTTGGTCAGTTCGGGACATAAACCCAATATGAAATTTTCCTATTTTTTCTTTTCCACCACAAAAAGATCACCTAACATCACTGGTAAGTCTTTAATTTTTGTTTTAATTCACATGTATTAATAATTCTGGGTATGTTTTAAAAAAGAAATAAGATTAGACGTAGCCTACCTCACTCGTAACCTAAAAAAATTGAGTTCTTTCTAAGTCCATCTTTTGTTTTAGGCCTTTTCCTTTTCCTTTTTCGTTTTACCTTTTTCTTTTTTCCTTTCTCTATCTTTTTCCCCTTTCGTTTTCTTCTTACTGATTTCTCTACGGCACCTGCCTTGGCAGCTGTACATACCAGACCACTCTGGCCTTCTTGCTGATATCTCTACGGCACCCTGCCTTGCATGCTGCACATACCACCACACCAAGTGACCCAGAGCCAACCAAAATCTGCTTCAACATCAGGATATCAGGAAACCGCCGTTAATCAGATGTGTCTATGTCGTTGCAGGAAATTATAGACTTTTAACCTGCTTAAATTTTTACCCTTAGTACAACCTATAAATTTAAAGACATCATAGTGGTTTCTCTCCTTTCGTATATATAATTATTAAATAACCAGCGTACCTACCTCTTTAAAAACTATTGTTTCCTCATATGGTACAACTTATTGAATCATGCAACCATATGTAATTGATATCTCCACGTATGGACGGGGCACATCTGTAAACTCCAGTAAACAGGCTTATTTATCCGGGTAGAGTGCACTCAATAAGTATCACTTTATAGATATATTTATTATTTTCCATAAATCACTTTTCATAGTTAGTATCACGGCCAAAAAAAATAACTGATTAGAATATAATTATTTTTGTTAAATTAAGCATTGAATGTGTAAATTGTTAAAAACCACCTGCTCAAACAGCTGGCTATCACAAGCTTATTCTTTTGACCAGAGAAGCGCTGAGCCACACTTAGTTGAATTTACACCGTGAAACGTAAATATAGATACTCGTTTTTGAAAATTTTATTGGCGACAAATTCAATTTCCTATTTTTTAGTGATTGACCAGTCTCTGCCTTAAACTTTAGTACACCAAAACAGGTAGTGCATATTTATCCAGACCATCCTCCGTCCCTTTGGAAACTAGCCGGATGAACCCTGAAAGGTAGAGATCATTACAGAGCTACCTGATTAAATAAAAAAGTAAAGTAGACTATCAGACATCACAGAGTCCTTATTTATCCAACTTAAGCTTATTCATTTACAACAATCTATTTTCTTTCAATATTAAAAATTTGACACCTCTTCTTCTATTTTTTTTTATTATTACAAACTCTCAAGCACAATCCTTTGCAACAAATGGGGAATGGAATCCGGACCCGCTCTGAATTTGGCCTTCCATTTATTTCATACCTTCTCATCCTTATTAGGTATTATTTTAGAAAATCAGCTAGGATAAGAATTGCAACAATGACTGGAAACAGGTACATGAGAAGTAGAGATAACAAATGACTCTTTAACTAATTTCGCAAAAACGATGTCGGTGGGATCAATCACTTCTTGGTTTTGGCAAAACTCATAACAGCTGGTAGAGGACTGTAAGACTTTCTAAGGTTAATGTAGGATCAGAACGATTGGGGGTTGTTCTTAAATTTCGCCTCAATATTTGCAAAATAAGCACTGTAAGTCGTACGAATATGAGTTTTACAACTATCCTAGCCTTTCGTATTTCTTCGGTAGCAACTTCTTGTCTTTTAATGAGCGAATTATCTCTTTAGTGAACCAATGTGGGTACTTACAATGCCTAAAATAGTCTTGGGTACTGTCTCGTTAAGAATTATATCTATATGTCGATGAAATGCAACCGCGCACGGAGAAAAAACCAATCACTGTTGAACAAAAGTTGCTATATCTCAGGAAAAAGGGGTGGTGATACAAGAGTATCGATGCCTAGGCCTCCATTGGGCTCTTTAATTGCCACCATAGCTGTAGGTTATTCGAGGCCAATCACCTTTGCGAATTCAAGCAGCCTCGTTAGTTGAACTTGCCTAACTGCTTCCGGTAACAAAATTGTATCTCCGAAATATCTCTGTCTCAGCCATTGAGTGCTGGGCACTGTCTGAGGACATGGTCAACAGTTTCATCCTCCTCTAAACACCATCTGCATGTCGGGTCGTTTCCGACACTGATTCTATGAAGATGGCACTCGAGGTATCAACAATCTCACCACAATTCGCAGCTCTTTTCTTCCCAAGGAAGAAGCTCCTTAGTACGCCGTGTACTAGGCCCAATTTTAGGTTCCTTAGCACACCTCATTCCAGGAGCTCCCCTCCACGATTCAATAAATTTACTTTCTAGCAACGATTTTAATTCCCTTTTGCCAATAGCAATTGGGACAGGTAGTATTGGTTGGGGTTCAGTTGCCGAACCCAACTTTGCCAGATGGTCTGCTTCCTTATTCCCGCGTATGCCTGAGTGATCCGGCTGTGCAGCCGTTCCTTGTCATACAATTTAGTACGTCCTCGCACTCAGACACCAGTCGCGAAGTTACGACACTGGACTTCAGTGCCAGTATCGCAGCCTTACTGTCTGAGCATATATTTATTACCCTATTTCTGTCTATATCCCTCTCACAGAGATGGGCACTCTGCAGAATAGAATAAATTTCCGCTGTGAAGATTGTCACACATTGTCCGAGAGAGTAGTACTGTCTGAGTACTGTGCTGCTGTCGAATACTCCGGCTCCGGCTCTTCCATCTTGTCAAGATTCATCAGTATACCACCATGATCCAATTTTTGGAAGATTTTGTTCTCCCTCCAAATCCTCTCTACTTGGCAGAAATATCTCCAGGGAGAGGTTGGGTTTTAAAAGCGCGGTCATGTAATCTGTCAGCATGGGGAGTGATGGACACCTCTCCATCGCGCTTTCCCAGACACCTGAGTAGCCGCCCGTTCCAATTTCAAGATGCCCTAGGCAACGGACACGATAAACAGTCTTCAGGGCCTCGTTCTCTATCTATAAGTGAAGAGGAGGCAGGTTCACCAGGACGTCAAGAGCCCTGGTGGGAGCAGTCCTCATCGCCCTCAATATTCTCACACAAGCCATTCTTTGAACTTTATCAAGTTGAAGAATGTGTTTGCGCTTTGTTGTACTACGCCACCATACAATAGCGGCGTACGTTATTATGGGGCAGATCGCCATGGTGTATATCGAAAATAGCACTTTAGGTGTCAGTCCCCATGTATACTCAAGGGCTTGTTTACAAGCCCAGAAAGCACATATGGCTTTCTTGATTCGCGCTTCAATATGATCATTCCAGCTCAGTCGTGAGTCCAGAGTTACTTCCAGGTATTTAACTGTCCCCTTAAATTGAAGGTCCTTCCCACCAATGTAATTCTGGGAGGTTTCCCCATTTTCCTCCTTTTTGTAAAAGGCCATCTTGGCCTTTTTCGGGTTTTTCCGAGCCCTTTCCTGTGGCACCATCGTACCCTTTGGAGGGCCCCTCTACATTGACCCCTCCAGGTCCCAGATATCGCGACCAGGACACAAAATGACCAAGTCATCAACATAGGCTTGTGTGTACAAACCGGCATCATTCAGTTCACTCAACAGGCTGTCCACCACAAGGCTCCATAGCAAAGATGATAGCACTTCTCCCTGTGGACAGCCCCTACTTGACAGTGCGGTACAAGATTCTTCAATTGATAATGAAGGGCGAGATCAAGGGTGTTGTAAGAAAGCATACCTCCAGGGAAAAACATCACTGAATGGGCAGAAATACACAACTATTTAGAATAGCAGAGAACCGTGATCATCTCGCCATTGTAACTGCTGACAGGGGGACCTGACACGGCACAGAAAGAAGAAGAAAGTGCAATAAAATCAGTCGAACTCTGGTTTCGACCTGATTATGACTCAACGACAAGTAGACAATGATCCAAAATACCGTAGATGTATTTGTCAAGACTGACAAAGACAAAAGACGTTATTCCCACAGAGTGGCTTGCTTCTTTACTTGATGAAATCCGATTGAAATTGTATGGGGTTTAATAAACATTTAATTTCTTAAAAAATGTTTATACACTCTAAACTAACTACTTGTAGAAATGCGTAAAATAAGGAAAACTTTATCACTGAATTAGTTGGTTAGTAGCATGTGTTAGCGATGTGAGTCAATTATAAATAACAGCGGCAACTGGACCCTAGACTGAGGCATCCTAGACTGAAAACTAGTGTCTCCTAAAACAGGATGATTCTACTTTAACTTTTTAGGTAGTTAAATTTTGTAAATGCGTTTCTGTAAAAATAATTTTAAATATAAGGTTTCCAATTTTTGTTTTTAGATATGTTAACTAATGTTTATAGGACACACTATAAATTAATTCTTAATTGTCGCGTGTTAAATTGTAATAAAACAAGTACGTGTCCTTTTCTTTTCAATTACATTAATAGATAAACACGTTAAAGAGACATTCAATATAATGCATGTTAGTCACTTAGTCTTTCAAAAATGTTAGAAATATCTCACGTGTCCCCTAGCGAACAAGCCACACCTAATTGTCAAACGGTTATGAATAAAGTGAAGAAAAAAATTTATGAAGATCGAGATCCTTTTATCCTAAAATGCGTTGCAAGATTTTTGCAACAGACAACAAGATATAAATGTCTCCTAATAGTTGCATCCTGTGTTCACACCGTTGGATTTATTTATTCTACTCAAGGGAAGTTCAGAGAAATGTATGAAAGCCAAAAAATTGATCGTGCCATTATTAAGTTTGTGGATACCTTAAGTAATGGTGTACTAGCTGCGACAAATACCTTTGGCCTTATAAGTTTTTTCAGAAGTTCATTTTTGTACGATCAGATTTTTGATATTCTTAACAAGAAATCAAGAATTATAGAAGGCGATAGAAAGAAGTTTACGCGAAGTATGAAAGTCATACTTTTACTACTCTGTATAACACTGATGGTAAATATTTACTTCTTTATTACCAAAATAGGTTGGAATGTCTATAAATATCTTTTAGCCAGAGATCTGGAATACTTCTGTTTTAACATATTACTACATTGCGTGCTTTGTTTTTCTCGCAAAATTCAGGAAATTTTTCAAGACGTCAATCAGTTGCTCTTGGAAATGGATCAAGAATTTTTCGTCCCAAATCCAAACTCCACGATAACTGTTAAGGAAAATAAAATAGGCACTCAACAATTATCTCAGTATATGGAACGCCTTAAATCATTAACTCAATATCACAATAATATATGTAACCTTTTGGATAAATTTAATGAGTATTTTAGAACTGTTTTCGTGCTATTGGTACTTTGTATGATTCTGAATATTTTATGGGACTCTACTATTTTAATAGAGTTTGCTATTAACCCTAAGGTTGTTAATGGTGTTGTGATGAATACTTTTGCTCTTGTGACTTATCCATTGCTAATAATTATTACAACTGTAAGTATTTTTTTATAATATAACATGATTATTTACGAGTAGAGCTAAAAATAAAATTTTTATAAAAAAAAATTGAACCGACTTCTAAAAGTGAGCGGAATAGTGAAAAATAACTATAAATTTTTACATGAAATTGAAATTTTTTAAAGTCGGCGCCAAATTAATACCTAACAAAATGGGATTCGCATAAACAAATTAAAAATACTTTATTTGTAATTGCTTTCTTACCATAATTTGTATATATTAGTAGTTATTTATTTCATTTAGAAATAAATTGGCGCCGATTTCAAAAATTTCAATTTCATATAAAAATTTATAGTTATTTTTCACTTTTTAGCACAGTTTTAGAAGTTGGTTCAATTTTTTTATAAAAATTTTATTTTTCGATTTTTTAGTTTTGAATTCATTATGATATCCATAAATTATTTGAACTAAGTATTAGTGCAGATTCGTGTACCTCGCAGTGACTCCAAGGTGGCAAAAAAGTACCCATTTTTTCCAAAGTTGTAAATCACCTTAAAATGAACCATTAAACATTTGTTAATTCTTAGAATTCTCCAAATACCAGTGAAATTGTGTCAAACAAATATTTAGTCTGTCATAGTAAATCCGCTATCTTAAATTTAAAATTAATTTTAGATTGGTAATGTAGGCCCCCAAAACCTTCCAATATCGATATTTAGAGAACCTGAGACGTAAATTTCTTAGCCCGATATATTTTATACTACACATTGAGTTTGTATACGCCCCAAGAACCCCGCCATATCAATTTTGGGCAAAATCGGAAAATGTAAAATTTTCAGTGTTTTATATTGTATCTTATCAATCTAATAGTTGTAAGAAATTAAGTTCGGATTCGTAATACGCGTCTCCGAAAATCCTCTAATACTAAATCTGAAAAATGCGAACAAGGGAAATTTTCAACCCACCATATTGTGTCCGCCATATTGAATTTCAAGAAAATAATTTTGATGTCTCAATATAATCTAAATCTAAACCCTTCAAAGCCCCCTAGTACCAAATTTGAATGAAATCCGGAAATTTACAATTTCTAGACCGTCATATTGCATCTGACATATTAAATTTTCTTAAAATAATTTTATATTCGCTATTTACATCCTCAAAAACAATTCAATCTCATCTTTGAACAAAGTCGAAAAATGTAAAATTTTAGTCCGCTATATTGGGTTCGCCATACTGTATCCTGGAAAAATACTTTTAAATTTATAATTTCCACCCTCAAAAACCCCGTATATCAGATTTGTAGAAAATCGAAAAATATAAAATTTTTAGGACGCCATATTGAATCCGCCAGATTAAGTTTTTCAAAAAATATTTTAAACTCGTAATTAACACTAACAAAAATCCCCCAATAGTGATTTTAAACAAAATCGTGGGATGTGGAATCTTTAATCCGCCATCTTGGACTCTCCATATTTATTTTTTTTTAAATAACTTCAGATTTGTAATGTGCGATCCCAAAAACTCCCTCATATCAATTTTAAAAGAAATCAAACAAAATTAATTTTTTATCCGCTATATTATAAACGCCATGTTGAATTTTTTAAAAATAATTTCAGATTGGTTATGTATGTCCCGACAACTCCCCCATATCAGTTTTGGAGAAAAATGAACAAAATTGATTTTTTCGTCCGCCATATGGGATCCGTCTTATCAAATTTTTTTAAAATAACTTTAGATTCGTTGTGTACGACCCCGAAAATTCCCCCATACTAATTTTGGACAAAATTAGTTTTTTGGGCCACCATATTGTCAGTGCTATCTTGGATTTTACTGCACCAATTTAGTCCAAAAAAATATAAGACCACCGCAGCAACTTCCTGAACATAACGTAAAAAATTTTATTCAAATTGGTGCCGCCGTTCCGGAGTAATCGGTGTACATACATAAAAAAAATACATAGTGGACAAATTGAGAACCTCTTTCTTCTAGAAGTTGCTTAAAAATCAACGAATATTCTTACGCAGAGTATGCTGATATGCATATAATTTAAGTTGAAGCATTGTCAAATTCTTCGAAGACCAGAAGACTGCAGCAATACAAAAAAGCAAACATGCAGTAAATGCTAAGGCAGACACCAGGCAACTTAGCAAAATATATAACAACATTATAAAGTAACAACCAAAAAAAATATAATTCAAACACTAAAAAACGCATTGCATTTTCGGACTAGACTCCTTAAATCATCATTAGCAAAAACAACCCTGATTACTTACAAAAAAATATCATCTGTGTCTTTTAGTACCACTTTAACTTCAAGATAACACACGTGGTAATCTTGACCGCTGTGAATTTACGAAAGTTAAATTCTTAATAGAATATAATTTTAAATTAATTTATACACGTGAATGCAGTGTTGTTTCCGAATCATTGTTCAAGGTAAATACATAATATGTAAACAATTTATTAGTTAAATCAACAAAATACTTTGTTTTTAGCCAAAATTGTACATTCTGATGAAGGTAAAAATCACCGAAACGTTAATGTTTTAAAAATGTAAAATGTAGAAAGTACAACACAACCTTTACATTTTGATTTCATTTTCAACCATAATCCTGATAAAAATACACAAATAAATAAATAAATAAATATATATATATATATATATATATATAAGGTGTCCCGCTTTTGGGAAATATTGGTCTCTGCACTTTTGGAAAAAAATATACTTAAGTAATGTTGCCAAGATGAATAAAAATATTTTTAAGTTGCCATATAGATCATATCTTATTCTATAAAATAGAACAATAACAATCAATTTTTCAAAAATATCAAATAAAATGCTAGGTGCCTATTATGTTTTTGATATCTACTGATTATGTATTTAACGTTTTGCTCTAACTTTTAAAATAAAGGGAGGGAAAAGCAAAAAATTTTATTATTCAAAAAATGATGTAGCTCAGCTACTTTTTAACGAACTTATTCATATTTAATGGATAATTTTTGATCAAATTAATAACATATTTTGACGTTTCTAAACATGCCACAGGAAGGCATAATTCACTATACGAAATTAGAAAAACAGTAATTTCTCAAAAAATCAAATATAAACGTGAGTGCCATTTTACATTTTTAATATCTATTATTTATGTTTCAAAATTTTTGTGCTTAAAATTTTGCTCTAACATCTAAAATAAAAAAGGGGGGAAGCTAGAAATTTTGTTACTCAAAAAATACTATAACCGTGGATTGCTTTGTCCGATTTTAAAAAACTGGGTCTTATTTAAGAGATAATTTTTATATAGTAAAAGAGCTTTAATTAAGTTTTAATGATATTTTATCAATTGAACATCAGATAGCGTTTTTTACCGAAACTACTAATTTTTCCAATTTTTTTAAATATCTTTAATAAAACCATGTCTTTATAAACTACTTGGTTCCAAATATTTTAAACTTTTATAACAATGAGATCCCTCGTCTGCAATGAGAATCTGAATTTAAAACTTCGTCAAAGAATGATAAAATGTTTCATCTGGTTAGTGTTGTTGTATGAAGGCTGCCACGATCAATCGCATTTGAAATGTGGTTGCATAGGCGAATGCTTCGAATACCCTGGGTAGCTATGCAGACTAATATAGCGGTTTTAGATCAAACAGGTGCAACTAGCATACGTTGGCAATGTTCTCAAAGGGGATGGGTACAGAATTCTTCAATTAAGGGTAAGATCGAAGGTCGTTGAGATATTGAAAGGAGACAGATCTCCTTTCTGAGAGACATTCGTGAATGGATAGGAAAACACAGTGTTGAACTGCTGCTGCTATTTAAAATAGCAGAGAAATGTGATCATCTCCCCATTGTAATTGCTAATGTCAGGGGGATCCGACACGGCTCAGAAAGAAGAAAAAAGTTTAATAAAATCTGTTAAACTCTGGTTTCGACCGGATTATGACTCATCTACAAAAATGTAATTAACGAAATACCGTAATTATCGTTGTCAGGACTGGAAAGAGAAAATGCATTATTCCCATAGAGTGGCCTGCTTCTTTACTTGAAGCAAATCCAATTGAATTTGTAAGAGGTTTAATGAAGATTTAACTTTTTAAAAACCCATGTACACTAAAAAGCAACTACATTTAGAAATGCGTAAAATAAGGAAAAATATATCACTGAATTAGTTTTTTAGTAGCATGCATCTGCGATGGGAGTCAGTTATAAATCACCGTGGCAACTGGACCCTATATTGAGCCCATCGCGTCCTAGAGTGAAAACCAGTGTCTCCAAAAACATGGGAATTTTCTACTTTAAATTTATAGGTAGTTAAATTTTGTCAGTGCGTTTCTGTGAAACTAATTTTAAACACAAATTTCCCAGTTTTTGTTTTTAGATACATTAACTAATTTTTATGGGACACACTATAAATTAATCCTCAATTGTTGCATGTTAAACTGTAATAAAACAGGTACGTGTCCTTTTCTTTTCAATTACATTAATAGATAAACATGTTAAAGAGACATTCAATATAATGCATGTTAGTGAGTTAGTTTTTCAAAAATGTTAGAAATATCTCACGTATCCCCTGGCGAACAAGCCACAACTAATAGTCAAACGGTTATGAATAAAATTAAGAAAAAGGTGTATGAAGATCGAGATCCATTTATCCTGAAATGTGTTGTAAGATTTTTACAACAAACAGCAAGATATAAATGTCTCCTAATAGTTGCATCCTGTGTTCACACCATTGGATTTATTTATTCTACTCAAGGGAAATTCAGAGAAATGTACGAAAGCCAAAAAATTGATCGTGCCATTATTAAGTTTGTGGATACCTTAAGTAATGGTGTACTAGCTGCGACAAATACCTTTGGCCTTATTAGTTTTTTCAGAAGTTCATTTTTGTATAATCAGATTTTTGATATTCTTAAAAATAAATCAAATATTATAGAAGGAGATAAAAAAAAGTTCACGCGAATCACGAGAGTCATACTTTTACTACTCTGTATAACACTGATGGTAAATATTTATTTCTTAATTACCAAAATAGGTTGGAATGTCTATAAATATCTTTTAGCCAGAGATCTGGAATACTTCTGTTTTAACATATTAGTGCATTGCTTGCATTGTTTTTCTCGCAAAATCTTAGAAATTTTTCAAGACGTCAATCAGTTGCTCTTGGAAATGGATCAAGAATTTTTCGTCCCAAATCCAAACTCCACAAAAACTGTTAAGGCAAATAAAATAGGCACTCAACAATTATCTCAGTATATGGAACGCCTCAAATCATTAACTCAACATCATAATAATATATGTAACCTTCTGGATAAATTTAATGAGTATTTTAGAACTGTTTTGGTTCTAATAGTATTTTGTATGATTGTGAATATTTTGTGGGATTTTACTATGTTAATAGACTTTGCTATTAACCCTAAGGTTGTTAGTGGTGTTGTGATGAATACTTTTGCTCTTGTGACTTATCCATTGCTTATAATTATTACAATCGTAAGTATTTTTTATAATAAAACATGATTATTTACGAGTAGAGCTACAAATAAAATTTTTATAAAAAAATCGAACGGACTTCTAAAAGTGCGCTAAAAAGTGAAAAATCACTATAGATTTTTATATGAAGTTGAAATTTTTGAAGTCGGTGCCAAATTAATACCTGACAAGTGGGATTCGCATAAACAAATTAAAAATCCTTTATTTGTAATTGCTTTCTTACCATAATTTGTATATATTAATAGTTATTTATTTCATTTAGAAATAATTTGGCGCGGACTTCAAAAATTTCAATTTCTTATAAAAATTTCTAGTTATTTTTCACTTTTCAGCGCACTTTTAGAAGTCGGTTCAATTTTTTTATAAAAATTGTATTTTTCGATTTTTAGTTTTGAATTCATTATGATATCCATAAATTATTTGAACTAAGTACTAATCGAGATTCGTATACCTCGCAGTGATTCTAAGGTGGCAAAAAAGTACCCATTTTATCTAAAGTTGTAAATCACCTTAAAATGAACCATTAAACAAGTTTTGATTCTTAGAGTTCTCCAAATACCAGTGTAGTGTGTCAAACAAATATTTAGTCTGTCATAGTAAATCCGATATCTTAAATTTCAAATTAATTTTAGATTGGTAATGTAGGCCCCAAAACCTTCCAATATCGATATTTAAAGAACCTGAGACCTATATTTGTTAGACCGATATATTTTATACTGCATATTGGATTTGTATAGGCCCCAAAAACCCCGCAATATCAATTTTAGGCAAAATTGTAAAATGTAAAATTTTCAGTGTTTCATATTCTATCTTATCAATCTAATAGTTGTAAGAAATTACTTTGTATTCGTAATACACGACTCCGAAAACCCCCTAATATTAAATCTGAAAAATGCAAATAAGGTAAAATTTTCAACCCATCATATTGGATCCGCCATACTGAATTTCAAAAAAAAAAAAATTTTTAGCGTCTCAATCTAATCAAAATCTAAACCCTTCAAAACCCCTTAGTTTCAATTTTGAATGAAATCCGTAAATTTAAAATTTCTAGACCGTCATATTGCATCTGACATATTAGATTTTCTTTAAATAATTTTATATTCGCTATTTACATCCTCAAAAACAATTCAATCTCATCTTTGAACAAAATCGGGTCATTTTTTCCGCGACGTGGCGGTGAGTATCCTGACAGGAGAGCACAAAACCCTCATGTAGAGGAACAAATTTTGCAAGATATTGCTGACAACCCTTCAAAAAGCATAAGAAACCTTGCAACACAAAACAATATTATAAAAAGGGTTTGTACAAAAAACTCTAACATAACAGTTACTTCACGTTGAAACAGTACAAGTTATGTATCCGGATGATTATCCCGCAAGATTTCAATACTTCAACTGGTTTATATAACAACATAACCTAAACCTAAATTTTTCTAACCTTATTTTGTTTACCGGCATTATCGGAAATATCTTATAGATCCATTTGATTTGAAAGGAAGACTTAATGGTGAGATTGATTTATAATTTTTGCAACAAAACTTAAATAATTTATTAGAAGACTTACCTCTTGATTGAAGAATGCAAACATGGTACATGCATGATGGTGCCGTATAGTACATCGTACACTTAACTAACGTTTTTGGCCCTCGATGGATAGGTCGAGGTGGACGTGTTTTATGGCCACCAAGGTCTATAGATCTAACTCCCTTAAATTTTCTTCTTCTAGGGACATCTAAAAGAACTTTTATTCAACACCAGTAAATACTAGAGAAGAATTACTGGCGAAAATAGCACAGCACATCAATGAACTCCGTAATAATGCCGGAATATTATTTGCAGTGCAGCGGGAAAATATTCGAAGAATAAGAAAATGTATTGAAGTACGGGGAGTCAATTGCCAAAATACCATTTAAACGTTTTCGCTATCAGCACGCTCTGCATATTTTATTTTTTACCTGTTTGTGTTTAGCATTAGTAATTTTTGGGTTTTTCGCATAAAAATCGATTTATCATGAAAACCGCCAGTTTTATTGAAATAAATTAAGGGTACCTTTTTTGAAGAGAAATAACCAAGGTATTTAAAAAATTGATTTTCAGCTTTGTAAAATTACACTTGTCAAAAATTAGGCCCAACGAGTATGGCTGCAAGTCCGTTCCTGACTTCTCTGATGATCTAAAACATCTACTATAATATGGTTTAATGAGACTTTTTGGTCTCTATAAAATATTAAAATTTCATTGAAGTATACAAACCGGTTCAAAATTTAGAGCCGATAAGGTAAATCCCTAGGTACCCATTTAGAGCTCTATATCTCCGTTAAGAGGCATTTTAGGAATTTTTGTCTATAAAAAAGGAGGCTAATTTTCACCCCCCATGTATGCTCCAAGAAAGGAGGGGCTTACGGGACACCCTATATATATATATATATCTATACACATATATATATATATATATATATATATATATATATATATAATATATATATATAAGGTGTCCCGCTTTTGGGAAATATTGATCTCTGCACTTTTGGAAAAAAATTTACTTAAGTAATGTTACCAAGGCGAATAAAAATATTTTTAAGTTGCCAAATAGATCTTATCTTATTCTATAAAATAGAAAAATAACATCTCAATTTTTCAGAAATGTCAAATAAAATGCTATTATGCTTTTGATATGTCCGAAATGAAAAAAAAGCGCATCTACAACAGAAGTATAGGGTGGATCCGGGAACTTTTTGGCGTACTTTGAAGAGACTTAATACTGGCACATCAACTGGATCATTGCCTTCAAATATGGGTTCCCCTTCGGATTATAATGATTATTTTCCCAACAGTAATCCTTTGACAGATATAATATCTAACAATATGTTTTTGGATGAGTACACTAATTCGCATTTCGGGGATGTAACCGATGCTTTTGTTTTTACCGAAGTTGACGATAACTGTGTGAATGAAGTTATCTTCAAGATAAAGTCAAATACTCTGAGAGCTGATGAGATAGACTGTAAGATGCTATTGCTGATCACCCTTTGTCTTAACTTCTTATTTAACTTTCATAATTAATAAGTGCCTTTCTACTTCTTCCTTTCCACTAATATGGCAATATGCTAATGTATTACCAGTTTCTAAGGTTTCTAATCCCACCACCATTTCTGAGTATCGTCCTATTAGTATTTTACCGACATTATCTAAGGTGCTCGAGAGAATTGTCTATGATCAGATAAGCAAATTTGTGATTTCGAGAAGCATTTTACCATCAACACAGTCGGGATTTCGCCCTTTACATAGTACAACTACTGTACTTCTTAAAGTGGGCAATGATGTGTTTGGTGCAAGTGATAGCAGTTTGACGACATCTCTTATATTACTAGATTTTAGTAGAACCTTCGACACTTTGAATCATACGATGTTTTTTTGCAAAACTGGGATCCTTTGGCTTGAGCAAGACTGCAATGGAGTAGTTTAGGAGTTATCTTGGAGATAGAAAGCAAAGAGAGGTCCGAAATTGTGACTTTCAATAGGGGTGTACCATAGGGCAGCATTCTTGGGCCGCTGTTATTTCCGCTATATACAGCTGATTTTTGTAAATTTATAAAAAAAAATGTCATTCTCACCAAAACGCTTATGACTTGCAAGTTTACTGCTCGTTTAATTTAGTCGGTATGGCACAGGTTGCACAGCAGATTAATGATAATTTACAGATCATTTTGGATATATCCAGGGGACTGTGTCTGAATGGAAATAAGTCGAAACTTCTTCTTTTTGGTTCGCACAGCCAACAAATTGTAGAGAGTAATATTTTTTGGTGATACAATGTTGACGCCGTCGAACTCTGCCAAGAACCTGGGGGTAGTGTTTGACGCACAACTTCGCTTTGAAGCACATACCTCAAATTTATTGCAATATTATAAGCTAAAAATTCTTTATATGCATAAAGATGTCTTAACAACTAATATAAAGTTGAGACTCTGTGACTCTTTGATATTTTTTTTGGTGTCATACTGTGACGTTGTATATTGGCCAGCACTTACATTACGTAAGAGGAATAGTCTCCAGGGACTTCAGAATGCCTGCCTTAGGTTTTGCTACAGTATGAGCAAGTTCGATCATGTGACACCTTTATTTCGGGCATCCCGATGGTTTAATTTAGAGGAAAGATTCTTTATACATTTAGCAACCCTTGTTCCTAGGATTGTGTTGACAGAAGCACCTTCTTATATATCTAATAAATTAATTCGTGGCAGTGATATTCATAGGAGACAAACATAGTTCCAGGTTCACTGTCAGAGATCTTTCAGATATAATGTAGTGAAAATTTATAACTCACTTCCTAGAGATGTCGTAGCCCTTAAGAATGTCGCTAGTTTTAAAAGAGCTGTTAAATTATTATTTATTATTGGTACGCGTGGTCGGGTGCGTTGATCGTCTGAATCACTTGCACGTAAAAGCCGAAAAGTGTGAATATGAATGTTTTAGAACTTGCATTTTTATTTTTTCTCAAATCATTTTGTATCTTAGATTATATTTACTTTTAATTTACATGTATCTTAGATTTAATTTAAGAAAACAGACGGTTAGATTAGTAGCTATGCTAGATCTCCCCATCCATTATTGTATTTGTTCAGTTTATATTTTTGATGCTAATAAAATGACATTATTATTATTATTATTATATCTACTGATTATGTATTTAATGTTTTGCTCTAACTTTAAAATAAAGGGAGGGGAAAGCAAAAAAAAATTATTATTCAAAAAATGATGTAGCTCAGCTACTTTTTAATGAACTTATTCATATTTTATAAATAATTTTTGGTCAAATTATTAACATATTTTTACGTTTCTAAACAAGCCACAAGAAGGCATAATTCATTATACGAAATTATAAAAACAGTAATTTCTCAAAAAATCAAATATAAACATGAGTGCCATTTTACATTTTTAATATCTATTATTTATGTTTCAAAATTTTTGTGCTAACATTTTGCTCTAACATCTAAAATAAAAAAGGGGAAGCTAGAAATTTTGTTACTCAAAAAATAATATAGCCGGGGATTTCTTTGTCCGATTTTAATAAACTGGGTCTTATTTAAAAGATAATTTTTATATAGTAAAAGACAATTGAACATCAGATAGCGTTTTTTACCGTAGCTACTAATTTTTCCATTTTTTTTTAAATATCTTTAATAAAACCATGTCTTTCTAAATTACTTGGTTTCAAATATTTTAAACTTTTCTAACAATGAGATCCCTCGTCTGCAATGAGAATCTGAATTTAAAACTTCGTCAAAGGATGATTAAATGTTCCATCTGGTTAGTGTTGTTGTATGAAGGCTGCCACGATCAATCGCATTTGAAATGTGGTTGCATAGGCGAATGCTTTGAATACCCTGGGTAGCTATGCAGACTAATTTAGCGGTTTTAGATCAAACAGGCGCGACTAGTGAACCGCTGACATCTGTAAAATGCAGAAAACTAGCATACCTTGGCAATGTTCTCAAAGGGAATCGGTACAGAATTCTTCAATTAAGGGTAAGATCAAAGGTCGTAGAGATATTGAAAAGAAGCAGATCTCCTGGCTGAGAGACATCCGTGAATTGACAGGAAAACACAGTTTTGAACAGCTAATTAGAATAGCAGAGAAATGTGATCATCTCCCCATTGTAATTGCCAACGTCGGGGGGACCTGACACGGCTCAGAAAGTAGAAGAAAGTTTAATAAAATCTGTTAAACTTTGATTTCGACCGGATTATGACTCATCTACAAAAAGGTATTTAACGAAATACCGTAGTTGTCGTTGTCAGGACTGGAAAGAAAAAAGACATTATTTCCATAGAGTGGCCTGCTTCTTTACTTGAGGCAAATCCAATTGAATTTCTAAGGGGTTTAATGAAGATTAAAAAAATTTTTAAAAAACCCATATACACTAAAAAGCAACTACGTGTAGAAAATAAGGAAAAATGAATCACTGAATTAGTTTTTTAGTAGAATGCGTCGGCGATGTATGTCAGTTATAAATAACAGTGGCAACTGGACCCTATATTGAGCCCATCGCGTCCTAGAGTGAAAACCAGTGTCTCCAAAAACATGGGAATTTTCTACTTTAAATTTAAAGGTAGTTAAATTTTGTCAGTGCGTTTCTGTGAAACTAATTTTAGACACAAATTTCCCAGTTTTTGTTTTTAGATACATTAACTAATTTTTATGGGACACACTATAAATTAATCCTCAATTGTTGCGTATTAAACTGTAATAAAACAGGTACGTGTCCTTTTCTTTTCAATTACATTAATAGATAAACATGTTAAAGAGACATTCAATATAATGCATGTTAGTGACTTAGTTTTTCAAAAATGTTAGAAATATCTCACGTGTCCC
Organism: Diaprepes abbreviatus; assembly: GCA_034092305.1. NCBI lineage: Eukaryota > Metazoa > Arthropoda > Insecta > Coleoptera > Curculionidae > Diaprepes > Diaprepes abbreviatus. Next base: position 748,246 of record JASJET010000170.1, read on the forward strand.
CTTGCGAACAAGCCACAACTAATAGTCAAACGGTTATGAATAAAATTAAGAAAAAGGTGTATGAAGATCGAGATCCATTTATCCTGAAATGTGTTGTAAGATTTTTACAACAAACAGCAAGATATAAATGTCTCCTAATAGTTGCATCCTGTGTTCACACCATTGGATTTATTTATTCTACTCAAGGGAAGTTCAGAGAAATGTATGAAAGCCAAAAAATTGATCGTGCTATTATTAAGTTTGTGGATACCTTAAGTAATGGTGTACTAGCTGCGACAAATACCTTTGGCCTTATAAGTTTTTCCAGAAGTTCATTTTTGTACAATCAGATTTTTGATATTCTTAACAAGAAATCAAGAGTTATAGAAGGAGATAGAAAAAAATTCACGCGAATCACGACAGTCGTACTTTTACTACTCTGTATAACACTGATGGTAAATATTTATTTCTTAATTACCAAAATAGGTTGGAATGTCTATAAATATCTTTTAGCCAGAGATCTGGAATACTTCTGTTTTAACATATTAGTGCATTGCTTGCATTGTTTTTCTCGCAAAATCTTAGAAATTTTTCAAGACGTCAATCAGTTGCTCTTGGAAATGGATCAAGAATTTTACGTCCCAAATCCAAACTCCACAAAAACTGTTAAGGAAAATAAAATAGGCACTCAACAATTATCTCAGTATATGGAACGCCTCAAATCATTAATTCAACATCATAATAATATATGTAACCTTCTGGATAAATTTAATGAGTATTTTAGAACTGTTTTGGTTCTAATAGTATTTTGTATGATTGTGAATATTTTGTGGGATTTTACTATGTTAATAGATTTTGCTATTAACCCTAAGGTTGTTAATGGTGTTGTGATGAATACTTTTGCTCTTGTGACTTATCCATTCCTAATAATTATTACAACTGTAAGTATTTTTTATAATATAACATGATTATTTACAAGTAGAGCTACAAATAAAATTTTTATAAAAAAAATTGAACCGACTTCTAAAAGTGCGCTAAAAAGCGAAAAATAACTATTATTTTTTTATGAAATTAAAATTTTTGAAGTCGGCGTCAAATTAATACCTGACAAAATGGGATTCGCATAAACAAATTAAAAATACTTTATTTGTAATTGCTTTCTTACCATAATTTGTATATATTAGTAGTTATTTATTTCATTTAGAAATAATTTGGCACCGACTTCAAAAATTTCAATTTCATTAAAAATTTATAGTTATTTTTTACTTTTTAGCACACTTTTAGAAGTCAGTTCAATTTTTTTATAAAAATTTTATTTTTCGATTTTTAGTTTTGAATTCATTATGATATCCATAAATTATTTGAACTAAGTACTAATCGAGATTCGTGTACCTCGCAGTGACTCCAAAGTGGCAAAAAAGTACCCATTTTTTCCAAAGTTGTAAATCACCTTAAAATGAACCATTAAACATTTTTTAGTTCTTAGAATTCTCCAAATACCAGTGAAATTGTGTCAGACAAATATTTAGTCTGTCATAGTAAATCCGCTATCTTAAATTTAAAATTAATTTTAGATTGGTAATGTAAGCCCCCAAAACTTTCCAATATCGATATTTAAAGAACCTGAGACGTAAATTTCTTAGCCCGATATATTTTATACTGCACACTGGGTTTGTATACGCCCCAAGAATCCCACAATATCAATTTTAGGCAAAATCGGAAAATGTAAAATTTTCAATGTTTCATATTGTATCTTATCAATCTAACAGTTGTAAGAAATTAAGTTCTTATTCGTAATACACTCTGAAAATCCCCTAATACTGAATTTGAAAGATGCGAATAAGGAAAATTTTCAACCCACCATATTGTGTCCGCCATATTGAATTTTGACGTCTCAATATAATCTAAATCTAAACCCTTCAAAACCCCCTAGTACCAATTTTGAATGAAATCCGGAAATTTACAATTTCTAGACCGTCATATTGCATCTGACATATTAAATTTTCTTAAAATAATTTTATATTCGCTATTTACATCCTCAAAAACAATTCAATCTCATCTTTGAACAAAGTCGAAAAATGTAAAATTTTAGTCCGCTATATTGGGTTCGCCATACTGTATCCTGGAAAAATACTTTTAAATTTATAATTTCCACCCTCAAAAACCCCCTATATCAGTTTTGGAGAAAATCGAAAAATATAAAATTTTTAGGACGCCATATTGAATCCGCCAGATTAAGTTTTTCAAAAAATATTTTAAACTCGTAATTAACACTAACAAAAATCCCCCAATATTGATTTTAGACAAAATCGAGAGATGTGGAATCTTTAATCCGCCATCTTGGACTCTCCATATTTATTTTTTTAAAATAACTTCAGATTTGTAATGTGCGATCCCAAAAACTCCCTCATATCAATTTTAAAAGAAATCAAACAAAATTAATTTTTTATCCGCTATATTATATACGCCATGTTGAATTTTTTTAAAATAATTTCAGATTGGTTATGTATGTCCCGACAACTCCCCCATATCAGTTTTGGAGAAAAATGAACAAAATTGATTTTTTCGTCCGCCATATGGGATTCGTCTTATTAAATTTTTTTAAAATAACTTTAGATTCGTTGTGTACGACCCCGAAAATTCCCCCATACTAATTTTGGACAAAATTAATTTTTTGGGCCACCATATTGTCAGTGCCATCTTGGATTTTACTGTACCAATTTAGTCCAAAAAAATATAGAACCACCGCAGCAACTTCCTGAACATAACGTAAAAAATTTTATTCAAATTGGTGCCGCCGTTCCGGAGTAATCGGTGTACATACATAAAAAAATACATAGTGGAGAAATTGACAACCTCCTTCTTCTAGAAGTTGCTTAAAAATCAACGAATATTCTTACGCAGAGTATGCTGATATGCATATAATTTAAGTTGAAGCATTGTCAAATTCTTCGAAGGCAAGAAGACTGCAGCAATACAAAAAAACAAACATGCAGTAAATGCTAAGGCAGGCACCAGGCAACTTAGCAAAATATATAACAACATTATAAAATAACAACCAAAAAAAAAATATAATTCAAAAACTAAAAAACGCATTGCATTTTCGGACTAGACCCCTTAAATCATCAATAGCCAAAACAAACCTGATTACTTACAAAAAAATATCATCTGTGTCTTTTAGTACCACAAAATGAATAAAAATATTTTTAGGTTGCCATATAGATCATATCTTATTCTATAAAATAGAAAAATAACAATCAATTTTTCAAAAATATCAAATAAAATGCTAGGTGCCTATTATGTTTTTGATATCTACTGATTATGTATTTAATGTTTTGCTCTAACTTTTAAAATAAAGGGAGGGAAAAGCAAAAAATTTTATTATTCAAAAAATGATGTAGTTCAGCTACTTTTTAACGAACTTATTCATATTTAATAGATAATTTTTGATCAAATTAATAACATATTTTTACGTTTCTAAACATGCCACAAAAAGGCATAATACATTATACGGAATTAGAAAAACAGTAATTTCTCAAAAAATCAAATATAAACGTGAGTGCCATTTTACATTTTTAATATCTATTATTTATGTTTCAAAATTTTTGTGCTTAAAATTTTGCTCTAACATCTAAAAAAAAGGGGGGAACTAGAAACTTTGTTACTCAAAAAATACTATAACCGTGGATTGCTTTGTCCGATTTTAATAAACTGGGTCTTATTTAAGAGATAATTTTTATATAGTAAAAGAGCTTTAATTAAGTTTTAATGATATTTTGTCAATTGAACATCAGATAGCGTTTTTTACCGTAACTACTAATTTTTCTAATTTTTTTAAATATCTTTAATAAAACCATGTCTTTATAAACTACTTGGTTCCAAATATTTTAAACTTTTATAACAATGAGATCCCTCGTCTGCAATGAAAATCTGAATTTAAAACTTTCTTCAAAGGATGATAAAATGTTTCATCTGGTTAGTGTTGTTGTATGACGGCTGCCACGATCAATCACATTTGAAATGTGGTTGCATAGGCGAATGCTTCGAATACCCTGGGTAGCTATGCAGACTAATATAGCGGTTTTAGATCAAACAGGGCCCCTATCCTCGTAAGTGTGATGTGAAAGGTGAGGTGAATGGCGATGGGAATGGCGATGTGAACTTTTTGACAGTAAAAGCTGTATTCTTAAAAAGCCAATGTTGCCAAATATGAACGTGCTAAAACCCGAGAATTTCAAAAAATAAAATTGATGACAGATTGAATTGAGCTGTCAGACCGAAAATGTTCGTAGTATAATTTGTTGCCATTTTAGGCAAAAAGTAGTTTTGGTACTTTAAATTAATCGTCAAAAGTAAAAAAATACTGCTGTTGTTATTTTTGTGAAGTTATTGATTGTCATTACAATATTTGTACTTTGCCTGGATTAAATTTATCTTAAATTGACACTCTAGAACTGTTAAAACAAAAATGCATACAAAGAGCCAAGTACTTGAAGATTCTAATATATAAAGAAAAGGGGATATCAAAAAAGGCGGCAATCATATATAAAAAGTAATATGCTGAATAATTGCAGAAAGTCAGCACTGATAAACCTTGAAACGGTGGAAATTATAACTCTACGTAGTATGACTAAAAGCCATCCTTCCAATCCACTACGGAAACTATCCAATCAGTTATTTATTGCATGAATTCACAGTGTCCAGCCTCTTACTGCGAGATGCCCTGTCCTGACAAGTAAATTTGAAAGAAAACCTGAAACTTGGACAATGATAGTGAAACTTTATGATCAGGGACCGAAACCAAAGGCCAGACAGAAGAAGTCCATTAAAGATACTGGCGGAACTCATTCAACTTTAAATGTATATATTTTTTATTTTATGTACCATAAATAAGGTTTTTATGCTGAGGGACCTCATTCGTTGTTCTGTAGGGTTCATATTTATATGTCTCAATAAATTATAATCATAATATTTATTTAATTGTAGTGTCGTATAGTGTTTAACACAATCTAATTAAGTTAAGTGCTGTAGTTAACATAATTTAAATATAAAAGTTTTTACTTATTTAAATAAAAGTTTCAGATAGCTTACAAATTGTTATTTCTCAAATTTATTATAAGTTGTGTCGTGAAAAGAATTATGTTAAACTTAACTGTTTAAAACTAAGATACTCGGCTGTTATTGACACAAGTATTTATGTTAAATCCATAAGCAGAACTGGCCCCAGAAAAACATTTTTAAATAGCACGGTCATACAATTGAATTATGAACAGAATCGCCTGTAATAATTTTATATGTCTGTAATCTCAAATTTACTTAATATTTGCGAGACATATTCAACTTTCTAAAGATATTTTATTAAAAAATTTGAAAATATTAAAAATATCAGGGTATCACCTAATTAACGTTTCAACTGTTCATTCAAAAAATAAAACGTGTTAAAGAAACGGTTCGTCAACATATTATTTTTTTTAATGACGAATTATATTGAAGAACCAAAAATAAAATAAGAATTTTTATTACTATTTTATTTTTTGAAATTCGTTAAACATGTCATTTAGCGGCTGACATTTCATTTGCGCATGTTTCACCGTTCGCTTGCCTTTCACCGGGCAAACGAGGATATGAGCGATGAACATTTCAAGAATACGCGTTCGCCACCTTTTCACCGTTCACTTCACGTTCCCAAGTACGAGGATAGGGCTCCAGGTGCGACTAGTGAACTGCTGACATCTGTAAAATGCAGAAAACTAGCCTACCTTGGCAATGTTCTCAAAGGGGATCGGTACAGAATTCTTCAATTAAGGGTAAGATCAAAGGTCGTAGAGATATTGAAAAGAAGCAGATCTCCTGGCTGAGAGACATCCGTGAATTGACAGGAAAACACAGTGTTGAACAGCTAATTAGAATAGCAGAGAAATGTGATCATCTCCCCATTGTAATTGCCAACGTCGGGGGGACCTGACACGGCTCAGAAAGTAAAAGAAAGTTTAATAAAATTTGTTAAACTTTGATTTCGACCGGATTATGACTCATCTACAAAAAGGTAATTAACAAAATACCGTAGTTGTCGTTGTCAGGACTGGAAAGAAAAAAGACATTATTTCCATAGAGTGGCCTGCTTCTTTACTTGAGGCAAATCCAATTGAATTTCTAAGGGGTTTAATGAAGATTAAAAAAATTTTTAAAAAACTCATATACACTAAAAAGCAACTACGTGTAGAAAATAACGAAAAATGAATCACTGAATTAGTTTTTTAGTAGAATGCGTCGGCGATGTGTGTCAGTTATAAATAACAGTGGCAACTGGACCCTATATTGAGCCCATCGCGTCCTAGAGTGAAAACCAGTGTCTCCAAAATCATGGGAATTTTCTACTTTAACTTTATAGGTAGTTAAATTTTGTCAGTGCGTTTCTGTGAAACTAATTTTAAATACAAATTTTCCAGTTTTTGTTTTTAGATACATTAACTAATTTTTATGGGACACACTATAAATTAATCCTCAATTGTTGCGTATTAAACTGTAATAAAACAGGTACGTGTCCTTTTCTTTTCAATTACATTAATAGATAAACATGTTAAAGAGACATTCAATATAATGCATGTTAGTGACTTAGTTTTTCAAAAATGTTAGAAATATCTCACGTGTCCCCTTGCGAACAAGCCACAACTAATAGTCAAACGGTTATGAATAAAATTAAGAAAAAGGTGTATGAAGATCGAGATCCATTTATCCTGAAATGTGTTGTAAGATTTTTACAACAAACAACAAGATATAAATGTCTCCTAATAGTTGCATCCTGTGTTCACACCATTGGATTTATTTATTCTACTCAAGGGAAGTTCAGAGAAATGTATGAAAGCCAAAAAATTGATCGTGCTATTATTAAGTTTGTGGATACCTTAAGTAATGGTGTACTAGCTGCGACAAATACCTTTGGCCTTATAAGTTTTTCCAGAAGTTCATTTTTGTACAATCAAATTTTTGATATTCTTAACAAGAAATCAAGAGTTATAGAGGAGAAGAGAAAAAAATTCACGCGAATCACGACAGTCGTACTTTTACTACTCTGTATAACACTGATGGTAAATATTTATTTCTTAATTACCAAAATAGGTTGGAATGTCTATAAATATCTTTTAGCCAGAGATCTGGAATACTTCTGTTTTAACATATTAGTGCATTGCTTGCATTGTTTTTCTCGCAAAATCTTAGAAATTTTTCAAGACGTCAATCAGTTGCTCTTGGAAATGGATCAAGAATTTTACGTCCCAAATCCAAACTCCACAAAAACTGTTAAGGAAAATAAAATAGGCACTCAACAATTATCTCAGTATATGGAACGCCTCAAATCATTAATTCAACATCATAATAATATATGTAACCTTCTGGATAAATTTAATGAGTATTTTAGAACTGTTTTGGTTCTAATAGTATTTTGTATGATTGTGAATATTTTGTGGGATTTTACTATGTTAATAGATTTTGCTATTAACCCTAAGGTTGTTAATGGTGTTGTGATGAATACTTTTGCTCTTGTGACTTATCCATTCCTAATAATTATTACAACTGTAAGTATTTTTTATAATATAAAATGATTATTTACAAGTAGATCTACAAATAAAATTTTTATAAAAAAAATTGAACCGACTTCTAAAAGTGCGCTAAAAAGCGAAAAATAACTATTATTTTTTTATGAAATTTTTGAAGTCGGCGTCAAATTAATACCTGACAAAATGGGATTCGCATAAACAAATTAAAAATACTTTATTTGTAATTGCTTTCTTACCATAATTTGTATATATTAGTAGTTATTTATTTCATTTAGAAATAATTTGGCGCCGACTTCAAAAATTTCAATTTCATTAAAAATTTATAGTTATTTTTTACTTTTTAGCACACTTTTAGAAGTCAGTTCAATTTTTTTATAAAAATTTTATTTTTCGATTTTTAGTTTTGAATTCATTATGATATCCATAAATTATTTGAACTAAGTACTAATCGAGATTCGTGTACCTCGCAGTGACTCCAAAGTGGCAAAAAAGTACCCATTTTTTCCAAAGTTGTAAATCACCTTAAAATGAACCATTAAACATTTTTTAGTTTTTAGAATTCTCCAAATACCAGTGAAATTGTGTCAGACAAATATTTAGTCTGTCATAGTAAATCCGCTATCTTAAATTTAAAATTAATTTTAGATTGGTAATGTAAGCCCACAAAACTTTCCAATATCGATATTTAAAGAACTTGAGACGTAAATTTCTTAGCCCGATATATTTTATACTGCACACTAGGTTTGTATACGCCCCAAGAATCCCACAATATCAATTTTAGGCAAAATCGGAAAATGTAAAATTTTCAATGTTTCATATTGTATCTTATCAATCTAACAGTTGTAAGAAATTAAGTTCTTATTCGTAATACACTCTGAAAATCCCCTAATACTGAATTTGAAAGATGCGAATAAGGAAAATTTTCAACCCACCATATTGTGTCCGCCATATTGAATTTTGACGTCTCAATATAATCTAAATCTAAACCCTTCAACACCCCCTAGTACCAATTTTGAATGAAATCCGGTAATTTACAATTTCTAGAGCGCCATATTGCATCTGACATATTAAATTTTCTTAAAATAATTGTATATTCGCTATTTACATCCTCAAAAACAATTCAATCTCATCTTTGAACAAAATCGAAAAATGTAAAATTTTAGTCCGCTATATTGGGTTCGCCATACTGTATCCTGGAAAAATACTTTTAAATTTATAATTTCCACCCTCAAAAACCCCCTATATCAGTTTTGGAGAAAATCGAAAAATATAAAATTTGTAGGACGCCATATTGAATCCGCCAGATTAAGTTTTTCAAAAAATATTTTTAACTCGTAATTAACACTAACAAAAATCCCCCAATATTGATTTTAGACAAAATCGAGAGATGTGGAATCTTTAATCCGCCATCTTGGACTCTCCATATTTATTTTTTTAAAATAACTTCAGATTTGTAATGTGCGATCCCAAAAACTCCCTCATATCAATTTTAAAAGAAATCAAACAAAATTAATTTTTTATCCGCTATATTATATACGCCATGTTGAATTTTTTTAAAATAATTTCAGATTGGTTATGTATGTCCCGACAACTCCCCCATACCAGTTTTGGAGAAAAATGAACAAAATTGATTTTTTCGTCCGCCATATGGGATCCGTCTTATTAATTTTTTTTTAAAATAACTTTAGATTCGTTGTGTACGACCCCGAAAATTCCCCCATACTAATTTTGGAGAAAATCGGACAAAATAAATTTTTTGGGCCACCATATTGTCAGTGCCATCTTGGATTTTACTGCACCAATTTAGTTCAAAAAAATATAGGACCACCGCAGCAACTTCCTGAACATAACGTAAAAAATTTCATTCAAATCGGTGCCGCCGTTCCGGAGTAATCGGTGTACATACATAAAAAAAATACATAGTGGACAAATTGAGAACCTCCTTCTAGAAGTTGCTTAAAAATCAACGAATATTCTTACGCAGAGTATAATTTATGTTGAAGCATTGTCAAATTCTTCGAAGGCAAGAAGACTGCAGTAATACAAAAAAGCAAACATGCAGTAAATGCATATATATATATATATATATATATATATATATATATATATATATATATATATATATATATATATATATATATAAAAGGTGTCCCGCTTTTGGGAAATATTGGTCTCTGCACTTTTGGAAAAAAATATACTTAAGTAATGTTGCCAAGATGAATAAGTTGCCATATAGATCCTATCTTATTCTATAAAATAAAAAATAACAATCAATTTTTCAAAAATATCAAATAAAATACTAGGTGCCTATTATGTTTTTAATATCTACTGATTATGTATTTAACGTTTTGCTCTAACTTTTAAAATAAAGGGAGGGAAAAGCAAAAAAATTTATTATTCAAAAAAATGATGTAGCTCAGCTACTTTTTAATGAACTTATTCATATTTAATAGATAATTTTTGGTCAAATTAATAACATATTTTTACGTTTCTAAACATGCCACAAAAAGGCATAATTCATTATACGGAATTAGAAAAACAGTAATTTCTCAAAAATCAAATATAAACGTGAGTGCCATTTTACATTTTTAATATCTATTATTTATGTTTCAAAATTTTTGTGCTTAAAATTTTGCTCTAACATCTAAAAAAAGGGGGGAACTAGAAATTTTGTTACTCAAAAAATACTATAACCGTGGATTGCTTTGTCCGATTTTAATAAACTGGGTCTTATTTAAGATATAATTTTTATATAGTAAAACAATGAGATCCCTCGTCTGCAATGAAAATCTGAATTTAAAACTTTCTTCAAAGGATGATAAAATGTTTCATCTGGTTAGTGTTGTTGTATGACGGCTGCCACGATCAATCGCATTTGAAATGTGGTTGCATAGGCGAATGCTTCGAATACCCTGGGTAGCTCAAAGGGGATCGGTACAGAATTCTTCAATTAAGGGTAAGATCAAAGGTCGTAGAGATATTGAAATGAAGCAGATCTCCTGGCTGAGAGACATCCGTGAATTGACAGGAAAACAGTGTTGAACAGCTATTTAGAATAGCAGAGAAATGTGATCATCTCCCCATTGTAATTGCCAACGTCGGGGGGACCTGACACCGCTCAGAAAGTAGAAGAAAGTTTAATAAAATCTGTTAAACTTTGATTTCGACCGGATTATGACTCATCTACAAAAAGGTAATTAACGAAATACCGTAGTTGTCGTTGTCAGGACTGGAAAGAAAAAAGACATTATTTCCATAGAGTGGCCTGCTTCTTTCCTTGAGGCAAATCCAATTGAATTTCTAAGGGGTTTAATGAAGATTTAAAAAATTTTTAAAAAACCCATATACACTAAAAAGCAACTACGCGTAGAAAATAAGGAAAAATGAATTAGTTTTTTAGTAGAATGCGTCGGCGATGTATGTCAGTTATAAATAACAGTGGCAACTGGACCCTATATTGAGCCCATCGCGTCCTAGAGTGAAAACCAGTGTCTCCAAAAACATGGGAATTTTCTACTTTAAATTTAAAGGTAGTTAAATTTTGTCAGTGCGTTTCTGTGAAACTAATTTTAAACACAAATTTCCCAGTTTTTGTTTTTAGATACATTAACTAATTTTTATGGGACACACTATAAATTAATCCTCAATTGTTGCGTGTTAAACTGTAATAAAACAGGTACGTGTCCTTTTCTTTTCAATTACATTAATAGATAAACACGTTAAAGAGACATTCAATATAATACAAGTTAGTGACTTAGTTTTTCAAAAATGTTAGAAATATCTCACGTGTCCCCTAGCGAACAAGCCACAACTAATAGTCAAACGGTTATGAATAAAATTAAGAAAAAGGTGTATGAAGATCGAGATCCATTTATCCTGAAATGTGTTGCAAGATTTTTACAACAAACAGCAAGATATAAATGTCTCATAATAGTTGCATCCTGTGTTCACACCATTGGATTTATTTATTCTACTCAAGGGAAGTTCAGAGAAATGTATGAAAACCAAAAAATTGATCGTGCCATTATTAAGTTTGTGGATACCTTAAGTAATGGTGTACTAGCTGCGACAAATACCTTTGGCCTTATAAGTTTTTTCAGAAGTTCATTTTTGTATAATCAGATTTTTGATATTCTTAAAAATAAATCAAATATTATAGAAGGAGATAGAAAAAAGTTCACGCGAATCACGACAGTCATACTTTTACTACTCTGTATAACACTGATGGTAAATATTTATTTCTTAATTACCAAAATAGGTTGGAATGTCTATAAATATCTTTTAGCCAGAGATCTGGAATACTTCTGTTTTAGCATATTAGTGCATTGCTTGCATTGTTTTTCTCGCAAAATCTTAGAAATTTTTCAAGACGTCAATCAGTTACTTTTGGAAATGGATCAAGAATTTTTCGTCCCAAATCCAAACTCCACAAAAACTGTTAAGGAAAATAAAATAGGCACTCAACAATTATCTCAGTATATGGAACGCCTCAAATCATTAACTCAACATCATAATAATACATGTAACCTTCTGGATAAATTTAATGAGTATTTTAGAACTGTTTTGGTTCTAATAGTATTTTGTATGATTGTGAATATTTTGTGGGATTTTACTATGTTAATAGACTTTGCTATTAACCCTAAGGTTGTTAATGGTGTTGTGATGAATACTTTTGCTCTTGTGACTTATCCATTGCTTATAATTATTACAATCGTAAGTATTTTTTATAATAAAACATGATTATTTACGAGTAGAGCTACAAATAAAATTTTTATAAAAAAATCGAACGGACTTCTAAAAGTGCGCTAAAAAGTGAAAAATAACTATACATTTTTATATGAAATTGAAATTTTTGAAGTCTGCGCCAAACTAATAGCAGTTATTTATTTCATTTAGAAATAACTTGGCGCCGACTTCAAAAATTTTAATTTCATATAAAAATTTATAGTTATTTTTTACTTTTTACCGCACTTTTAGAAGTCGGTTCAATTGTTTTTATAAAAATTTTATTTTTAGATTTTTAGTTTTAAATTCATTATGCTATCCATAAATTATTTGAACTAAGTACAAATCGAGATTAGTGTACCTCGCAATGACTCCGAGGTGGCAAAGAAGTATCTATTATATCCAAAGTTGTAAATCACCCTAAAATGAACTACTAAAAATTCTTTGATTCTTAGAGTTCTCGAAATACCAGTGAAATTGTGTCTTTAATTTCAAATTAATTTTAGATTGATAGTATGAGCCCCAAAACCTTCCAATATCGATATTTAAAGAACTTGAAACGTAAATTTCTTAGCCCGACAAATTTTATACTGCATATTGAGTTTATATATGCCGCAAGAACAACGCAATATCAAGTTTAGAGAAAATCGGAAAATGTAAAATTTTCAGCCTCTCATATTGTATATTATCAACCTAACAGTCGTAAAAAATTAACCTCATATTCTTAATACACTACCCCGAAAACTCCCTAACACTAAATCAGAAAAAATGCGACTAAGGTAAAATTTTCAACCCATCATATTGGATCTGCCATATTGAATTTGAAAAAAAATAATTATAACCTCTTAATCTAATCTAAATCTAAACCCTTCAAAGCCCTCTAGAACCAATTTTGGACGAAATTTGGATATTTAAAATTTCTAGACCGTCATATTGCGTCTGATATATTAGATTTTTTAAAAATAATCTTAGATTCGCTATTTACATCCTCAAAAACGATTGAGTCCCACCTTTGAACAAAATCGAAAAATATAAAATTTTTAGTTCGCTATATTGGATTTGCCATATTTAATCTTGAAAAAATACTTTTAGATTCATAATTTACACCCTCAAGAATCCCTATATCAGTTTTGGAGAAAATCGAAAAATGTAAAATTTTTAGAACGCCATATTGAATCAGCCAGTTTGAGTTTTACAAAAAATATTTTAAACTCGCGATTAACACTAACAAGAATCCCCCAATAATGATTTTAGGCATAATCGATAGATGTAGAATCTTTAATCCGCAATCTGGGATCCGCCATATTTAGTTATTTTAAAAATAATTTCAGCTTCGGAATGTGCAATCCCAAAAACTCCCCCATTTCATTTTTCAAAAAATCGGACAAAATTAATTTTTTATCCGCCATATTGGATCCGCCATATTAATTTTTTTAAAAATAATTTTAGATTCATTATGTGCGACCCCCAAAACTCCCCCGTACCAATTTTGGAAAGTGGCGGACAAAATCGATTTTTTCGTCCGCCATATTGAATTTTTTAGAAATAATTTTAGGTTCGTTATGTGCGATCCCGAAAACTTTCCCATATCAATTTTGGAGAAAATCGGACAAAACTGATTTTTTTCGTCCGCCATATTGAATTTTTTAAAAATATTTTGTATTCGTTATGTGAGCCCGAAAACGCCAATTTTGGAGAAAATCGAGCAAAATTTAATTTTATTGTCCGCCATATTGGATCCCATATATTGAATTTTTTAAGGATAATTTCAGATTCGTTGTGTACGACCCCGAAAATTCCCTCATATAAAATTTGGAGAAAATCGGACAAAATTTTTTTTTGGGCCGCCATATTATCAGCACCATCTTGGATTTTACTGCACCAATTTCATCAAAAAAGATATGGGACCACCGCAGCAACTTTCTGAACATAACGTAAACAATTTCGTTCAAATCGGCGCAACCGTTCCGGAGTAATCGGTATACATACATAAAAAAAAATACATAGTCGACGAATTGAGAACCTCCTTCTTTTAGAAGTCGGTTAAAAAACAGAAAACTGTTTTTTGTTAGTCTAGCTTTCAAGAAATTTTATTCCCTTCATCAGGAATTCTACAAAAGAGAAAATAACCTTCCTTAATTTTATTTTTATGAAATAAGAAAAAGAAAGAGACCTACCAAAATGAGTATGAATAGGAAGCCAGGTTTTGTTCAACAGGGACAGTCATTAGCACTTAACAATAAGATTACATACCATGAAAAGAAATATTCTAAATGGTAAATGGATTTGCTGATCAAAAGAAAAGTATTTTAATAACTTTTTTATAACCTAATATTAGTTTTTTTGAATTTAAGTACTTACCTTCTAGTATTGACTTCAAGTAATAAAAATTGTTAGACTGTGACTGTACCTTAATATCAACTATAAATGCGTGTGTATATTTATGGAAATTAAATCCCGTAACGTATGCTTGCATGAAAAAATAATGAAATTTATTTCCTAAAACAACCACCCTGGATCAACCATTTTGAAAACATATTAACAAAAATTTGGTTATTGCAAATTTAGTCAAACATTTCACGTTCTTAATCAACAACTGTTAAAAACCATTTTATTTAAATTTCTATTTAAAAGTGATTATACTCACAATCTAATATAAATCCGCCATCTTAAACCCACCATTTTGAATTTGATAAAACTTCGTTTGTATTATTATCAATGATTTAACCACATGAAAATTTTATATTTGTGGAATTTAAATTCCACAACCTGTACTTTCATGGCAAAATAATGAAATTTTTTCCCTAAATCTACCACCTTGGATCCGCCATTTTGAAAATCGTATTATAAACTATTATCATTGTGATGATAAACACCAAAATCATTTCATATGTATTTTGAAAGAAATTAGCAAGGTACATTAGTATTTATAACAAAGAATTAAATGTAACATCTAGGATTTGTTCATACTCGTCGCTATATTTAACTCACCAACTGCAAATTAAACTTTGGTAAAAATTTAAGCTCTGTTTCCGCTCTGTTTGAACGAAAATAAAGTTTGACTAGCCTGAAATATTTTTACATAAGAAATCTGCTGCGTACTCTTATTTATGGCACACCCTGTACAACCTTTAGTGTAGTTTGAAATTAATCATTATTTAAAAAAATAATTGAATTTTTTAGGGTCAAGTGGCACTAGCGGCATTAGTAGGTGAACATATGATAAATGAAGGACAAAAAACAACCGTACTATGTTATTCACTATTAAACAAATTACCAACTCATTTAGAGACCGAAACCGAAAAACTTATAGAAAAACAACTGACTTTTCTTTTGGACCAAAGTAAATCGAGAAATGTCAGTTTACATGCCGGAGGATTTTTTAAATTGAACTGGGGCATTCTTGGATCAATCGCCTCAACTGTAGCTACATATTCCATAGTTATTATTCAATTTTTAATTAAGTAGATGATAAGCATAGGCGCAGCTGGACCTTTGATTTTGAGGAATCCCAGATTTTACGTAGATCTGTACTAGTGTAATAATAGCTCAAAAGTAATTCTGTATTTTGCCCATAGCTAATAGAATGTAATCAAATGATTGGCCTCGAGTTACTGAGGTTTTGGGTTCGACGCCCAGTCTGCCGTAGGTGTTTATCTATGTTCAATATTAAAAATTGACAGCCGGATTCACTAAGAAGATTTAAGGCTTAAACCTGATCTAATTGCCATGAAATATAAATCTTATATTCGATCAATTTTGTTTTGTTTACGACCTTATCATAATTTATATTACATATGTCATCAAATAAATGATTATATAGGGATATTAAGGATAAGAACCTGGCAATAAAGCCTTGAAATATGTAACAGAAATAGTTGTATCCCGAAAATAAATAAAGTTGTCCATTTTTGCCGGTTTAGTAATAAAACAAAATGGTTTTCTTATGCTGGTAGTTTTAGGGTTTAAAATTTGCTTGGCTTGTTGTTGCTCTTGTCAGTTTAAGCCCTCTGCTGTCAATTTAGGATGGTTTTAAATTTAAATCACGTTGGTGAATCCGGCGGCTGTAATGTTTAAAATATTATTATAGTGTGATTTGGCTGTATAGCTAATTTTCATGTGCGTAATTTAAAATTCACCAAGTTATGTCATACAAATATTCAGTCCGCTGTATGTCATTTACTATAAAATGATAATTATTCGAAATAATGGAGACACCGAATTTATCGCTGATTTTTTGCATATCCCCGAAGTTTTATTTTGAAAAAATATTTTTACTTTCACGTATTTGTCCCTACCACTAAAAAATATATGCACATTCTAAATCGTAACACATTTTATATAACACTGTACATACTATTTTATTAAAATAGAGCAGAAAATATTAAAAAGTGTTGGTCACGTCGAAAATAAATGCAATGTTGCCGGATGTTAAAAACGATCACAAAATTGTACTTCTTACTTGTTACACTAGTAGTTCATCACGTCTTAAACAAAGTGCATAATGTTTTTAGATTAACAGGATATGTGGCGTCACAAAAGAGTGTGTCAGGTTGAAATTGTTGAAAAAGTTTTGAAATTTAGTTGGCATTAGTCTCATTTATCTGGCTATTTAGCCAAACACTAATTTTAGTGGTTAATATCATAAACACAAAAACATACTGTGTGACCAATTTTCGAACCTTTTGCGGTTTATCTCTATTATTATCATTATTAAAGATGGTGACTTACGATGTTCGCGAACCTGAGTTACTTTTATGTTAAATAAAAGATGCAACTAACCAAATTTTTCTCACCTCTCTGTTTTTAAGTGCATGGCCATATTGATCATTTTCCATTTAAAGATCCCCCTTGTATATTAATTAATATGTAAGTTAATGAAAAAGTAGTAACGGGTTATTGTAGAGTTTTTACGTAAAATCCACTGGCGTACTTAGTTTTTTTTCTAAAGGCATCAGATTTTGAATTATGGACCTAAGTTATGCGTTTTTAAATAGAACACCTTCTATATTATTTGACGGCTCGATTCCATTTCTTTCAAGTGTTTCAAAAATACATAATAATTGACATTTGATTTCACTAATAATTCTAAAATTTTGATTTTTTTGCAAATTCCAAATTTAATTCGCAGAACATTGAATATAATATTTCTTTTGGTACAACATCTTGAATATCTTTAGTACTTTAATTTCAAACTGCGCCTATTAAGGGTCATCAAAAGTAGTTCACAATCAATATTAAAAAAATATTAGTAGCACCCTTATAAATATCATATTAGGTAAAATGTACATCCTGGTGATGCAGAACTGGCTAATGTTCTGCAACTGGTATATGGAACAAGTAAGAACCAGATATAATTTTTGGTCCAATGAATTATTTTTAACAGACAGAATACCAGCATTGGTCGGCAGAAAACCTTCATTATTTAGGAAAGGGAGCAACAAGATCGCTTCGGATTTGATATCATTTGTTTTATCTTAGAAACACCTATTATGCAAACTTATGAAAGGGGCCTCATAGCAAACCGCTATCTAAAAATTTTAGAAGATGTAGTATCTAAATTTCTAGAATATGTTCGCTTGGCAAAATATAATGATATATATTTCCAACAAGACTGTGCATGAAGTTACAACTTTCAGTTAGTGAGACCATTTTTGGAAAATAATTTTTCCTAAAGATGGATTGGTACCAAAGGACCCGTAGTTTGCCCCCCCCCCCCCCCCAAATGGCATGATCTATTTCTTCTGTTTTTTTCCTATGGAGCCTTTCCTAAAATATAATTTATAGGACTCGATATCGTTCAACAGATAAACTACACAATGCAACAAATTTTGCTTTTCAGTTGCAATACAAACCTCTCATTATTTTAGATTTCTTAAGAAAACTTTACAAAAATGTACCAATTCTGTATCAATTAAAATGGCAACCATTTTCAACAGTAAAATAAAATGATTCATCTAGTGCTGCGTTTGGTAAATTTATCTTTATATATATATATATATATATATATATATATATATATATATATATATATATATATATATATATATATATAATAAGGTTAGAAATTGTTTGCATTTTGGAAATGTAGGAAGTCTAATATATAATAAAAGTTGCCTTGAACTCCCAAACTATATTATATAACAAGGACCTAGCCTCCGTGAATTTTCAAAAAAAAATCAAAATTTTAGGTTAATTAATGATTTTAAATATCAACTATATACATTTATAGAATGCTTGAAAAAATTGAAACCTAGCTGTCCGATAATATACAGGGCAGGCGCGGATCCAAGGGAGAGGCGGTGGGGGCGATCCCCCCCCCCCAAAGAGCTTTGAGTTCAGGAAAATAGACCCGATTTTTCCTCTTATACTATAGTTTATTCAAGAACTAGAGACAGTAATAAATCATTTTTTACGCTTTTTTTTCTTCGCAAAATACCTGTTCTTTAGTCCGGTGTCTTTGGCAAAATCTGTTAGACATTTATATTTTTCATAGGAATGGGTTAGAAATTTTATAATCAAAAATACCGGTCTATAATAATGAACTATCTGGGTTGGATAACAATAGATATTTGGATGTGTGAAGTGTTAAAAACGATTTTAATCCTTGTCATAGACGTCGGAAGGAGGTTTATTTTATCACTAAGTATTTATGGCATAGAATATTATTTCGGTAATAAACTTAAAATAAAAAGTTTTTATTACATTATTTTATTTCTTATGATTTTTTTAATAATTCACATACATTAAAAAATATAGATAATTTTGACATATTTAACACAAATCACAACTGTATAATTATTATTTTTAATTTTGGCATTGAAACCGTTTTAGGCACATTCAGAATAAAACGTAACCTTATTTTCTCAAAAAATTCTAAGTTATAATTTAAATACTTACAAAGTACGCATTGTCAAAAATACAAGAAGTGAAACATATATAAAAAAATTAATTCGTCCATATAATGTGAAAATTTTTTTGGGGCTATCGGTAATTTTATTAATTAAAATCATTTTTAGGACATTTGACGTTTCAGTTTATTTATTTCTGAAACCATCTGCAGAATTACAATTAAACACTAAAAAGGGATTCAAATGTAATTAATTTTTACATGTTAAAAATATTTAAATAATAAATTGTGTTTACGCTGGTAAACATTACGTATCTAATTCTTAATCCAAGTCAGTGAGCTATCTTCGCCCAAATTAATTATAATTGGTTCCTCTATCTTACGGATCATGAGATCGAGTTTCCATATTTCCTTTTATTCTTTTTTTATATGGATTTTACCAAATTTTCTGCAGTAACTTTATCCAAAAAAATCTTTCAAATGATAAATTACTAATTTTGAAAGTTGTGTTATTTTTAGCAACTCTACCTTTTATTTGAGAGAGATATTTCCTTCGCCAAGGGACATTTGATGATGTCTACTCCCCCCCCCCCCCGTCAACAACTTACTTTCGCTTGCCATACTATACTTTTGTGATATCACCCCCCCCCCCCCAAAGAGAGAGGCTGGAGCCGCCCTTGATACAGGGTATTATATTTAACAAAACAACATCAGTTTGATGTATAACTCAAAATCTAGAGCCTTTCAGAACAAACTACAATAACCTGTTTTATACGATACGAGAGTAAAAGGAAAATTTTCCATTTCATCCTCTATGTTAAAAACAGAGGGATAGGAAAATTTTGTTTATTGCATCTTTTGTTTAACGAAAAAGTAGCACAGGTTTGCGAGCATTGCAAGTCTCTATATATGTATTTTTAAGTACTTAGAAAGTCCAAGTTTCCTTAAACCAATAAGTATGATATGGTTAGTTCAGGTTTATACAGTATGCATGGATAAATGACTCAAAAAAAATTAAATAAAAATATCATTTAAAAAACTGACCAAGGGCTTGTCTGATACAATTGATATCAGGATTCCCTACCAGTTATTGAAATTGTTAGTTTTTTTTTGCAATTTTGTTTTGTAACTCTCTTAGAGTTATTGGAAATTAGAAGAAACATCCGACATTAAATTTTAATAAGAAATTTTAACCTCATTTTGAACATTTATAACTATTTATGTAGTAATATTTCATGAATAATATTATGTATAATTTATTATATTGGAAAAAATTCGTATCAGAAAAACAAATTCGACCTATCTGAACCATTTTTGAAAGAGCCAGCCATTTTTTTTAAATAATGAATTTATTTCAGATTTTACATCCGCATTGTATAAAATATCCTTAAGAAAAATGAAATTTTCACCTAATTTAGCAATGTGTGTATTGAATGTGTTTAAACCACTGTAGACACGAGGAGAACTAGAAAATTTTTTGCCTAAAAATAATGCAAAATACGTACGATTTTTTTCATAATTTTATTTTTTCTTTGGCAGCATTATTTTATAAGAAAAAATTACTTATCGTCTGCAAGAAGTGTTTATTTAAATTTATAAATAACAAGAAGTCACACGAAGCAAAATCTGGACTATACAGATGGCTGGTTCAGTTTAAAAAACTTTGAGTCGCAGATAAAAAAATGAAACTTTGGTTTTGTGACACAAACAAGGACGTTTTCGATTAATCGTCGTATGTAATTTTGCTAATAAACTACTGTAGATCATTTTGGATGAATTCAATAAGAATAACTCTGGCCTGGTCCCAAAAGAGGGTAAGCATAAGCTTTCCCGATGAACACTGGACTCCAAAGAATCCTTATTAATGAAATTATTGAGAGGGGCGCAAGATCCCAACATTATAATTTCTGACGGTATTCCTCAATTAGTTGAGTAATTGAAATTATATCATTAAAAATGTAAATATTTACCAGATATTAGCACAAAGTAGAGCATAAATAATATTGTGATAGCATTTTTAGATATTAATATGACCGTCAGATGGTCAAGACATTCTCCGAAATCGATATCGGGCGTCACCCTCTAGATTAATGTGGTAGAGGGCCCACTTGCACCGAGCAGCTTATTAGAGTGGAGAAACGGTAAGTTAGGGGTCATTTGCGTCTGTTAGTTACTGGCTGTCGGCTGCCAATTATAATATAGTTAAATATATTGTTACAGTACACCAGTATAACCAAAATAACGACGTGGCTAACTCATGTTCAAGTTTTAAAAGCAATGTTGCCGAAAAATAAAAACATTTTATCGTTAAATTTAGCGTGGTATAGTATAACTAAATGTATAACAATATATGAAATATTTTAAAAAAAAGTATAAATACTCCTTAAAATTCTTTCATAGTAGGACCAGCCGAGCTCACAGAAGGCCTAGGAAGTTTAAGAAAGAATTTCTGTGAAGGTAGCTTTCTTATTATTTTTATTACACTCTGCTCTTGTTATCTAGCATGTTAAAGGTAAAAATTCAAAGACACGTTGTCGCATGAATATTAAGAAGCCCATTCAACTATATTCCATTAATTATATACTAAGCTGGTTAAGAATATAATAATCAGCTTAAAAGGTGAATCACAGGTTAAATCATAAAAATAATGTTCTTTTACTATACCAAAAAGAAGTAAAACACATAATTCGTGATATAAGTACTGCCGTTGGGAATAATGTTTTTCTATTTACGAGGGACACTACACAAAATATCTACCCAGCCGTAATAAAAACAAGTGACGGTATAATATCTGGTAACGTTCAAAACT
Source organism: Diaprepes abbreviatus (assembly GCA_034092305.1). Classification (NCBI taxonomy): domain Eukaryota; kingdom Metazoa; phylum Arthropoda; class Insecta; order Coleoptera; family Curculionidae; genus Diaprepes; species Diaprepes abbreviatus. Next base: position 770,165 of record JASJET010000170.1, read on the forward strand.
GACAATCTTTTTCTATTTGTGTTTCAAATTTGTATTCTGTAAACTGTAAACTTTTCTAGTATTCCTCGTGTGTGTGTTTGTATTTCTATACTTAAATTTATCAGAGTTTTGATGCAAATAAATGGAGTTGTTTGTTTTAATAAGTAGTTTTATTAAATGACGCCCTCATTTTATGTGGAACTCAACAAATAAATGATGTACAGCCAGACGCGGTTCCAAAAAAAAAGGGGGGGGGGCAATCGCCCCTCCTAAAAACTTCGAATTCAGAAATATAGATTCACCTCCCTGCTGCATGAGGAATGTTACTTTCGCTGACAACTCGCTTTCGCTTATCAAACTGTACCGTCTTGTATACAAATGAGGGGTAATTTCGATCTTTGTATTTGTGGTATCGCCTCCTCCCTTCCCCCCCCCCCATAGAGAGCGGCTGGATCGGCCTCTGTGTACACCTATTAGAAAATTTTAAAAATCTTATTGAAGAAATAAATCTAGTCAAATAATGGCAACACTGAATTTTTTTAAGGATGTTCAATGGTATCGAAAAGGGGGTGTCGGAACAGGAGAGGTGTGAAACTGATTGATTGATTGGCTAATATAGCAGGCTAGGATTGGGAAACTCTTACACCGCAGCCTAGTAACTTATTGCATCGTTTATTATATTTATTCTATGTTAACAGGCTGGTGTGCCTTAAATAGGTTTACCAGCCTGTTCACTAGTTTGTCTTCTGAGTTTAAGCCTTCCTAATTGATCCATCCTTGAAGATGCCTCCAGTAGGTTAGAGCTTTGCTTTATAAGATGATGTGTAAAGCTGTTTCGTCCTCTTCGTTGCATAGTTTACATATTGGTTCTTCATTATAGACGCCCGTTGTGTAGATATAACGGTCCTGTCCCTGTAACTTTAGATGATCTCGAAGACAGGTATCAATAGCCCTTATTTCTGCCTGGAGTACTGTGATGGAATGCCCTATTACTCCATTTATATTGAGTCTAGGTGTGGTTACGTGTATGTCAACTCAACTATTATGATCTGTCTTCGAACTGCCTGTAAACAAAACACGATTCCTTTGGTCAACTCAGTGATCGACCGAATCTTGAATGGTGTGGGGCCTATCAAATTTATAGGCTCTTGATATGGTATCACCGCTCATCTCTAACAACGAGTTGGTCACCAGAAGCACGGAATAAAAGCAAAGGAAAATCACAGTACCGCAACATCTCTGAAATGAATATAAGAATATAAAATATCTCAAGGAAATAATATTCTAAGTGATGTTATGAGTATATAAAACATTTTTAAAAGTTATTTAATGAAATATTTAATTCATAAGAAATGAATGAGCTTTGACAACAGTGCACACCTATTTTATTGCAATTTTTGCTGGCCTCAAAGATCTGCGTCAGTGTTTCGTACAGACCTTTTAAAAATACCCTGTGTATATATGTTATATAATGTTGATAATGATGTTTTTTAAAAGCTTTTGTTTGGGTTTTACAATTGAAACTTAAGCAACTCTCTATTTCATAAAGTTAAATTACAGCTACACAGCAGGTATTTTCACAATAAGATAATGGAAAAATGTAAGAATGCTCACAGCAAGGGAAAACTTTTAGAGCGAACCCGTTTAATTAAATATAAATGCATACTGGTATAAAGAAGTTAAGTAAGATGGCAACAAAAAGAAAAATAGCACAATCTTTTTATTATTCGCAGTTAAAATGGTTTAAAACTGTTCAACTTTTATAGGTAGTTGTGGAAAAGAAATAGTTTGTCAACAATTTTGTATACTTTGTAATCAGTTGGGCTTAATCAAAATTTCCCTGTTAGATAGTAATAATCTATCCTTACAAGTGACATTGTCTTGAGTAACTCATATACCAACGTACAGCTCAAACTATTAATAGTTTGGGAGCCCAGTGGGTTTTCGTAGTGAATGAAGAGACATGGCTCTATCAAAGTTTTTTATATATATTTTGATCCCCAATTACGATTATGGAGGGTATATTCCCAAAAAGGGGGCCAGGTAATTTTTATATACAAAAATATCGTCAATAATTCGAAAAAAAAAATTTTTTAAATAAAAATATTCTCTTGTTTCTCGTCCGATTCTAAGCAAAAAGTGTCTCTTATAATTTTTCCGTCCGGCGCATCGATTTTGAATTAAAAATCGTTAAAATTTTGTAAAATGGCATTTTTTGCCACTTTCCAACATGAGTAACTTTTGATTAAATAAATATTTTCAAATTCTGCGCCCAGTAATTGATATTTCAAGTCAGGAACTATAAGCAGGGATCAGACATAAATTTTAAAAGATCTGGGATATATAAATTTTAAAGGATCTGGATATATTATATATTTAAATGACTCAGGACAACCTATTCTATCGGTGTACCTGCAACGATACCCTAATCCATGAATCTTAAACCTATGTGCCCCATACCCATAAAACCTAAACCCATAAATTCTCATCTAACAAATCCCCATCCCATCAAACCTGAACCCCATACCCACAAACCTATAAACGCCAAACCTTTGAACCTTATACGTTTAAAACTTAAACCTCAAACCCCACTTCCCTTAAACCAAAAACCAATTCGGTCAGTCGTGGGTCCATAGGTTTAGGGTTATGGATTAGGGTATTGTCGCAGGTGAACCGTCCCAAATATTTTAAAAAAATTATTCAGATCCTTTAAAATTTGTGTCTAATGCAGACTGTTGTTCAGGTTAGTTCAGGTTCTGCATCCCACCACGGTATATTCCGGGTAGAATTTTGAGTGATCTGCTGACAGTTAACTTCATAACCTGAAACTGTAGTCTCTGTAAGTTGTTTTGTCATCAGTTCTATGTCTGTTGTGTTACCTATCGAACCTTTAATTTCCGCTAGTTTCCGTTCCAGATCTACGCAATAGTTTCCCCAGTTTATTTTCTGCGGATATCGATAGTTTGTTTGTTCCCGTTTTAGACACGTTATCTCAAACAGGATGTATTTGTGATCAGAGCAGCTCTCCTCCTCAGACACATGCCAGTATTAATAAAATTTCCGACGTAGGTCCTACTGGATGTTAAATCTATAACCTGCTTTTGCCGGCAACAGGTTACAGCTAGTATAAAATATTTCGTTCAAGAATCGAGCAATAAAATCGATCAGTGATATACGTTGATCATGAAAACTATAGTTAGTTATTCCAAATTATTTGTTTGTTTTTTCGAAGTAGATTCTCCGTCTAAACAAAAACTTAATTTTATCCAGTGTTAAAAAAAATGGGCGACACATAAGAGACTGTGAGAATTTATCAGAGGCTATGCAAGTAGTTGGGTTAAATTTGACCTAATTGAAAGAAGTCCGTACTATCTTTATGGGAAGTCCTAAAAGTTATGCAAGATTTGAATTAAATGGAAAACACAGTTTTTTTTAATTGTAATTCTTTTATTGAATAATAAAGTACATAGGATAGGGTTATGTATGGAATAGGATATCGGGCAAATAACATCCACTACTTTACTGGCACAGACGCACTTTTTTGTCGAAATTTGTTTTGACCATTTTGCTTAAATGTGGCTGAATTTCGCTGATGTAGCGTTAAATCCCCTCTTTCAAAGCACCGGTAGTTGTGGGTTTGTTGAATTAGACTTTTGACTTTACATAACCCCACAGAAAGAAATTCAGTGATGTTAAATCATATGATGTAGGGGGCCAAATCTGATCACCGAAACGAGAGAGTATTCTATCAGGAAATGTCTCATGCAATCAATGAATTGTTTCACGGGCTGTATGGCATATTGCACCGTTTTGTTGAAATCACATGTCGTCCACATAAACGTCATCCAATTTAGGTAAAAAGACACCACTGACAGTCACTACTTGACCAGCCTCATTTTCGAAGAAGTATAGTCCAGTGATGACTCTAGCCCAAAATCCGTACCAAACAGTCACACTTTGTGGAAGAATTTGTTCTTCTACAATCATATGTGGTTCTTTGAACCCCAAATGTGATAATTTTAATGCTTAGCGAAGCCATCAAAGTGAAAACGAGCTTCATCTCTTAGAATAATTTCGCTTGAAAAATCAACATCTACTTGTTGATGTTCAATAATCCAATCAACGAATTCTCATCGCTGTGCATGATCATTAGACTTCAGTTTTTCTGTCAATTGAACTTTGTAAACATGGAGATGCAGATCTTCAGTGAGTCTACGCTGTAGAGAGCTTCTTGAAATTTGCAGTTCCTGTCCACGACGCCGAAGTGATATTCCTGGACTTTCACCAACAATCTCACACACTGCTTCGATATTAACATTTGAAAAGCTTACTATTGGACGGTCAGTATGATTAGCATCGCCAACTGATCCAGTCTCCCTTAATTTTTCATTCTCTCTTCAGAGTTGATGAAGTAAAATCAATATTCTGACTTATATTTTCTACGGAATTTGCGAACTGTGGATGCCAAACTGTCATTATTTTTTAAATATTGTTCAATAGTGAAAACACTTTGTTCTGTCGTATAGTGCTTCATTTTTACTAACCCTAAACTGTCAGCTGTCAAACTGATTTTTTTAGTTGCCAAAACTTTACCGCACAAATGGAGGCAAATTCAAGTTTTGCCTGAATTTTGGGACATCCTTTAGTTAGAGAAACATCTGCGCGTAGCCCAAATAAAAACTTGCGAAAAAATATTTTTTAAATATCGACCTTAAATTTTTTTTTTATTTCAGCAAGTTCTATGTTAATATGTTATAATGTAGGAAAAGGTCTGTGTAGATGGATCTGGAATAAACAAAATAATCAAAGAAGAAACGTTGTTTTTCTACTTTTTTACCACGTCTCTTTTCGCTCCAAATAAAACTACCTATTATAAAACTCTAACACGATGTAGATCTTTCTTCAAAACTTACGATTAAAATTAAAACTTAATGAAAAGTTTCCTAAAAAAGTTTTTAATTTATCAAATTAGAATATAACGAACAAGAAAGGTAGTTGTTAACAAGTGATGAAAAAAGTTTCAAGATAAACACCGTTAATAAAAAAGAAAAACTTTTTAAACCTAGCTGGTTTAATTAAATTGAAATGCAAGCGACGAAGCCGAAGCTGAACAGAATAAAATGGAATGAAAATGTAAAGTATGTCCTATTTGTTTGCAATGCCGAATCGCCGGTCCTATACCTAAAACAAGTTTTAAAGTCACATAATAAGTTTACCTTTATCTGATTGTCAAAACAAGTTATATTATTATATCGGCAACTCAATGGTTTTTAGATACCTCTAAAAAAAGAGTTTCACCTTAATGCAAATTTTATTGGACTCTGTCACAGTACAACTAAAATGAACAAACATTATTATGGCGAGCTGAAGATTTCAGTGACTTCTAAAGTTTTAGCCCAAATTTTAATCTGACAAGAGTTTACTATTATAGCGAAGGCCTAAAGGTTCAAGCTTTGTCTAGTTGGAAGACATTTTAGATTAAAATAGAGACCGTGAAGCCTATTTCAAACCATACAATTGTTTGCAGCGAAAATTGTTTTAAAGACGTATAGGAAAAAGGATACAGTTGACGAATCCGTTAAGGTGAAAGTGTTCACTGAAGATAATTTTGTTACGTTAACGCACCGTCAACTTCCAGTTATTTCAAAATCCAATTAGTAAAGTTTTTGCGCTATCCATGGTCAGTAGGTTGCAATTTTTGAGTTAAATGTATCCTGTAAGTATAAAGGAGCAAATCTCTTGTCACGCACTCAGAGTGGCGATGTTTTCATCGGATCTATTACAGCGGTGACTGGAAAGATTTCTCCTATTTTTTAATGAAAATGTCCACTCAAAGAGTGACCGCAAGTAGTGGCGTAATTTCGCTCTTAAATGCGGATTTCCTATCAATATTAAAAGTTAGTTTATTATGGGACAATAATCGTCTGAAAGTTTCAAGTTGGTTTAAGTATTTTTTTCAAAATATGAGCGATTAAACTTGTTACTGTGCCCTATCTGTGAATGAATTATTTGAATGTTTGCAGGTCAATAATTTCAAATGTATAACTAATAGTGAAAAGTAATCCAGACTAAATACTAAAGCCCTAATTGAGAAATGAATAATAGCTTCATGAGAGACAGTTCAACTTATAGGTTGATCTTCAATTCTAAAATAAGGTTTTTCGTTTATCATCAGCCAGAAGAATTTCATCTGATTTAATTAATTAATATTAATCGATAATTTGTCACAGTAATTTTTTATCGCTAAAACATAAGTAACTAACAAGTAAACCTACCCAAGTGTAACTCATCGAATTGAATGAAACTTCGCATACGAGTAGAACATTGAAAAATATTAGATACGTATTTTTTTGTAGCGGCCATCACTCAATTTTAAGGGTAAAAACTACCCCTTGACGGTGTAATAATGGTGGTTAGCAAGTAACGGAACAGATATTCCTAGGGATGATTTGTTTGTTAAAGATTAAGGTCATACCTGATGTAATTTACAACAAAAAATCAAATGGTGACCTTCAATTTGACCTTGGCACTGACCTTCATGGTTGTTTGAAGATCAACTTTACTTATTCAAATAAAGAACCTCTTTTTTATCATCTGTAATCGAAAGAGCGGTAAATTTTACGTCCAAATACGCTTAAAAATTTAACCTTCACAATGATCTTCATGCTTATTTCATGGTCTTTTTTTTTCTTTATCGTGACTATAAGGGTTTAAACCATAACCCAGAAAAACCTTATATGATTTAGAGAGTCCGAGATATCTCTGAAATCAAATTTGCTTTCAATTTTGTAAGATTAATTTATTTAAATAATTTGTTTAAACAATAACAAAATCCAAGTTAATTTATCCTGTAGAATCAAACTTTGGCATTTATTTTGCAGGAAAACTTAATCTTGCAACAATTTGTTTAAACAAATTATTTAAACAAATAAATTTTGTAAGATTAAAACCAAATTTAATTTCAAAGATGTGTCGGACCCTTTGAATCGTATGTGGTTTCTCGGGGTTATGGTTCAAGACCTGATGGTCACGAAAGAGAGAAAAAATTGATCTTAAAATAATCATGTTCTTTATAAATGTCAAATTTTTTAATAAATTTGTAAGTAAAATTTACCGCTCTTTCGATTGAAGAGATTAGAAAAGAGGGTTTTCATTTGAGAAAGTAAAGTTAATCTTTAAGCAACCATGAAGCAATTGTCAAGGCCAAACTCAAAGCCACCGTTTGATTTCTTGTTAAAAATTACTTCAGGTATGACCTTAACCTTCACCAAACAAATTTTTCCTGGGGAAATCTTTAGCTGCTCCATTATTTTCTTACGACTGTTCATTACACCGTCAAGAGGTAGTTTTTACCCTTAAAAATGAGTTATGATTGCTACAAAGAAATATATGTCTAATATTTTTGAATGTTCTACTCTTATGTCAAGTTTCATTCAATTCGGTGAGTTACACTTGAGTAGGTTACTTGTAAATCATTGTGTGCTTACGATTTTTCAGGGCACTTTAATCATATTTTGCGATTTTGGTTGACGTTGATGTTAATTTATAAACGAAAATATAACGAAAGTTTTACAATAACCTAGTCTTTTAATTTAGATGAAAAGTTAAAAACTTTTTTCAAGTAGGGTAGAAAAAAATCGTAATAAAAGGAAAAAAGAACAACGACAAAGTTTTAATAGAAAAGATGGCAAAAAATGGAAACAGCAACAATAGACAAAACAGAAACAAAAACACTGGAAATAGTATGTGCCACATGTTCAATCAAAGATTTAATTAACTTCATGATTCCTCCAAATCATACCCTGAGTACCTATCTCCTCCGGGGATCAGTACTCGCCCCATTGCTTTTTAAGTTATTTATGTCCGACCTATCTGAGACGCGTTTAAGAAACTTTCATTATCCCAACAATATGGACTTAGGATTTAGTTCCCAAAACATGATCCAATGTTTGATGGTCGTGAGTAACTACTTTACGAAATGGAGCCTACCTTAAGCACAAGAAGTTCCCGAAATATCTTGACGTCATATTGAAGAGAACATTATCGTTCAGAAAACATCTTACCAACTTTACTGCAAAGCTCAAAAATAGAAATATCAACATCTCCAAATTAGGCCTTACCTCCTGGGGAGCATTGGCTGACACATTACGGTACTGTATTATCAGATTGGTATATTTGTCGGTAGAAAACTACCCCCCAGTATGGTTGAATAGCCCACCCAAGAGGATGGTGGATCTCAACCTTAATAACGGATCATTGATAGAACTATCAAATAAACAACTAAGTGAAAGCTGCCCAATTTGACCAACGTTCCACCCCTCAAAGACTCTGTACAGAGAACACAGAAAAATCCAGAGAAACTTTCAATTTACAATTCACGAAGACATTACTCAACTAGGCCACACACACAGACCAAAAGACCACCTGTTCAAACCGTTAAACTTTTAATTAACAAAAATTTCAACCTGGAACGAGAATGGAGACAAGAATGGCGAGCTAGTGTACCTTCTAACATCCACGGCATTCCCCAACCAAACTTTACTTCACTCTGCCTCGTAAAACATTTAGCAGATTAAACCGAATCCATACAAACTGGAGTTTGCGTCGACTCCCTATTCACATAGGGTAAATCCGAAACTAGCGCGTATGACAGTCGCGAAGAAAGAGAGACTATCTACCATCTTGTCTATGATTGTGACAATAGACCTAGCCGTTGCACAAGTAAAGACTTCTCGAAGACTGCTCCATCAGCTGTTACGTGGATCGAAAATTTGATTGTCGATAGTTGAGATATTTACGAGGGCGGTCCGATAAGTACTTAGCCTCACCGCCCGATGGCGCCACTATCGCAAGAGAAAAAAGAGCAATATCGGTCGGTGATTCAATTCTTGTTTTTGGAAGGGAAATCGCACAGCGAAATAAAACAGCGCTTGGATGCGGTGTACGTGACTCTTCTCCTTCGATGACAACCGTCAAAAATTGGTTTAACGAGTTTCAACGTGGTCGCACGTCGGTTTTTGATGAGCTACGCCCAGGTGCCCTAAAAACGGCTACCATGGAGGATAACGTGACAAAAATCCACGATCTCGTATTGGCAGACCGCCGGTTGAAGTTGCGCGAGATAGCTGAGACAGTAGGCATCTCAAAAGACCGCAAGGGTCATATCCCGCATGAAATTTTGGACATAAGAAAGCTGTCGGCGCGATGGGTGCCGCGTTTGCTCACTCCGGACAACAAGCGCAACCGTGAGACTACTTCAAAGCAGGGTTTGATGCTGTTTAAGCGCAATCCGAAGGAGTTTCTGCGTCGTTTCGTGACTGTCGACGAAACAACTTCTGGTACACACCAGAGACCAAGGAATAGTCGATACAGTGGACTTCAATCGGCGAACGTGCTCCGAAGAAGGCGAAGACTGTCCTATCGGCCGGAAAGGTAATGGCTACCGTTTTCTGGGATTCACACGGTGTGATCTACATCGACTACCTGGAGAAAGGCAAAGCGATCACAGGGCTCTACTATGCCGAATTATTTCGCCGATTCGACGCCGAAATGCAGAAAAAAACGGCCCCATTTGCCGAAGAAAAAAGTGCTCTTCCAGCATGACAACGCACCGGTTTATACCTCCGCCGTCGCCACGGCCAAATTGGTCGAATTGGGCTACGAACTGCTGCCCCATCCACCGTGTTCTCCGGATTTGGCCCCGTGTGGCTTCTTTTTGTTTCCAAACTTAAAAAAGTCACTCGCCGGGCAGAAATTTGAGTCGAATGAGGAGGTTATCGTCGCTAGGGAGGCCTACTTTGCAGACCTCCAGAAAACATATCTTTCAGATGGGTTAAAGAAGTTGGAGCATCGCTGGGTTAAGTGTATCGAGCTATGTTGAGAAATAAATCGCCACTTTTCCAAAGTTTTCGTTTTTCTTATGTAGGCTAATTACTTATCGGACCGCCCTCGTATGCATGCGAAGCCATACGATAAATAAATAAATCTTCCATATCATGGGAGAAGTGCGCACTCACATTAGTAGAGCATTTCAAATCTTTTGAAGACTAAAATAAAATTCTACTTTAGAATTGCCTTTTAGCTCTATGTGACCCTCACATTTCGCTCTTCAAAGTTAAACATTCCTTGTCCTTATATTCAATATAACAATGTATTTATATTACTTCGCCTTTATATTTTTAACCATGCTAAGCCGCATTGCAGTATTTGCGAGATATTATTATTTTTATAAACAATAAGCAATTTTAACAAATAGTAATTAATCAGTATCTAAGTGACAGATAAATAAAATAAGAAAACAATAATATTTATCAGTCGACATTAATCATTATATTTCGATCTTAAAAATTAACACAATTTAAGAAAATCTGTCTTCACAAGTATATCACTGATATCTGTCAGATGTCCCTTACATGACACAGTAGTTTGCATCTAAAATAAAAACAATGTATTATTGATACTATAAACACATGTCGAAATATATATTTACCGGGTGTTCTTGATAAAATCCAGTTCAGATAAGTTGTTACTCTGGTATTAATTCCTGGGGAGCTCGAAGCACACCCCACACCATGTGAAATAATTCCGACTGAATGCATCCTACTTGTAGTAGTATCAGTCCATAAAACCGGACCACCAGAATCTGATTGGCATGAATCTCTACCTATACAGCAAATACATAAAAAAGATTAAAACATTGGTTCAATTCTCTGCATCCGAATGTCATTCACCAAATCTTCCAGTACTTAAAATCGTATGTATACCTTGAGCATATGTACAAATATCTCCATCAGAAATGACTTCAGTCTGAGCTGCAGCACACTGAGTGTTAGATAAAACTCCTAATGTTGCTTTCAACAAAACATCAGATGTTGGGCCAGAAAATTCTATTTGACCCCAACCTAAAAATTGAGTGGTTGAAAGATAATAAGTCAATCTGTCTTTGTTATATATGTTATTCTCCTTTCAGGCAGAAAATATGAAAAATATATGTACAAACAGTTTATTTCCTGCAAATATCGCTCTGGTCCTCTCTCTATACGCATTCCGATCTCCTCATGATCTCGTCAGTGGAGCTGTATCCGACCGAGAGCCACATTAGCAGGAAATAACTGATCAATCATAAATTTCAAGATATGTCGGCAGGATATTACACCTGCCATCTACCAACTTCGATATCAGACTGAAAAATATCGCCAGTCGAACGACATCTATGAATCATCGGAATAACATGAAATTTTTGAAAAAATCAAAATTTCAGTAGAAAATAAAGAAATCTTTCTGCCGTATTTAAATAGTTTGTTATATATGTAATTCTCCTTTCAGGCAGAGAATATGAAAAATATATGTACAAACAGTTTATTTCCTGCAAATATCGCTCTGGTCCTCTATCCATACGCATTTCGATCACCTCATGATCTCGTCAGTGGAGCTGTATCGGACCGAGAGCAACATTAGCAGGAAATAACTGATATATGAACCATAAATTTCAAGATATGTCGGCAGGATATTACACCTGCCATCTACCAACTTCGATGTCAGACTGAAAAATATCGCCAGTCGAACGACATCTATGAATCATCGGAATAACATGAAATTTTTCAAAAAATCAAAATTTCAGTAAAAAATTAAAAAATCTTTCTGCCGTATTTAAATAGTTTGTTATATATGTAATTCTCCTTTCAGGCAGAGAATATGAAAAATATATGTACAAACAGTTTATTTCCTGCAAATATCGCTCTGGTCCTCTCTCCATACGCGTTTCGATTACCTCATGATCTCGTCAGTAGAGCTGTATCGGACCGAGAGCAACTATTTAAATACGGCAGAAAGATTTTTTACTGAAATTTTGATTTTTTCAAATTTTTCATGTTACTCCGATGATTCATAGATGTCGTTCGACTGGCGATATTTTTCAGTCTGACATTGAAGTTGGTAGTTGACAGGTGTAATATCCTGCCGACATACCTTGAAATTTATGGTTCATATATCAGTTATTTCCTACTAATGTTGCTCTCGGTCCGATACAGCTCCAATGACGAGATCATGAGGTGATCGAAACGCGTATGGAGAGAGGACCAGAGCGATATTTGCAGGAAATAAACTGTTTGTACATATATTTTTCATATTCTCTGCCTGAAAGGAGAATTACATATATAACAAACTATTTAAATACGGCAGAAAGATTTCTTTATTTTTTACTGATATTTTGATTTTTTCATAAATCTGTCTTATTAAAAAATAATAATAACATTTCTCTGAAGTTTAAATAACAATATTTTTCTGCACAGTTTAAATTAAATATTAAATATTATGTCCAATGGACTGAAAACGAGAATTTATGTTCAAAATAATTGGAACCAATCTGCATACCACAATAATATGATTTATTATCACACGTGTTTTAGACACAAGTTCCAAATTTTCAGATTTTTTACTTTAAGTATTAAATTAATTATTTTTAAATAAGTTTTTAAAATGTTTATTCAATATGTTAAATTCTTACATACGACTTTTTACAAAACCTGCTTCGACGAAAACATAATACAATACTATTTGATATTTGTTTCAAACGAATATCCAGTAAAAGCCAGGTTTTTCAATGCAGCTTTACTTGGGAATCAGAAGAGAAAATAAACTACCACCGGAGGGCATCGTGATCTTTCGGCCTACTTATCGTTCTTTTTATAATTAAATTTTCCTCTATTGGAAGTTACCCTCTCCTTTTCCAAATGAGCTGTTCTATCGCGAAAGTTATTTCTATAGGTGTATAAAAATTGAGAAAATAAAGATATAAACAATTTCTAAAATTTCGAGGAAGAAAGTTTCCTCAATTTTTGCTATAGGTTTTATTTTCAAAATTGATAAATGTTTTAACAAGTCCTTATTTATTTATACATGAGCCATCTAAATTATCAAACATAAGGTGGTTTTCAATAATCAGTATATAATTCAAGAAAATATGTTGGGATTCTGCGAAAACTAACATGCTTTTTTAGAACTCACTGTATTTAATAATAAATATATCTAAGTTTTAACTTACCAAGAATTACAACTGCTTGATTATAGAAGGTGGCGGTTGAATATCTGAACGGTAAACAAATCGGTCCAACATAATTACTAAATGTCATATAGGTTTTTGTTTGTATAATGGCAATATCATTTTCGTATGTGCTATGGACATAACCTGGATTGATTTCATACGCATTTACAAAGTATACCGCTGAATAAGGAGTATCAGAAGCTAAAAAAAAAATAGGTAATTTTTGCAATTGCTATATTTTCTTATTTCTTGCTAAATATTAAATAATCATAAAATTACACTTGTTCAAATATCAATTAGTTATTCACTCTTTTTATTCTAAAGTAGTATCTTATAAATGACAAAATGATTTTTACCGGAATACAACCCACACGAAATCTAAATCTTTTTTATAGTTAAAAAAAGCAGATGAGTAATGTCAAAGTATTATAAATAGCATTTGATCGAAAATCACCCTTTTCTAGTATGTTCAAAGGTATCTCCCCACCAAAATATTAAAAACAAAATAAAAACACATAAAGTTAATGAATTTTTTTTTCAAATTTGGTTCACGTGAGCCTCATTTCCCTGACTATTTAGCAGCAGAATGCCATATTTACTTAGAAAGGGATATTTTAACTACAAAGGAATGTAATGTGTATTTTTTAAGTTCTTAGGGAATTTACCCAATGTAACTTTTTAATCGTGACACATAAAGGCGCGGAATCTACGTTATTTGAATAGACGAAAAATACAAAAATATTTCGTTACCTATAAATGTTTATTTATTATTAACAAAGTAACGATATTACTAATCAAATACCGACAGTAATGATACATCGAATATGTATACCAAAATTACACAATTTGTTTTATCACGTACGATTCTTGAAATTTCACTAAAAAGCTTTGAACATACCCCTATAGAATTAGCATAACGTCAGAACTAGGGCCCGGTTGTTTGAAGGTTGAATAACGTAATAATATTTTTATTTATATTTACAAAAGTGTTGATAAACAGTAGAAACTTCATCTACTTCTTTTCTAATTGCGTTATTTGAAAGAGTATCATATGATAATCGGTGCGTCAATTCTAGAAATAAATTTATGGTTACCTAAATTATTATTATTGTTATTTCCAAAATATAAACAATATTTACCAATAAAAATAAGTTTCTAAATCCTCTTTTTGTTAATATTAATTAAAAATTTCACTTTTATAGTAATTTCTAACACTTAAAAACACTGAAAAGAGCCAGGACAAGCAATTAAACTGAAAGAAAAGATAAATAAACATGTTTATGTCTGTCAAACATCAAAAAAGCCTCTTCCCACCGACTATAAACAGCCATCAAACAAATCTATTGTTGTTTAAATCTATAGGGTATGATCGAAGGTGAAAAGTGTTGCAAATTATAAATATTGAAGAATTCTGAATATTAGAATGACGTAGCAAGCGACAATCGTATCTACCTTGTACAGACCCATATACGGGGTTCTCCTAAGCTGGTATACCTAATTTATTTAGAATCTACCTTACACGGTCGAAATTTTTTTTTCTCATAACACCATTTTAGCTTTGATATTTATTAAAAAATATTAAAAATTCGCATGGTGCTACGACAATGAAAGTAATGAAATTGGCTATTTTTAAAATAATAAATGTGCTTTATCTCGAAAACAAAGCGTTATACGTAAAAATGAATAGAAATCTTTTTTGTTCAAAATTACCTTAATATTGATGAAAAAATTTTATTGCAAAAAAACAATTTTACTACATTAATTTGTTTATTACAAATTAATCGACATATAGTGTTTATTGTCATAGACAACGAATAGTAGATATCTGTTAGACTTCCATTGTCTTTATTTTTTGTTGAATATCACGACATTTCGGCTAGTAGTTATCTCTAGCCATTTTCCAGTGATATTGATCAAATTATTAAGCTTCTTCTCTAGGTGTCATCTCCGCTTCGAAGGTTGGCAATCATCAGGGCGATTCTCACTTTTGAGACGGCAGCTCTAAATAGTTCATTGTTACTGCAACCATACCGCTCCGTAAGGTTCTTCAGCCATGAGTTTCTTCTCCTTCCTATTAATCTCCTTGCTGGGATTTTTTTCCCTACATCTGTAGTATTGGATAATTTTTTCCTCTTATGACATATCCTATATAGAGCAGCTTTATTTTCTTAATTATTAGAATTTCTGCTCTCTCCTTATGCATACGTCTCATTACTTCCCCGTTGATTATTCTTTCTACCCATGAAATACTCAGCATTCTCCGGTACATCCACATCTCAAATGCCTCCAGCCTCCTCACGTCAATCACCTTCAGTGTCCAGGCTTCCATCCCATAGTATAATAAAGATAGCACATAATATCTCATCAGTCGTATTTTTAGTTCGAGATTTAAATCCCGGCATCAAAAAAGCCTCTTTATTCTTGTAAATATGTTTCTGGCCTATTCAATTCTTATTCGTACTTCTTGGGAACTGTCATTGTGTTTATTAATAGTTGTGCCAGGTATTTGTATTCACTTACTCTCCTCCTACGTCCTACGAACGTCCTGAGTTGTTTTTGTCATTAGCATGTTTATGTTCAGTGATAGTCCATATTCTTCTTGGTGAAAGTACACACCCTTGACGAACACCTTTCTTTATTTCTATTTCTTCTGATGTTATGTCGTCTATTCGAATTACTGCTTTTTGGCCATAGTGTAGGTTTGAAATTATTCTAATGTCTCTGAGGTCTATCCTTCTCTTTACTAATGTTTCGATAAGTTGGTCATGTTTAACTTTATCAAAGACTTTGTTGTAGTCTATAAAGCACACGTGTAGGTCCTGATTCATATCTAGGCATCTTTATGACAGGATATTAAGTACAAACAGTGGCTTCCTTGTTCCTAGACTTTTACGGAATCCAAATTGTGTATTGCCGATGTCTACATCTAATTTTCTGTATATTCTATTATGAACCACCCTCAACAGGATTTTCAGAGTGTGAATCAGGCTTATTGTAAATGTAGTGGAGTATGACCGAGATGAGTGTAGTTATGCGTGCTATGCTAAGGTCCCATTTAGTATAACTGGGGTAGTGAAAAAATTGCCCAACAGCCGCTATAAGAGTAACTATAAACCTTACATCTCTACGTATATTTGTGAAGAGTATGGCAAAGAGGACAATTTATAGGATGATGAAAGATGGGGTCATAAAACGAAGGCCCAGTCTCTCATCCAGAAATCAACAAATCTGGGACAAGCCCTAAGTTAAAATGGAAAAAAACCTTTGTGAAAAACTTTACCACAAAGTTTAGCCGCAAAAGTGAATGGGACAGAAACACCATTGATAAGCTTAACAAGAAATCCATCAAATGATGGCTCCAAAACAACGGAGGGATCTGGAATAAGAGTGTATGAACCTAAAGCTTAGGTAAGTTATAGAGCATTTTCCAGGCAAAAATACATGTCATCTATTAACTTTAGCAAAGAAAAAGAACTATCGCAGACAGGAGAATATCATTATGTCGGATGGTCCAGCAGTTGTCAGTGCGCTGAGTTCTCAAGTAATAAGCTCCAAGATGATCTGGGAATGTCTAGGAGAATGAAATGAATTGAGTAAGAATAATGAGGTCACCCTCATGTCGGTACCGGGACACACCAGGGTACAGGAGAATGAAATAGTAGACAAGCTCGCGAGAAAAGGGGCTGAGACACCATTTCTTGGGCCCTAAACATTCTGTGGAGTCAGTAACAGTGTAATGCTGAAAAAACTAAAAAGAGAGGAAGAAAGCAGGAGACTCAATTATTGGACGAAGCAAAGATTGAGACAAGCGAAGATACTTCTTGGAAACTACGACCACAAGAGATTCAAGGCTTCATGAGCCTAAGTAATAGCCAACTCCGAGTTCTGATAGGAATCCTGAAGAGACATTATCATCTGAAGGGACATCCCAAGAAACTTGGATTAATAGAAAGAGAAGAGTGCGAACTCTACGAGGAGGAGGACGAAGCCTCTATTCATATCCTTTCAGAGTGCAGCGCTCTAGAAAACCCTAGAATACGGTTCTTAGGAGCATACCAAATAGAAAAGGGGGAGCTACCCACTAGAGGATCTACTTTAGCCGGCAAGGTATCTTTTACGACTTGGCAGCAGTATAGGAGCACGATAGATCTATTAGGTCGCAGTGTACAGATCCCCAATTTTATGCACACATATGTAAACAAGATCCCATTTATACCGCTTTTAATTTTAATTTACAATTACTAAGAAGTGCTTTCCACACTTCTCATAATATCTAAAGACGGCTTACTAAAGCGATTTGGGTTCTATGAATTTCCGTTTGCGACATATCAAACAACTTCCACCCTAGAAATTCAAGTTTAGTGCGTCAAAATATATTAAGAACCTTGTTTTATTTCATCTAAATAAGACGGGCTATAGAAACCCTATTGGCCCCTACACTAAATGTTAGAATAAATTCTAGAAACTAGTCCTTAAAGTCAAATTTTTAGAAGATCCTGTATACAATGGCCGTAAAAAATATATAATATTTTTCTCGTATTCGGACGATAAGGAAACACTCGCTTTCAGCTCTTAAATACTCACCCTCGTCAGAAATAGCTGTCATTACTTGCTCTCTGAATATTACACTCGGCACCCGTGGATATTCCTATTTTTGAGTGTATTTTAGTTGAATTTTGCTGATGTCTACTTAAACTCATATCGGTAAAAAATCTAAAATGTGAGTATGGTACTTCGCATCACAAAAGATCATATATTCAAAACATGCCATATTATATAAGAGTAACAAGTTCTAAGAAAACATCGACTTTGTTATCATATTACGTAGAATAAATTGTCCTTAAATATTTTGATACGAAAATTTCCATGACATATTATTACATCTAATTTATTGTTCTCCAGTTTATTTTTCTACTAGTTTATCATTATATTTTGGCACATAACATATAAATCTATTTCTGTGATCAAAAATATTTTAAACATGAAGATTTAGGTACTTTATCTTAAAACTTGTTGAAGGGCTAACAAAACACAGAAGCTATGATAGTATGATCATAGCTTCTGTTTCTAAGGGCAGTATGATTTCATTTAAACCTATTGGAATGCATAACCAATTTATTATCTGTTAACAGTTGACCTATCAAATTTTCAGTAAAATACGAAATGTGTCATATAATTGGGTTCACAACAAATGATCATTACGGAGAAGAGATACAATGGTCGGGCTTCTAGAGACAGTTAAAGTGTCAAATATCGAATATTCATTTTAAATACCTATGGATATACGATAATTGAAGTATTTGTGAGTTTTTATTATTTATGAAATAACCTTTCCTTTTCAAAATATTGTTTATAAATTAACCTCAATTGAATGATTTCATATACTTTAGGCTCTTATTAATGAACTGTAAAAAATTCAGCTCTTAACATAAATAAATAATCAGTCTGTGAGTTTTTGAAAAAAAAGTGCGAACTCGGCTCCTGTTGGTCGTAGAGATTTTTTTTAAAAAAATTCGTGTTTTTTTACCAGCTTTCCAATGATATGCTTCATTAACAAATCGGACAAAAAATACGATTGTTAATTAATTTATTTATAAGCGAAAAACTACCCATATCTTCAAGACGACTTTGCAAGAGAATGAGCACTGACAGAACTCAGTAGCACTTTCCTATATGACGCTACAGCCAATCAAAAATAGTCACTTTTTCGTTTTTCTAATAAACAATTGCAATTTTACAAAAACTATTGGACCGACAGCACCCAACTTCCGCATACTCTTTAAGCACTTTAAAGCTCATATTCTGGTAGAAGTTGAAAACGATTCAATAAATATTAAGAAAGTTATTAAGAATTGAAAAATAAGCCATTATTAATGTTTAATTTGCAATAACTTTTTTGTTTACAAGCCGATTTGGACAAACAAACACTCATTGTGAAGATATTTTCAAGACGTACAATTCGCCTGTGGCACTTTTTTCTCTAAATTCCTTAGATTTTCCGTAAAATCCAAAAAACCGGGGAAAATCATTTTTCGACCTATTTGTTAAAAAAAATGTTCCAACCAAAATTTGTTAAGACACGAGATGAGACGTCATTTCTACTACCTTTCCCTACCCATTTCTGTTATCAGATCGCAGGCAGTATTTGAGTTTTTTTTCAACACTCCGTTTCCTGGGCTAATAATATAACGATTTGGATTAAAGTCGACCATTTAGGGACTGAACCTACAATTCAGAGTGGGTTCCGAACCACTCTCATTTGATTTTCCCAAGCGGTTATCCATCTAAGTACTAACCGAGCCCGGTGGCTGTTAAGTTCGATGAACAGTTATGAAATGGCCTAGCCACTGAAGTGAAACTCCACCGAAAAACTTTAAAATATGTGATTCTACAGACAGTTAAGCTAAGACATACTAATTTTGTGCTACTTTCAATTCTTGTAAAATGGCGAGTTTTAAAGCTAACGATTTCGGTATAATTTTCCTTAATTCCATATTTTTTTTCTCTTCCGAGTAATCTTTGGCCCATCACTGTAGCTCTTTTCTTCCAAGAGATTTTGTTTTTGTCCAAAAATCTATCAAAATAATGCACTGTGTGACAAGTTATCTAGCTCAAACAAGTTACACTTGCCAAGGATATGTAAAATTTTGGCTGCTTCGTGAACTCGCACATTGTCGCGAAGGAGAAAGACGTCCTAGTGAAAAAATCCGAAACCTTTTAGATCAATAATATTCAATTAGACTCATACATCGTCCTACAAGACGGTAAACATGAGCTTCTTAGCAGAAGAGTCTATCCAGGTGCGGAGAACCATTATGTATCTCTTGCACGCATCCCAATAATGGTCCCAAATCTTGTCGCCTATTACCAACAAAGAGAATTAAAGTGTTCATACAAAATTTCCACATGATTTCGAAAAACTTGCTGCCTAAACAGTTTTTGCTCAAGAGTCAACAGTGTCGGAGCTTAACTTGCTGAAATTTTACCATGTATAATTCTCTATACAGAGTGATTCAAAAATCGATCACGAAACTTAAGGGGGTGATTCTACTTGACAAATAAGGGTAGAGCTTCATATAATTTTTTTTCAAAATGTCATTCGTTTTCGAGTTACAAGCCGTCCAAGTTCAAGTTTTTATTTTTTGTTTTTTGAATTACTCGCTTACAGGAAAACCGATTTGACTAATATTTGAAAGATAGGCTAAGTCTTCTGCGCTTCATCATTTTAGTAACAATTCACATTGACTGTTTGCCGCTAGAGGGCACTTTACCTACATTGAAAATTGTTTTTTTGTCATAATTTTTTAGTGTTGACAGCTACAGTAGTTTTTGGCATAATTTCTGAAAGACTGATGCCAGGCCTTTAAAAAAGGTGCTCTTTATTTACATCGCTAAACCCAACGGTTTAGACGTAAATCACCCTTAAAAATTAAGTGGTAAATTTACTTTTCTCATTTCATTACCACCAGCTACCAGGTAAATAGCTATCAAAGTATACTAGAGCTGTCAGTTTAACATCAAATAAATTCGCTTTTTAAACTATTTAATTTATAATCTTAAAATAACTAATAATGGCTAATCAGTAAATATTCATATTATGGATTATTGCGATATACATTTAATTGATAAAAATTAATGAAACAGTACTAAACAAACTAAAAAAGATTCTCAAAATGTCCCCCATTTTCTTCCATACATTTCCTAACACTCTTCAAAAAATGTCGCCTAACTCGATGAAAAATTTCTGGTGTTTCTTTAATAATTTGGCACTTTTCGATTATCCTGAAGCGAAGATCTTCGACGTTGATTACTGGAATATTGTACACCAATTGTTTCAAATGACCCCAAAAGAAAAAATCCATAGGATTAAGGTCTGGTGACCTCGCTGCCCATGCCAATGGTCCACTTCGTCCTATCCATCGCTCAGGATACGTTGCATTCAAATACTGTCGGACACGTATACTAAAGTGGGGCGGAGCTCCGTCTTGGAGGATCCACATGTTGGCCCTTACTTCCAATGGCACATCTTCCAGATACAATGGGAGACGATTTTGGATAAAATCTAAGTATACGTCACCAGTTAATGGGCCATCAAAGAAATGAGGACCAATAAGGTAATCTCCTATTATCCCTGCCCACACATTTAGTGAAAATCTACGCTGATGTTTCGTTTCTACCACATTGTTTGGGTTCTCGTAAGCATATGTGTGGATGTTGTGTAGATTTGTTATGCCATCATGAGTGAAACCAGCTTCGTCAATGAATAATATGACGCCAATTAATCGATTATCGTGTTCATACTTAGCTAGGATCTGATTGCACATTTCCAACCGTCTCGGCCGATCATCGTCATAAAGAGCCTGCACCTTTTTTGAATGAAACGGGTAGAGTTGTTTTTCTCTTAGTATCCTCCATGAACTAGCCTGACAGAGCCGCACTTCATTCCCAATTTTTCTAGTACTAATACCTGGATTATCTTCAATAATTTCAAGCACTCTTTCTTCTTGTTGCACGTTTCTAGCAGTTCTAGGTCTTCCCCTATTTCCATTATAACTTTTAAAGGAACCACATTCCGCAAGCCTCCTGTGCACACTGGAAAATGTTTGAGCATGAGGGATATTTCTTTCCGGATAACTCTCCATATAATATCTTCTTGCCAACTCTGCATTACCATTTGCTTTTCCATAACAAAAATGGATATCACAAAATTCGATATTTGAATATTGGTGATTAGCCATTATTAGTTATTTTAAGATTATAAATTAAATAGTTTAAAAAGCGAATTTATTTGATGTTAAACTGACAGCTCTAGTATACTTTGATAGCTATTTACCTGGTAGCTGGTGGTAATGAAATGAGAAAAGTAAATTTACCACTTAATTTTTAAGGGTGATTTACGTCTAAACCGTTGGGTTTAGCGATGTAAATAAAGAGCACCTTTTTTAATGGCCTGGCATCAGTCTTTCAGAAATTATGCCAAAAACTACTGTAGCTGTCAACACTAAAAAATTATGACAAAAAAACAATTTTCAATGTAGGTAAAGTGCCCTCTAGCGGCAAACAATCAATGTGAATTGTTACTAAAATGATGGAGCGCAAAAGACTTAGCCTATCTTTCAAATATTAGTCAAATCGGTTTTCCTGTAAGCGAGTAATTCAAAAAACAAAAAATAAAAACTTGAACTTGGACGGCTTGTAACTCGAAAACGAATGACATTTTGAAAAAAAATTATATGAAGCTCTACCCTTATTTTGTCAAGTAGAATCACCCCTTTAAGTTTCGTGATCGATTTTTGAATCACCCTGTATATTGATTTAGAAATTCCACATATTTTGCCCCATATAACATCTATTATCAATCAACGTCTGTTTTCAAATAAATTTTGGACATGTAGGAAAAATGCCAATACATATTCTTTGTCAACAATTCCAGAACCGCCAAATTCCTGCCACTTTCGACCTATTAGTATGCTCATGGCAAACACTTTTATTATTTATTTTTTGGTAGAAGGTTGTATAAGAGTAACTATGTTCGATACCATCCCTTTGCTTCATTTATTTTTATATAATCTTTTGAGTATAAATAAAGGATTTATTTATTTATTGGGTTATTTTCAGAGGATTTCCAACTCCATCGAAAATCTGAACCTAATCTCCATATTATTATAGGGGCCACGGTGTCCGCAATGGCCCCTATAATTTATATGGACCCATACAAGTTTTTTCGTCCGGGTGGGGATAAACAAATAATTATTCAAACCTTTAAAAATGTAATTTTATCAAAACCAACCTATTGGGTCGTATTCTTTGAGCGATTTTAAGCAAAGAAGATTCTTACTATTTTCGTGCGACGCTTAGTTTCCTAGATAAACAATTAAAAAATGTGAATTTTGGAATTTTTGAATGCTAATAACCTTTGACTAAATGAACTTTTTTCAATTTTCTTGACAGCAATCGAAAGTTTGAATCAGCATCTACAAGCTACAATCAAATGTCATACGAAAAAGTTGCGTCTTAATTGTTTATTTTGGCTACAAATAAATGGCTTTTGGCCGCTTATATCCATGCGCCATCTCGTGTGGCGCGTGGAGGGTAGCCTACTCGCAGGCGCCTCGCGCGACCAAACGCGAATACTTAATACATCATAACCGAAATAAGCCTGCAATATAAGTTTTCCGAATTCTATTTGATGGAACCTAAAAAACATATTTTACTCGACAATTTGATTGTTATTAAACAGAAGAATGTCAATTTTTTAACTAGTTAAAATCACATTTTTTAATTGCTTAACATCAATTATCTAGGAAACTAGACGTCGTCCGTAAAAGTTAGTAAGAATCTTTTTGCTTAAAATCACTCAAAGAATACGACCCCCTTCCCATTTTTAAATGTTTAAAAAAATATTTATTTATAACAGTCTTATCTCCTCCCGGACAAACTTCCAACCTAAAAATTATTATTAAGGAACTCGACATACGTAAGAAAAAAATTGAGTGGGTCCATATAAATTAAAGAGGTCACTGCGGACCCCCTGGCTCCCACACTATATACAGCATACGTTCGTTAATATATTTTGAACTACTGTCTTTCTTTTGTTAAAAAATTAATGACTGTAATACTTCATAAAATACAAATTCAGAAGCAGAGAAAAGTTGGTGCCATTGAATCTGATTAGGCAACGTAGTCTTTTGTTTCTGTCATATGTGGGTATTTTTTTTCAAGTATCTCTCGTATTTTTATACAGATAATTTAAAAAAAGTACTTACATGATGATATATTGTGCTCACCAACTAAAACAGCCAAAGTAGCGGGATCTTTTTGATAAACACAATGCCCAGCTGACAAAAGATATCTATCAGAAATAATGATAGATCCACAATATAACGATTTAGTGTTTAAGTTAACAAGGGCCGCCATTGCTGGGAACTCGTTGATTCCAGTTTCATCTCCCCCTACGATATCTATAACCTATTACAAATAAAAATAGTACTTTAGACTAAATAGAATAAATAACAAAATTAAGAACTGAAATCAAAAAAATATTATTTGCCAAGTTCGTCTTATGATTACGCGGTAGTTCGCTTAATTTTATCATGGTGTTAGCTCTTGAACTTAGAAACAAGAATAAGGCAAACTGATATGTTCAACGTACTGTTTTTCTTTATTGACTTGGTCTAACTTTAAAACTAGTCTAAGTTAACAGTAAAAGGATAAATATATATTTAGGGGAAATCAACTGAAAAAGCCTTATAAGGACAGACATGCTTTATTCTAGTTAGGAATCAAAAGCACTACTTCAGAATGCCAGAAACTACCAGAAAAAGGTGAAAACTTTTCCTATTGGTATTGTATCTCCACCTGCAGACCGCTGTCGAACTCATTGGTTCTCGTAAGTACAGGTCGGGCAAGTACATCTCACCATAAGAAAAGTGAATCCTTTCTGGTAGTTTCTTGCAATCTGAAGTGGTGCTTTTGATTCATAACCGAAACAAAGCACGCCTGTCCTCATATAAAAATCTTTTTCAGTTTATTTCTCCTGAATTTACCTTTATTTAATTGTATATACCAAGTTTTAAATTGCCAAGCCAACCAATTTTCGAAATTTAAACAAACAGAAAAAAAAATGGAAATTGTTTTCTTTTATTACTGAACCAGTGAAAATAGAAACTTTTGTTTATTTTTTGAAAGACTCCTCTTGCCAATTCCGAGGCTTAATATTTTGCTCTATACAATTGTTTGTTTCTTGACAATATGATATAAATCATAACAAAATCATAAACAAAACAAAAGTGAATAAATAAAAGCTCCAAATTCCATAGCAAATGATGAACCAGAAGGTTCAACTTCCAAAGAAACTATATCGAATTTAAAAGTTAAATCGTCTAGTGAATCTGATTATAAAGATTTTATCACGCTTTTGCGTTGCTAAAGGCGAAAACTGACTTAGTGGTGATATTAACAACTCTAACTTAAAAATTCATATGGTAATTACAACAGACAAGTTGTCGAAAACAGCAGTTCGTCATTGTTTTGGACGTGGAGCGCTTTAAAATAAAAGACAGTTATATTTACCGAGGGATTTCTCCAACCACAATCACAGGCTTTTAAATTTCGACCGGCACCAACTGTGGTATTTTCTAAAAATGTACTTAAATAATCTTCATCATCAGAACCCAATTCATTATAAATATCGTCAAAATTCCATATTGGAGCAACCAAATTCGAAACAATGACCAGTAGTAGTAAATATTTCTTTGTAAACCCTGAAATTTTTTTCATATATAGTTTTATTCAAGAAAAAATTGTAGTAATTTTAATAAAAGAAGGAGGTGACAGCTTAGGTCTATAAGAAAAGAAACTTTACTTTTTTCGAGCTGACTAAGAAATAACCTTTTTTTCAAGATGTAATGAGTAAAGAAGATGGTTTGTGCATTAAGTTTTAGGTTATAAATCGGTAATATTTGATTGCTTTACACGCTATTTTACCGAGCAGATAAATGAATCCTGGTAGTTTACAGGTGGATCTCAGTAAGATAAAAATACAGTATCTGGAGTGCTCGGTGGGAGCACGGGAGTCAGAGAATTTTACTCCCTCAGACAACATGCGGTGATATTTTAGGAATAAACAGGAATAAGACAGTAAACGTATACTCAGATAGTAGGTCAGCAATATTGGCACTAAAGTTTAATCTGGTAGCTTTACGGTGTCTGAAAGTAAAAGTATACTAGATAGTCTGACAACGAAACGTCTGCACAATCAGATTCATGTGGCTGGGTCATGGGTCTCTGGAATACACACGTTACCAAAGAAGTAGATAGTTAGACAAAGATGAGGTCCGTGGCTAATCTATACGTGCTGTTGGTAAGAGGAAATTAAAACTTTTGCAGGAGAGGAATCTTGGAGGAATGTCCCTGGAATGAGATACGCCAAGCAACATAAAATTGGACTTTGCGCTTGATTTACTAGCGAACGTCTCTCCCCGAAGAGGAAAAAACTGTCAACCATGATGGGATAGCTGACAGGACATTGGCATCTACGAGGCTATCATCAAAACGATATAATATATAATCAACTTTGAACATTTTTATTTTTTGCCTAATCACTACATAGTATAAAACAAAGTCGCTTTCTCTGTCCCTATGTCCCTTTGTATGCTTAAATCTTTAAAACTACGCACCGGATTTTGATGCGGTTTTTTTCAATAGATAGAGTGATTCAAGAGGAAGGTTTATATGTATAATAACATCCATTAAATAGTGGAGAAATACTGTTACTTTTGAGGTTTCTAATGTGATGTCGTTAATTATCATATTTTTTTCCGCTTACATTGCAAACGCAGGCTGAACCCTACGAGATTTATCAAAATAATGTACTAATTATTTGTACACATTGAAAAGGTCTACAGAAAACTCCGCGATGGTATATGTCTATCTCTCATGGATATCCCACAATAACATTTTTTTGTCATTTACTTTTTACGACAAATAATGGCAAATTTTGAAGCGATTTTAACCAATACAGCATTAATCCTTATCCAATTAAATAGCTTAAATACATTGTTGATTTAATATAGATCTATATGGTCCTTTACAGCACAAGATTTAAATGAATATTTTCGAAGATATTACAGATTTAAAATTGCGGGAAGTAGTGCTTGCGGCGGTACTGGCCGACCGGGGCGGCGGCAGCGTGCCTATAAATAGCGCGTCGGAGGCCGATGTAATAATTGTTGTAAAAATAAAATAAATAGTCACAGTTTTTCTGTAGTGTATTTAGTATCAGCATTGCACCCGTGCGAAGCCGGGGCGGGTCGCTAGTAATATATATGAACTGAACACTCAAAAAAGCTATTTTTGCAAATTCCTTAAAATAAAAGCAAATAACCAATGAAATAAATGAAGTTTCGGATTAAAAAATATTAATAAATAAATTTTATGGGTCTAAAAATTTTTTTTAATAGTGTATTGGAGAATTTTGTTACAGTACGGTATATTAAAGTTGATATTTCGGCAAAATATGCAAAAATAAAATGAATTTATGAATACTATCTACCTTTTTTCGAGATATACTATAATTCGCAATATTATCTTGCCTATATAATAGTTACTAAGAAGTGTGATAAAATAAATGTTTTCACAAATGTGTGTTATCACTATTATTTTTTTATTACCAGTGGAGGTTGGCGTAATATCGTCATACCAAGCAATAGTGTTTAAAAACTAAATGAACTACTAAAAGATTGTACTAAACAAAAAAACATAGAACCATTAACAATAACCAAAGCAGTTTTTACGTCATACTGAAAGTAAAATGACCAACCCAATTGAACAAGAAAACCTCATTAGAAAAATAGAATTTTAATTCATCGAGTTACACTATGCAACAAATTAAAAACGTTTTTTCACTGAATTAACAGTATGTAATAATGATCTCACCCTAAACTCAATTAAGGCTTATAAATAAAAGAGTCATATCACGTCAATAAGTTATTAACAGGTTGTACACCGAAGAAATCAAGAAATAGACGGGTTTTGTATTTCAGTGTATGTTTTATTAATATCGGCCAAGCGCTTTCGGTCTAACTTAGACCATCCTCAGGGCTCAGACCCTAAAAACAAGAGAATATGGTCAGCAAATAAGCTTACTCAGTACTCACCAACCATACTCACTCCAGTATAAGAGCAGTCGCCAGCCGTAGCCTCCACACAGAACAAATTTTATACAATTAAAAAATTTTTAAAAAACTTTGTCACAAACTAAAATTAAAACCAAAACATTCAACATACTAGTACATTAACATTGTTAAAACAATAAACCTCTTTAATAAAAACCCAAAAGAGTGAGGTTATGCCACCCAGTCATAGCATAGTATATCAATAAAACTGTCCAAAAATTAAAATTATATACAAGTATGTGTAAGCCTATATATAATTTTAATTTTTGGATAGTTTTATTGATATACTATGCTATGACTGGGTGGCATAACCTCACTCTTTTGGGTTTTTATTAAAAAGGTTTATTGTTTTAACAATGTTAATGTACTAGTATGTTAAATGTTTTGGTTTTAATTTTAGTTTGTGACAAAGTTTTTTAAAAATTTTTTAATTGTATAAAATTTGTTCTGTGTGGAGGCTACGGCTGGCGACTGCTCTCATACCTGCAGGGTTAAGGTGTGCCCTTTGACGAGTGAGTATGGTTGGTGAGTACTGAGTGAGCTTATTTGCTGACCATATTCTCTTGTTTCTAGGGTTAGACCGAAAGCGCTTGGCCGATATTAATAAAACATACACTGAAATACAAAACCCGTCTATTTCTTGATATCACGTCAAGTTACATAGTGAAAATATTTATTGATTTTTTTAAACTATTCTAAATTAAGCAAATAAACTCTTATTTTTTCTTAAAAATTTAAGTTTTTTGAACAATTGAATATGCCTCTGAAGACACCAGCGGAAATCTGCAAGTATGGCTAGTTTCCATCTACCCTGATAATGCTTTTCAAACTCTGCTATTTCGTGAAAATGATCGTCATATTCATGTTAAACGGATATTGTAGAAAATGAGTTTTTAATGACATATTGCGTCCTAGCTTATAATATGCGTCTCACAATATTTTAATTTTTCTTGGAAGTCTGGTAACTTGTAGTTGCCGAGACAATTTTTTGTGGCATCGACAATGCATCTTGGTAGAGCTGAGGAATTTCTTTTTTTTCATTTTGGCATCGTTAAGAGTAGGATTTTTTTTTACGAAACTGAAATCCACGCCCGTCTTTACGTAATGCTTTGAAAAAATTCTGGATTACACCGAGTTTGATATGTAATGGCAGTAAAATGATTTTCTTAGGTGGCACCAATTCTTCATTTTTAACATTCCACTTCTTAAAGGTCACTTTTGTTTTAGATGTAGTTCTAAATGTTCTCCCATTCCCCAGGAAACGACAACATTTCATATAGTCGAATGGTAATCCAAAAATTAAAGCACTACTTTTAAATCGGAACATATTTGCCATTGTACGCTGTAGAATCGAGTTCGTCACTATCTTCTTCCTAAGAACAGGAAGAACTTGAAGATCGTTTTGGTTCGGAATGCCCGGAGAATAGAATAGAGACATTGAAAGTGATGAGACATAGACATATTTCGCTGAACTTTTTGATTTTTTAGAAAAAAAACCCTTTGTATTTATCAATGAGAAAAAGTCGTCTATAGGGTTCTCGGTTCACGCCACTGCACTGGTATACCAAAAGGCATTTATTTATAGTACCAACCCATCAAAAATCTATAATATTTTATACAACATACTCCAGGTTCCCACGATTTATCATGATTTTTAATTCAAGTCTTACAATAAGCTTGAAAATATTTTTCAAGCAGTGCGGATATTAGCTTTTTTCTCAGTTTTAGGACTAAATTGACCACAAACACAACAAAATTAGTTAAACGTGTTAACACAAACACCAAGCATGTTGATTTATGACTAATTTAAATGTTTTGATGACCTTTGTATATAAAAAAGAAATATTTTTGTGACCACCCTCAAAAAAATGTTGCGATAAGTGAATAAAATAAATTAAAAAAAAATTGAAATATTAGCTTAGATTTTGGTAAAATGTTATATATAAAACATGTAAGCAACAATTTTTAATTTAAGATTTAGCACTGAATAATTTGTTATATATTTTATTCTGTATATTTTCTAAATATGGCTTCTAGTTATATGCATAACATATGCTAAACATATTTTAAAAAAAATAGGTAAAGGTAAGCCTAAATGAATTAAACATTTCATTAGATGTATTCAGAAAAATTAGCCGTTATTACACTCGAAACTAAAACTTTTATTGACTTTTGAGCTAGGTGCCACTTTTAGTCCTTTAACATGTTTTGTTTCAACCTGGATATTTTGCATCATACATGGATATTTGTAGTCAAAATTTAGTTTGTATCTTGAATAATTACTTGGAAAATCTGCACTATTTAATAAATATCCATAAGTTTTCAAAATTACAGGAAAGAAACACGATAAATCTCAAATTCAATTTCACTTCATTTAATAAATATAAATTTATAATTTTCGGAATATAAATATTGAACTTTAATTGTTTACACACGGTACGCACTTCAAACGGACAAAAACCACAACAAACACTTAAAATTGCAATTGTTGCAGTTTTAAATATTTACTAATGATAAGATTTTTTATCGTAAATATTTATAAATGTATGTTGTTAAACTGAGTTTCTAACATGTCGACTTACCCATTTTCACCAGAAACCAATACTTCTACTTGGTGAACCACATCAGGTAAACTAAAAACAATACAAATTGAAATTTTTATATACTTGAGATACAGACTGTTTATCTTATTAGGATATTAGCGTTTAAAGTAATTGTTTAAACACTCGAATTTCGCAAAACCTATAATTAGTCAGTATCTCAAAGATATGAATCCTTACGCCATTTTATTTTATGATTATTTATTTAAACCCTTTCAAGGTTATTAGCTTCGGTAGCAACAGAAGTTTATTTCTCGGAACATCCTGATGCTAGTAGGACTCTAACTCCTGCATAAAAAGCCTTAGCATCTGTTCTCTATTTCCACCTAGGATTAAACTTTTTTAGGGTTTCATAGTTAGCTAGGAGCCCTTATAGTTTTGCCATGACTGTCCATCCGTCGGTCTGTATATCACAGCTTTCTAGCTCCGTTTTTTAACTTCATTTTTAGCTCCTACTCTATGAAAAGGAGAAATGGGAGTGTTTTTTCTTATATCAAATCGAGTAGAATATTTAGATAGGATTATGCAACTAAATATGACAAATAACATTTTTTATTTAGTTGCATAATGAGCGAATATGAGTGGCTTTGAAAACGTTCCCCCCTTTAATTTTCCAAGGGTAAATTTTAAAATTTGGAAATATTTAGCATAATAGCACTTAAAAATTATTAGGTCAACTTATTTATGAGATATAAAAAAAGTTTAATATTTGGAGGTTTTACTATTTGGTGAATGCGCAGGACGTAATGTAGCGTTGCTATTAAAAATGTATGTTCCCTAAATAGCTTATTTTCTAATATACATACTTGGTGTATAATATCAATCATACGTTTATATTATCACTATATTTTAAATTATATGCAAAGGAGTTTAGAAAATACTAAGTAGGATTATCCATAATCGACAATACAGGAGTTCACAAAGTTCAACCTAACGTCCGCCAGTAAAACTTCTTAAAGGTTACTTATCAAAAGTCCAAATTTAACTCCGTTCTACTTTCTTTTCATTTAGAAATTTGGTAACCATTTACAAGAGAATATTTATGCCTTTTTGAAAGCTGAAAGGAAACAAGGAAACATTTTTCTGATGGAACCAAGTCATTTCAGAACAGATGGTGCAAGTGCCTTGATGTCGAGAAAAAATGTACTGACAAATAAACGTAACAAAAAAAATATTTTATTGCATCGTTGGGGAAAAAATAATGTCCCTTTTGACACCAACCTATTTTTTGCTATTACATTTTAAATAGAATTTGTTCTTACATTGCACCCGACACCCCTGGATAGGTCTCATCCATCTCGGAATTTACGTCACTATATTTACCTATAGCTTGGAATATATACACATTTTTTTAATTTTGCATAAAATACAAAACAATTACGACCCAGTATTCCAACACATGTGCCTAGATCAGCATGTTGACAAACTGGGTCAATAATTGCTAACATAATCATTTTAATTGTTTTACTTATTCGACAATGTTATTGTAAATATTATTACGTTGGGAGAATAGGTTAGAGATTTGATTTGTATATATACACGATAAGTTTTGATAATAAGTCGATATTAAACCAAAAGTGTTTTTACTCACAAAATTCACCATACTACAACCTATATAGTACTAATCATAGGGGTTGCTACCCAGGCGCGGATCCAAGGGGGGGCGGTGTGGGCGATCGCCCCCCCCCCCCAAGAGCTTTGAGTTCAGGAAAATATACCCGATTTTACCTCTTATACTATAGTTAATTCAAGGACTAGAGAGAGTAATAAATCATTTTTTACCCTTTTTCCTTCGCAAACTACCTGTGTTTTTTAGTTCGGTGTCTTGGGCAAAATCTGTTAGATAGATTAGTTTTCATATTATTATTTTATTTCTTATGATTTCTTAATAATTCACATACAGTACAAAATACAGATAATTTTGACATATTTAACACAAATCACAACTGTATTTTTATTATTTTTAATTTTGGCTTAAAAACCGTTTTAGGCACATTCAGACTAAAACGTAGCCTTATTCTTTCAAAAAATTCGAAGTTACAATTTAAATACTTACAAAATACTCATTGTCAAAAAGAAAAGAAGTTAAACATATATAAAAAAATTAAATCGCCCATATAATATTAAAACTTTTTTTGGGGGCTATCGGTCATTTTATTATTAATTATAAACATTTTTGGGAAATTTGACGTTTCAGTTTATTTATTTCTTAAATTAAACATCAAAAAGGGATTCAAATGTAATTAATTTTTATATGTTACAGTTAAAATTAGGTCTACTTATTTTTATTTCTATTGCACTGGCATCTTAATTTAATTTCCTTTATTATATGAAATATCCGATAGGCTTAAAAAAATAAAATAAACGTGTTAATTCTACACGCTTAAGAAAAATACACAAATATAATAATAAAATAATAAAGAAATTATGGCTAATTGGAATTAAACATATATAAAATTAAAGAATGGGACACACTAAAATAAAAATATATAAAAAAAATATATAAACAACATTAAACAATAAAATACAACAAAAACAAATTGTGTTTACACTGGTAAACATTACGTATCTAATTCGTAATTAAATTCAGTGAAGCTATCGTCGCTCAATTAATTGAGTTTCCACATTTTGTTTTATTCTTTTATCATATGGATTTTTCCCAATTTTCCGCAGTAACTTTATTCAAAAAAATCTTTCGAAAGTTCCGTTAAATTACTAATTTTCTAAGTTGTGTTATTTCTAGCAACTCTACCTTTTACTTGAGAGAGATATTTCCTTCTCCAGCGGACAGTTTCCGGACGATCTATAAGAAAAGATTTCCTATCTGGTTTTTTCCATCAAAAATTAAGTTCTCTGAGCAATTTCTAGAGCTCAGTTCTTTTAATTTCAGGTAATTCCCGATCTTCATTGATTTTATGTATGTACAACTGATTTTATTGCAGTTTTCATCTCTTCTTCCAACGAGGTTTTTCATCTGCCTGTGATCGGATGGGGGAGTACGAAACATTCCAGTCGTTTTTTCTCATTCAGTATTCGGTACATAGTAGATTTTCCTGTCATGTTGGAACACATCTCAACAGAGCTTTTAATATTATTATTTAGATATTGATATCTTATGGCATCATAACCATTCATCGTAATAAGTTTTTCATTGAGGAAAAATGCCTTGGTTTAACGATTTTGGAATAAATATACAAGTGGATGCCATATTTTTTCGGTATCTTACTAATCTCAAATAATATATAAAAAAAGCACAAACAAGATAAATCACTAAGGACACACTGTAAGGTGTACGTTTCTCACTGACATAAATAAAAATGAACTATAAGGTTTCATTATTGCAGTAAATTTACAAAAGCTTATAATATTTAAATATAATTAGATTTACGGCAGTCATCCGTTACCTGCGGTACTGGAGCAAGTACGTTGGGGATTTCGGTATCAGGTTTATTACTTTCTCTAGTTCTTGAATAGAGTATAGGAATGTGTATGCTTGCGATCGCCCCCTCCCCCTCCCAAGAGCTCTGAGTTCAGGAAAATAGAACCGAGTCTGCGTTGACAACTTGTTTTTCTTGCGATAGCCGCCCCCCCCCCAAAATAACTTTGAGTTCAGGAAAATAGACCCGATTCTGCCTCTTCTACTAGGAATGTGTATGTTGCTTGCATCCCCTCCTCTCCAAGAGCTTCAAATTAAGAAAAATAGGCACGACCCTGCCATTTACACTAGAAATGGGAATGTCTCCGGTGTCTCCCCCCCCCCCCCGTCGACAACTTGCTTTCGCTTGCCATAAAGTACTTTTGTGATGTCACCGCCCCCCCCCCCAAAGAGAGAGGCTGGATCCGCCCCTGTTGCTACCACTATTAGCAACTACCACAAAAACAATTGGTTAGTACAACCACATACATAGATATAGAGGGTTGCTGCAACCATTATCTAGTAAAGCTAACACTAGCACTTGGTAAATTATGACGTAAACTTGACTTCTGTTTAAAATAACCAAATATAGTCGTGACTGTTTTTTAACCGACTTCTAAAAGAATGAGGTTCTCAATTCGTCGAGTATGTATGTTTTTTTTTATGTATGTACACCGATTACTCCGGAACGGCTGCACCGATTTGAATGAAATTTTTTACGTTACGTTCAGGAAGTTGCTGCGGTGGTCCCCTATTTTTTTAGATGAAATTGGTGCAGTAAAATCCAAGATGGCGCTTACAATATGGCGCCCAAAAAAATTAAGTTTGTCCATTTTCCTCCAAAATTGGTATGGAGAAATTTTCGGGATTGTACCCAACGAATCTGAAATTATTTTTAAAAAATTCAAATGACAGATCCAATATGGCGGACAAAAAAAATTAATTTTGTCCAATTTTCTCCAAAATTGGTACGGGAGAGCTTTCGGGGTGGCACATGACAAATCCAAAATTATATTTAAAAAATTCGATATGGCGGACGAAAAAAATTAATTTTGTCCGATTCTCTCCAAAATTGGTATGGGGGAGTTTTCGAGCTCTCACATAATAAATTTTAAATTATTTTTAAAAAATTCAATATGACGGATTCAATATGGCGGACAAAAAAATTAAATTTTGTTCGATTTTCTCCAAAATTGGTATGGGGAAGTTTTCGAAGTCGCACATAACGAATTCAATATTTTTCAAAAATTCAATATGTCGGATGGCGGACAAGAAAATCAATTTTGTCCGGTTTTCTCCAAAATTGGTACGGGGGAATTTTCGGGATCGCACATGACGAATCTATTTTTTTTTTTTTAATTCAATATGGTGTATCCAATATGGTAGATAAAAAAATTTAAAAATTGATATGGGGGAGTTTTTGGGATAGCATATTACGAATCTGATTTTATTAAAAAAAAAAATTAAATATGTCGGATCTAAGATGGCGGATTAAATATTCTACATCTCTCGATTTTGTCTTAAGTCAGTATTGGGGGATATTTGTTAGTGTTAATTGCAAAATTAAAATAATTGTTGAAAAACTCAATCCTGCGGAATCAATATGGTGTCCTAAAAATTATTACATTACATTTTTCGACTTTCTCCAAAACGGATATAGAGGGTTTTTGGGGATGTAAATTATGAATTTAATAATATTTTTCAGGATTCAATATGGCGAATACAATATGGTTGACTAAAGATTTTACATTTTTCGATTTTGTTCAAATCTGGAACTGAATTATTTTTGAGGATGTAAATAGCGAATATAAAATTATTTTAAGAGAATCTAATACAGATGCAATATGACCGTTTGGAAATTTTAAATTTCTGGATTTGAAAGGTTAAGATTTAGATTAGATTAAGACGTTAAAATTATTTTTTTGAAATTCAAAATGGCGGATCTAATATGGTAGGAAGAAAATTTCACCTCATTCGCATTTTTTCAAATTTGGTATTAGGGGGTTGGGGGGTGGTGTATTACGAATATGAACTTAATTTTTTACAACTATTAGGTTAATAAGATACAAAATGAGGGACTAAAAATTTTACATTTTCCGGTTTTATATAAAATTGATATTGCGAGGTTCTTGGGGCGTATACAAACTCAATATACAATATAAAATATATCAGGCTAAGAAATTTACGTCTCAACTTCTTTAAATGTCGTTATTGAAAGGTTTTGGGGCCTATATTACCAATCTAAAACTAATTTGAAATTTAAGATAGTGGATTTACTATGACAGACTAAATATTTGTTTGACGCCAAATTATTTCTAAATGAAATAAATAACTACTAATATATACAAATTATGTTAAGAAAGCAATTACAAATAAAGTATTTTTAATATGTTTATGCGAATCACATTTTGTCAGGTATTAGTTTGGCGTCGACTTCAAAAATTTCAATTTCATATAAAAATGTATAGTTGTTTTTCACTTTTTAGCGCACTTTTAGAAGTTGGTTCAATTTTTTTATAAAAATTTTATTAAGAATGAAATAAAGCTAAACACTATATTTTACAGACAGAAATGGATTAGATAAATCTTAGAAAAATTGGTAATGAAATTATTTTAATTAGGATTTTTTTACTGCCTTGGTCATAAAAAAACAAAATTATTTTATAATGCCTTGTTTACCAATAATGGCCAATAAGCACTATTTTTGGCCATTAGTTGCCCCACTTTCAAAATGGGTTTCATAATCATTAATTAATATGTAATAATTATTTATTTTCAATCGTGTTTAACAAAGAATAACAAACACATTTATATATTTATATAAACTTTAATTTTACATGGAAGTTCTTTTGTGATCTTATAGATTTTTTGCAGCTATTTTTTTCCATTTTCCTGTTTTTTTTTTCGATTCTTCCTTTTTTTTCAATTTTCTTAAGTATATTTCAAAAAATTTGCAATATTTAAAAACTTGAGGAATATAATCCAATAAAATCAAGCAAAAATATTGTATTTAAAAAATCTGTTCCGAAGCTTAACACAATTGTCTTATTTCTACAACACCAAACTTGTCAAAAATATATTTTAAACAGCTTAATTTAATCACAAAAAAAATTGTGAATGAATGAATATAAAAAAACGCTACAATTATTTGATTTTATAAGTAGTTACTACAATAATATGCCAGGCAAAACAATCAAAATAATCCGTTTTTATCATTTCTTTCTTTATCTTTAGCTTCCATTATTTCTATCGACTTATCAGCAATTATGACTGAAATTTCTAGGAATGTTGTATAACTTACTACCTGTTGAGATAGCAGCCACATCCTTAATCGCGTCAATGGCCTTCTTTAAATTTATTTCTACATAGTTGAAAAATGTCCCATTGAATACTGTCTTCAGAATCTTATCCCTGTGGCAAAACACAACAATGTTACTCTTACATAGTTACCAGAATATCTGAGTATCCTAGGCAATGAAAAAACGGACCAACTTGCAAGGCAAGGATCTATTAGCACATTTATTGGACTGGAACCAATATTTGGCATAACTAGGGCTGCTATTTGTGGATGGATATCTTAATGGATAAACCTTTAATGCAACCCTAGCCTCCTATATCATTCAATCAACCCTTACTATTTTTTGTCTACATAAATGTTATTAGAAAATAATTTACCATACAGAATGTAATTTTCTCAGATTTCACTAAATCAGAAATCGATATTTCTAAAAATATATTATATACTGATAAAGTGATCTTCAATCTTTAACTGGAGAAACAATCATTATACCGCGCTTGAAAATCCACACCTGCTGAGGAAAGAGAATTTTCAACAAAGGTCTCTGGTGAATATTTGGTGGGGTATCATCGGCATTCACTTGATAGGCCCATTTAAACTTCCTCATAGACGTAATGGTGCTGCATATTTGCAGTTCTTAAAAAACTACTTCTTCTTCTTCTGCTGCTAATTCCTATCCGTTACCGGATGTTGGTGAGCATAATGGCTATACGGACTTTATCCACTGCTGCACGAAATAAGCCCACAGTTGATGTATTAAACCATACTCGGAGATTCTTCAGCCATGAGATTCTTCGTCTTCCTACACTCTTTTTGCCTTGTATTTTGCCTTGTAGTATAAGCTGCAAAAGCCGGTACCTTTCAGGATTTCTCATGATGTGGCCCAGGTACTCAAGTTCACGCTTCTTTACTTGATACAAGATTTCTTTTTCTTTTTTCATTCTATGAAGCACCTCTTCGTTGGTAATATGATCTACCCATGAAATCCTCAGAATGCGACGGTATAGCCAAAATTCAAAAGCTTCTAATTTTTTGCATGATGCTTCAGATAGCGTCCATGATTCAACGCCGTATAGGAGGGTCGAAAATACGTAGCATCTCAATGTTCGCATATTGGTGTTTAAGGATAGGTCTCTACTTTTGAATATTTTTGCCATTTTAAGGAATGTAGTGCGGGCCTTTTCAATACGGCATCTTATCTCAACCGAGTGGTTCCATTCTTCATTGATATTTGTTCCCAAGTAGATATATTTGTTAACTCTTTGGATGGGTCTGTTATGTATCAGTAGTTGGCCGTGTATGCGTTTATTTTTAGAAATAATCATGAATTTGATCTTTTTTGTATTCATCTGCAGTCCGTATCTTTCACTTACTTCTACCACTCTGTCCATCAATCTTTGGAGTCTTCGTAAATCATTTGAGATAATTACCGCATCGTCCGCGTATCTTATGTTATTAATACATTCGCCATTGATAATCACCCCGTCGGAGGTATTTTTCAGAGCTTTTCGAAATATGTATTCTGAATATATGTTGAATATCAATGGCGAAAATACACATCCCTGTCGAACTCCTCTATTTATGATAACTTCCTCGGATTCCTCACTTTCTATTCTGACTGAAGAGGTCTGGTTCCAATAAAGATTTGCTATAATTATTCGGTCTTGTTTTTCTAATCCAGCTGATTCAAGAACTTCCATCATCTTATTATGCTGAACCTTATCAAATGCTTTTTGATAATCAATAAAGCACGCGAAAATATCGTGATTAACATTCCGCGCTCTTTGGAACAAGACTTGGATACTAAAAAGTGCCTCCCTAGTACCTAGGGCATTTCTAAACCCAAACTGGGTACAACTAATCTGTTCCTCGCAAATCCTATATATTCTTTGATGAATTAATTTCAAGAAAAGTTTAAGAGAGTGACTCATAAGGCTAATCGTACGAAAGTAGCGTTATAAATGTACTTTTGAGCCATATTTCAGGTATAATTCCAGTGAAGTATACTACTTCTTCAACCTGTTAAATTGGCATAATACCAGGTTTGTCCCAAATGTATCGAACCTACCTTCATATCTCCGCATTGGTGTTATTCTTTATCATCCGGTGAGTGACATCCTTCAAAGTAGTCCCCATTTAATTGAATAACACGTCTCCAGTGGTGTTTCCACTTCCTGAAGCAGTCCTGGAAGTCAGTTTTCGGAATTGCCTTCAGTGCATTAATCGCATTAGTTTCAACCGTCTCTTTGTTATCGAACCGATGTCCTTTGAGCGACATTTTTAATCTGGGAAAGAGCCAAAAGTCGCAGGGAGCTACGTCGAGACTGTACGAAGGCTTGCGAAAATGTACGACTTGGTGCTTTGTTAAATATTGCTGCACAAGGTTCGATGAACACAGGCGATCCATTGCCAAATTCTCGGTTAAAACTCTCCAAATAGTAGTTTTTGATATTCCAAAATCACTTTCTAGTTCGCGTACAGTCAACCGATGATCTCCTTCAATTGCAAGTCGCACATGCTCGACATATACTGGTGTTGTTGCACTCGAAGGTCGTCCAGAGCGAGAATCACTGTCAACTGACGTGCGGCCATCTTTAAACTGCTTGTACCACTCTTTTATTCTTACTTTACTCATACACTCCTCTCTAAATGTCTCATTCATCATATTAATTGTTTTCAAGCAAGTTTTTCCCAGATTAAAGCAAAACTTGATGCAAATTAGTTGATCTAATTTTTCCGTCATTTTTTAAAGTATCAAAATGCGACGAACGAAAAAAAATACTATAAACAAACGCACGCCATTCACGAACTAACACGTCCAGTCGTTAACTACGCACATCAAGTTCGTGAAGCGTTACTGGTGACGCCCATGCCCCACAGAAGTCGCTCGGAAGTTTTGATGCGAAGATATGAATTCAAGCTCAATACTTTTGGGACAAACCTCGTATATGGTTTATACAAGATAGAGAATCAACTCACTTTCCACTTGTATGTCGAAATCATCAATCGACTTTTTTCTTATCTGTGAATTGATCACGGTAATGAATTTCCTGAGCTTCTTCGTAACCCAGAGATTAACCTGTTCGATTTTTATTAGTGGGCCACATAAAGCTAATAATTTATACAAATGAAATTAATACACGGGGTCGATTTTTACCAGAAATGTAATAGAGATTTTTTAAAAAACTTAAATCAAAACATATCTAATTTTACAGTAGAAAAAATACCTAGATTTATTAAATTCAATATTTAAAACTAGCGCCCTCCAGTGGAAAACTAAAAATGGTTCATAACTTCTTATTTTCTCTCCATAAATACATTTATGCGTTAAACCATTTTCAAAATATAACTTATTTTCCAAAATAAATTTGCATTTTAAACATTCTTTATCTTTTTAACGAGTAACTTTTCGATAAAACTTATATGACTTAATCTGTCTATTTTGATGTCTTTTTAGCTTCTCTATGACTCATTAGTTATGGGACGCTCTGGCTAACACAGGCATATCAGGAAAGTAGTTTATTTATCAAATCAGATCATGATAAATACACCACATTTTACTTTCAGTATCCCTGTGTAACGTATCAAATCATCCCTGAAGATTCAAATTTATTATTGTAATTTTTGTATCCGATACTGAGTCGTATAACAAAATTGTTTTAACTTTGAAAGGAAATATTATTCTTTTTTGCACTCTTACAACTGAAGTACACTGGTAATCATTTTTAATTTGATAAATATAAGTATCATTCCGATTCTTGATACTGATTTCTAGAATCTCATTATTAACAAAGATATTACACAACGCACATTTTTATCATTACCTAGAAAACGTCATTTATATATTTGTATACAGATATAATCTTCAGTAGTAACAGTGAAAATTTATTGCCAAAATCCGCAATATTTCTCCAGTGATAATTTACATTATAGCTAACTGATAAACGAGGAAAAAAATCTGTTTTTATACTGCTCACTCTATTTTTATATTTAAATCAAAGCAATTTTCCCCTGATATTTATAAAAAAGTACATATAATCATCGGCCAACAATATTGTCGAGTCACAAAATTTTTCTTTTTTCGTGAATAATTATCAGCAAATAATAAAATAGCGTCATTTTGATAAGAGTTGCATTTGGCCAATCTGACTTCCGCAAACCAGTATCTAATTTTATAAGCTAAACAATTATAATATTTTAACGTAATAGTGTAGGGGCAAAGGGGGTTCCAGTCGCTCCTTTAATTTATATAGACCTACCCAAGTTTTTTTACGTATTTTGAACCCCTAAACAAGAATTTTTTTTGTCACAAGTGCGCCAAAGTGATGATAAGATTGTTATTAACAAATAACTGTTTAAACAGTAATAATTTTTGGCTAAATGAACTTTTTTTAATTTTGTCTGCAGCGATCGAATATCGAATCAACATCTACCAGCTAAAATCAGATGACATACGAAAAAGTTACGTCTTAATTGTTTATTTCGGCTGTAAACAAACAGCTTTTTACTGTTTATGTGCACGTGCCGTAGAGTATACTACAGTGTACTAACATGCATAGGGGACAACCGGCTAAAATATTTTTAAGATGGCGGGACTTCCGGTTATACCGGAAGTGGATGTCAACTTGCTTATTTTAAATAGAACACCCTATATATTATTGCATTTTTGACTTCTATGTAAAATTCTAGACATATTTTATGTATAATGTTTTATACTTAAGTCTCACCGTTTTGAACATATTTAAATCAATTTTTTCAAATAGAAAGCACCTATTTTTATAATTAACCGACTTCTAAAAGAAGGAGGTTCTCAATTCGTCGGCTATGTATGTTTTTTTTTATGTAGGTACACCGATTACTCCGGAACGGTGGCAGCGATTTGAATGAAATTTTTTACGTTATGTTCAGGAAGTTGCAGCGGTGGTTCCATATTTTTTTGGACGAAATTGATGCAGTAAATTCCAAGATGGCGCTGACGATATTGCGGCTAAAAAATAAATTTTGTCCGATTTTCTCCAAAATTGGTATGAGGGAATTTTCGGGGTCGTACCCAAAGAATCCGAAATTATTTTTTAAAAATTCAATATGGCGGATCCAATATGGCGGAAAAAAAAATTATTTTGTCCGATTTTCTCAAAAATTGGTGTAGGGGAATTTGTTTAAGTGTCGAGCGGATCCAAAATGGCCGATTAAAGATTCTACATCTCTCTATTTTGTGTAAAATCAGTATTGGGGGATTTTTGTTGGTGTTAATTACGAATTTAAAGTATTTTTTGAAAAATTCAATCTGCAGGCTTCAATATGGCGTCCTATAAATTTTACATTTTTGATTTTCTCCAAAACTGATATAGGGAGTTCTTGAGGGACTAAATTATGAATTTAAAAGTATTTTTTCAGGATTAAATATGGCGAAGTCAATATAGCGGACTAAAAATTTTACATTATTCGATTTTGTTCAAACTTGGGATTGAATCATGTTTGACGATATAAATAGAGAATATAAAATTATTTTTAGAAAATTTAATATGTCAGATGCAATATGACGGTCTAAAAATTTTAAGTTTTTACATTTCATCCAAAATGGTACTAAGGGACTTTGAAAGGTTTAGATTTAAATTAGATTAAGACATTAAAAATATTTATGGTGGGTTGAAATTTTTACCTTATTCGCATTTTTTCAGATTTGGTATTAGGGGGTTTTCGGAGTCGTGTATTATGAATATGAAGTTAATTTTTTACAACTATTAGGTTGATAAGATATAATATGAGGTACTGAAAATTTTCCATTTTCCGATTTTGTCCAAAATTGATATTGCGGGTTTCTTGAAGCGTATACAAATTCAGTATGCAGTATAAAATATATCGGGCTAAGAAATTTACGTCTCAAGTTCTTTAAATATCGATATTGGGGCCTATATTACCAATCTAAAATTACTTTGAAACTTAAGATAGTGGATTTACTATGGCAGAATAAATATTTGTTTGACACAATTTCACTGATATGGGGTATTGGGAAACTCAAAGAATCAAAGAATTTTTAGAGGTTCTTTTTAGAGTGATTTACATCTTTGGATAAAATGGGTACTTTTTTGCCACCTTGGAGTCATTGCAAGGTACACTAATCTCGATTAGTACTTAGTTTAAATAATTTATGGATACCATAATGAATTCAAAACTAAAAATCGGAAAATAAAATTTTTATAAAAAAAATTGAACCGACTTTTA
This sequence comes from Diaprepes abbreviatus, assembly GCA_034092305.1. Lineage (NCBI taxonomy): Eukaryota > Metazoa > Arthropoda > Insecta > Coleoptera > Curculionidae > Diaprepes > Diaprepes abbreviatus. Next base: position 813,399 of record JASJET010000170.1, read on the forward strand.
AAAGTGCGCTGAAAAGTGAAAAATAACTTTAAATTTTTATATGAAATTGAAATTTTTGAAGTCGGCGCCAAATTATTTCTAAATGAAATAAATAACTACTAATATATACCAATTATGATAAGAAAGCAACTACAAATAAAGTATTTTTAATCTGTTTATGCAAATCTCATTTTGTCAGTTATTAGTTTGGCGCCGATTACAAAAATTTCATTTTCATATAAAAATTTCTAGTTATTTTTCACTTTTTAGCGCACTTTTAGAAGTCGGTTCAATTTTTTTTCTAAAAATTTTATTTTATCATATTAAGCATTAAAAATAATGGTAACTTTGTAAAAAGTTGTCTATTTCAAAAATTGGTAGTTTTAAAAATATTGGCAATTCAACATTTTTCTATTGTAAAAATGTTACATGACTTTAAAGTTTTGTTATTAGTTGACCATGGCAGTGAGGCGTGGCGAAAACAAAACAATCGAACACTACAGAATTATTACTATTTCTTGCCATTTGACATTCATTAATAATAATTATGCCGGGGCGATTAAATTACATGGACGAAAATTATTTAAACTTATTTATTATTTATGGAGAATGTGATAGTCATTTCAAGAACACGCGATACATTTGCGGTCCGATATCCGCAGAAACAGAAACTAACACTAGCAATTGTTAAAAAACTATAGAAAACTTCAAGAGCTTTGGCTCCATAAAAGCAAAAAAAAAATAGAAATAAACCAGTTGTTAATAATGAAAATATGGAAACTACAATTTTAGTACAACATTTAAAAGGCACTGATTTTCCACGAAGAGTAGAGTTCTGTCAATTTATTTTACTTTGGTAAAAAATGCTGGTTTTTTAGATGTTATTATTTGGTCGCACGAAGCCAAATCCACAAAAAATGGATTGTTTAATCGGCGCAATTTCCACTATTGGAACGACTCAAATGTACATCCATTTAGAGAATTGAATTTTCAAGAGTCTTGGCAGTTTAATGTGTATTTTGCTATAAGAAATGACGGCATCGTCGCCCTACAATTCTACCAAGATCATCTGGGTGATAAGTTAGCCATTCTTGAAGACTGCTAGATACAAAATACGTTTTTCAACTTATAGGTGAGCGGTACTTGTACATCTTAAGAAATTTGGAAGTAAATTATTTAGATAACTTGCCGCTGGCTGATCATAGAAATCTATTTTATCAACATGATGGGGCGCCTCCACATAATAGTAATTTAGTTAACGATCATCTACATGATAATTACAAATAAATGTAAAATGGCAAGAAATAGTGACAATTTTGTAGGGTTCGATTGACTTGACGATTTTTTAAATATAATTTTTATTCTTCTTTTTTGACCACTCTGTAATAATAATTTTCAAAATATCATAAAAATACTATTAAAGTCAATCTTCGTCTACAAGAAAACTAGCCCAATTTAAATAATAAAGACTTTCTTATAAGAAAAATTTATAATTAAGTTTTGGTCTGCAAACGTCATTTTTGACATGAAAATTTAAATATGTTCAAAACGGTGAGACTTAAGTATAGAACATTATACATGAAATATGTCTAGAATTTTACGTAAAAATCAAAAATGTAATAATACATAGAGTATTCTGTTTAAAATAAGCAAGTTGACATCTACTTCCGTATAACTTGAAAATATTTTAGTCGGCTGTCCCCCATGCACGTTAGTACACTGTCAAATTTTCAGATTCTTTCTAATTATAGTTTTCCCACAATCGATCGATAAATTTCCCGGAAAATTACCCTGTATAGCACGTCTACTTCAGGGGCGGATCCAGCCTCTCTCTTTGGTGGGGGGCGGTGACATCACAAAAGTACATTATGGCAAGCGAAAGCAAGTTGTCGACGGGGGGGGGGGGACACCGGAGACATTCCCATTTCTAGTGTAAATGGCAGGGTCGTGCCTATTTTTCCTAATTTGAAGCTCTTGGAGAGGAGGGGATGCCAGCAACATACACAATCCTAGTATAAGAGGCAGAATCGGGTCTATTTTCCTGAACTCAGAGCTCTTGGGAGGGGGGGGTGATCGCAAGCATACACATTCCAATACTCTATTCAAGAACTAGAGGAGTAATAAACCTGATACCGAAATCCCCAACGTACTTGCTCCAGTACCGCAGATAACGGATGACTGCCGTAAATCTAATTATATTTAAATATTATAAGCTTTTATAAATTTACTGCAATAATAAAACCTTATAGTTCATTTTTATTTATGTCAGTGAGAAAAGTACACCTTACAGTGTGTCCTTAGTGATTTATCTTGTTTGTGCTTTTTTTATATATTATTTGAGATTAGTAAGATACCGAAAAAATATGGCATCCACTTGTATATTTATTCCAAAATCGTTAAACCAAGGCATTTTTCCTCAATGAAAAACTTATTACGATGAATGGTTATGATGCCCTAAGATATCAATATCTAAATAATAATATTAAAAGCTCTGTTGAGATGTGTTCCAACATGACAGGAAAATCTACTATGTACCGACTACTGAATGAGAAAAAACGACTGGAATGTTTCGTACTCCCCCGTTCGATCACAGGCAGATGAAAAACCTCGTTGGAAGAAGAGATGAAAACTGCAATAAAATCAGTTGTACATACATAAAGTCAATGAAGATTGGGAATTACCTGAAATTAAAAGAACCGAGCTCTAGAAATTGCTCAGAAAACTTAATTTTTGATGGAAAAAATCAAATAGGAAATCTGTTCTTATAGATCGTCCGGAAACTGTCCGTTGGAGAAGGAAATATCTCTCTCAAGTAAAAGGTAGAGTTGCTACAAATAACACAACTTAGAAAATTAGTAATTTAACGGAACTTTCGAAAGATTTTTTTGAATAAAGTTACTGCGGAAAATTGGGAAAAATCCATATGATAAAAGAATAAAACAAAATGTGGAAACTCAATTAATTGAGCGACGATAGCTTCACGGAATTTAATTATGAATTAGATACGTAATGTTTACCAGTGTAAACACAATTTGTTTTTGTTGTATTTTATTGTTTAATGTTGTTTATATATTTTTTTTATATATTTTTATTTTAGTGTGTCCTATTCTTTAATTTTATATATGTTTAATTCCAATTAGCCATAATTTCTTTATTATTTTATTATTATATTTGTGTATTTTTCTTAAGCGTGTAGAATTAACACGTTTATTTTATTTTTTAAGCCTATCGGATATCTCATATAATAAAGGAAATTAAATTAAGATGCCAGTGCAATAGAAATAAAAATAAGTAGACCTAATTTTAACTGTAACATATAAAAATGAATTACATTTGAATCCCTTTTTAATGTTTAATTTAAGAAATAAATAAACTGAAACGTCAAATTTCCCAAAAATGTTTATAATTAATAATAAAATGACCGATAGCCCCCAAAAAAAGTTTTAATATTATATGGGCGAATTAATTTTTTTATATATGTTTAACTTCTTTTCTTTTTGACAATGAGTATTTTGTATTTAAATTGTAACTTCGAATTTTTTGAAAGAATAAGGCTACGTTTTAGTCTGAATGTGCCTAAAACGGTTTTTATGCAAAAATTAAAAATAATAAAAATACAGTTGTGATTTGTGTTAAATATGTCAAAATTATCTGTATTTTGTACTGTATGTGAATTATTAAGAAATCATAAGAAATAAACTAATAATAGCGGGTTTAGTTTATAGATGTATAACCGAAATAAGCCCGTCATATAAATTTTTCACATTGAATTAGATTGTGTCAGAAAAACTTATTTTTATACGATAATTTGATTGTCGTGGAATACAAAAATATAAACTCTATAAGTATTATTGTTAGTATAACTAACAATAATATTTTAACCGTTGTTGATGCTCATTGGTTCACGCAATAAATAATTAAGCAATGAAATTTGAATAAACAATGGTATAACAAGCATTGCGACAAAAATGAATTATCCCTATCACTCAGTAAATATAAGTCACATTTTATTATTTTTAGAATAGAATTCATTGCAATTCATAAACATAAGTTTCAGTGAAAAATATTCAGAAATGAGTATTAATTTAATGATATGGCGAGACTACCACCAAGTATTTTTTTCCATTGTTTTGTTCTGAATCTTTCTATTATTTATGCGACCTTTTAAGCAGACTGTTTATTTTCATTTTTCACTTGTTTCAACCTGCGACATTGTAAACTGTTGCAGAACATTACAAACAGTCATTAGTTCGCGGATTACCATTTTATCTGCACGCATATAATGTGTTTATCTATTTATTTATAAAGCGTTTTATAACGAGTGATTTAATTAATTCACAGTTTTGTATTATTTGTCAAAAGAATAAGTTACTAGTACAGAACACGGTTGAAATAGAATAATTCAAGCAGCGTTAGTACATTCGCTGTTTGAATTATATACGCGCATATTGCGGTTATACATCTATAAACTAAACGCGTTTGGCCGCGAGGGACGCCTGCAAGTAGGCTTCTCCCTGCGCGCCACACACGTCGTCGCGAGCACGTAAGCGGTCAAAAGCTGTTTGTTTAAAGTCGAAATAAACAATTAAGACGTAACTTTTTCGTACGTTATTTAATTTAAGCTTGTAGATGCTAATTTCAATTTTCGATCGCTGCTGTCAAAATTTAAAAAAGTTCATCCAGTCAAAATTATCACTGTTCAAAGGCGCATTTTTTAAATTGTTTAGCATTAATTATTTCGAAGATTAAGCGTCTTATGTAAAAGTTTGAAAGGATCTTTTTTGCTTAAAATCACTCAAAGTATACGTCTCGATAGTTAGTTTTGCGAAAATTGTATTTTTAAAAGTTTAAACAATTATTTGTTAATAACAATTTTATGACCACTCTGGCGAACTTATACTCAAAAAATTCTTTTTCAGGGGTTTAAATACATAAAAAAAAACTTGGGTGTGGTAAATTTGAAGGTGCGACTATACTGTATAAAGAAATTATATTACATTATATTTATTCTGACAGAAGGGTCAGCCCTCAACTTCATCGGGAAAAAACCATCAGAATTCTGCCAAAAGAGGAAGCAAATACAACAATTATCATATATACCATAACATACTATCAGAAGTTAAGGATATTCCAGAAAAAGGAAAATTTAGACTTCTATCTCACGATCCGACCAAATCTACAGAAATCTAAAGAGATACATGGAATTTATACTTGACCAACTAAGTTCCACCCTTACTGACTACCAGTATCTTATTAAAACTAAATACAACTAGCGCCAGAGGATTTCGAACTAGTTTACCAGCAAAGTTTCTATTCAGAAATATCCAAAAGATAAGAAGCACTCCTGTATCAAGAAGTCTAGATATTTTCCTTGAAGGTTGTAGACAGTGTGGAAAATTGAGTAAAATGTGGTTGTCTGATTTAAATTGTCTTTATCTCTGTTCGATTAAACAATGTTTTGATTAGGTGTATCTCTAATTGTAATTTCAACACTAGGTTTACTGGTGACCTCATTATTATTTTTAATGTAAGCTGCTTCGTTAAATTTTCACTTTTTTATGCTTGGTTCCATATATTTTGCTGCAACTTTAGACCATATGGTGTTGTTGATCCCATGATTGTTCTACAGTACCAGATCTCGTTTCATGTTTATGAATTTTATGTTCTTTGATTCAAATTTCACCGCCTTAAATGAAACGTTGTAAATACATTAGTTCTTATCGGTAGTTTTTGATTTTGTTTTTGTTGAATGAATTATGGGTGTATTTTCTTACTTGAAGATTGTTTTCATATTATAAGTAATGGCAATTCGTCTTGAAAGTGTATGGTGTGTACAATGACACGAGGCTTCGCGTATTAGTGGGCACAGTTCTTCGTAGCCTTAAGACAAAATATTAAGCATTGTTGTAAAAACACATTTTCATAAAACATAAAAAAATTTTTAAAACATTTTTTATCATCAAAAAATTTTAACAATAATCTGAGGGTCATCGTCAAAGCATTCATATTTAAGTGACGTCAACTTCGTTAGTAAGCTCCTCCCACGTCACATGATGCGCAAATAAGATACTTATTGGCCTAAGGATTCTCTTAAATATCAAGCGCGATACGTTTTCAAGAGTCAGAATGACTTTGAAATTGCATGGAAAAGGTAATGTAAGGAATTTTATGTTTTACAGCCATAAATATTTTTACATTATAATCTATTAATTACTCATATAATCAAAATTCAGAAATTAAAAAAAAAATGTGCCAGTCGAAACGTCAACACAGCTTGCCTGTAGAATACGTTACCGAAAGCACACAGCGAGTGGTTTTTTAGGAATAAAAAAGGGGCATTTAATGTATTAACATAAATCTTTTTGCAATACATAAATAATATCTTTATACATCATATTCAATTGTCATAATGACAATCCAGCGAGAAAAAACATAGAAAAACAGATGTTGTCAGTACAACAATCCAACAAGAACTGATGAAAAAGGCACAAAAGCAAACTAGTTTTGTTAAAGTGACATCGTTCTTGACTGGCCAAAAACGATTAACATAGAGCTTATGGTATGAGCCAGCTCATAGGCCAAAACACGTTTTTGCATTTCCCACTCAGAAGGAGTATAAAGATAGCACCAAACCTTGCATCAACAGCAGTTTTCAGTTGTCTTTCTTAGTGCTATAAAGCACTATAAAAAGTTTCAAAAAGTACAATTTTTGAGAGAAAAGAAGCAGAGAAGAGAGAAAATAGAAGCAGGATACAATAGGAGTTGTCGGACCTCTTGATTTTCATAAAGAAATTCGTTTTTTATTAAAGAAATTCGTTTTTTACGAAAGAAATTCTAAAAAAGAGGACAATTTCAGAGTTTTCATCGCTTTTAGAACGGCTGAACAGCCAAGAAGACGTACAACAACGACGATCTTTTTAGAGGGCTGCGTGGCTGAATAAGTGTTAATTAATTTTTTAACTAACCCTAAATTACCTCCAAGGCCCCTGGATGAACTAGTAGCTTTTTCCCGGGAAATTGCCAAAGGCTGGGGCGCCTGAAGACTATAATAATATTCATATTTTTGTTTTTTGCATAAAATCGGTTTAAATACGGTGTATCGGGAGTCCTCTGGTTCATAATTAACAGGTTTAAGGTAAGATAGGTTTCGATTCCCAGAGCCCGGTACACTAGAGTTCGAAAATCGGACGTTATTCGTGATTGCATACCAGAACTGAGGTTGCAATCACGGAACACCGATACAAACTTCGCGTATCCACATTATAACTTTAGGTTTTTTCCATTTTGCCCATCATCATCATCTTCAGTTAAATTTTTTTTAAGGAGAATCATTTAATTGGACTTCTAATTAAATAATTTTCATCATAAATATTTTTATTTTATTATTTACTCATACATTTTTTCCGCAATTGAAAGTCATAATAAATTAATCTTCTTATTACCTTTACTTTTTTCAGCACATCGAAAGTTCTTTGCCACTTTGAAGCTTTATAAATAAGATTTCTTACCCATACATTTTTTATTACTTTATTTTCCAAAGAAAATAATTTTTTAGAATTTTTCTACTTCTCAAATTATTTATTCATCATCCACAATTAACCCCATTTCACATTAGCTCTCTTCTCAGACGAGTATCATAATTTATCATTGAGAAATATTTTCAAGTTTCTCCAATTCTGCTTTTTTAAATAAATTTCCATTATTAAACAAGTACCATCCATCATATCAACCGAAGATATTTCCCTCCCCCAATTCTTAAAGAAGAAAGGTGAGGCGGCTTGAATTTCCTCCAGGTCGGGTGGCTACGGTGGGTCCTCTCCGGCACCCCCTGCCGGGTGCGCTTCCTTTCTTTCAAAACCAAACGTACTTTTGAATCAACTACAGAGAACTCGCTCATTACCCATGATTAGACCGGAAGGTTTAATTCATCCCAGACCAACAAGTTGTCTTAACCCTGACCTTGATGACTTCATCGACAATTTTGACACTCTCTCCGAGGTATCAACAAATGACGCGTCGGTGAGTCATTACTCATTTAAAAATCAAGTTCAGAGTTCACATCATTCATTGCGACCAACGGATTATGATAATCAATTGCGTTCCTCTGAACAATTGCGCTCACAGGCGTCACGCCCATTTTGATCCATAATCGGTCAATTTTCTGATAATAATAAAGCGTATAGCGAAGGTTTTGTTCATCATAATGAAATAAAGAAACATCATTCACCAAATCAAGAAATTTTGTACCAAGTACATGACATCCCTGACATCGGATTAGAAAATCCCAATTCACCTTTACAACCCAGAATACGATATGACATCCCCTTAAGTAGGGAAAACCCTTCATTATCACGATATGACAACCCTGATACGGAAAATAATTAAAAAAATTTCTATACCAAAACCTACATTATTACGATAGCATAAACTTGACAACTATTAATCTAACCTAATCGAAACGTCGTAAAATAATCAAGTCCGACAATCATATTTTAGTCAGTGCTAGATATGTTCTGAATATTACGAATAACATTATCATAGAGACAAACAACAGAATATTAAGTTTTGATATGAAACGCCTCTATACTAAAGTACCATTAGAGGACAGTTCATATAATTAGAACTAGACTTTCCAATAATTAAACTTTTACAGATCGAATCACATTACCACTCTGCAGGGGGTGATAAATCTCTCAAAAAGGTGCCTTCGTATTTTCTAGTAAAGAGTAAGTTCTACATTCATGACGAGTGTCTTCTAATAAATTCTCGACTCTATCTGGTAGTAACCAAAATATACATGGAATAATTTGAATATACATATAGCAGTTTATTCTCTAAGTGTGCGAAAATAACTTTATTTGTCCTAAAATACCAATCATCAAAAGGGGTAATGCTTATTTAAAACCAATCATTATTTAGACATGTTCGCTGTTTTTTAATATTTGTCTGATTTTTGTCACAGAACGGCTACACTGTACTTCATTACTGCGTTACGCTGGATTGAACCAATAACTTACTAATAATTATTATTATAAAACTTTATAAGTTAACCATCCTAATCGCGCATGGCCCCCGAGATAACAAAACTTTAAATTGTATTCAAAACCAATTAGAAATTCCCAACTTTGTCTGAATTAAGAGCTAAGTTGCGGCTTGTGATACGGTGGGAATGCTGGCAGGTTAAGCTCTGTTAATTGTGTGCTAGAATCCAGTATTTAGTATTTAACATGCATTATTTTATAGGATCTAGGAATAATTATGTTTAGAATATGTCGACGTAAGTATTATGAGTTTTATTTCGTCGGAAAAAAAGGGACATAATGTTAAATAATAATATTTAAAAAACATTTGTATTCGCTAACTGATTTTTATTTATTGTGTTAGTACAATAGATAGTTTGCAAATAGCTGATTTAGCTTATCTATTTTCTGAAGTCAATGGAAAGTACCCATAAAACCATTTCCATCGTTACCGCCACCATGGCACTCACCAGTAAATTGTGACTCTTCTAGCTATTTTCAATTCATTATGACATGTAAGAGAAAACAAATACACTTCCTGTGAATCCCCATAGGCAGTTTTCTGCAAGCGCGTCCACGTCGCGGGCGTACGCACAACTTCACAAATCTGTGGCAAAGTTCTGTCAGAGATCCATTTTAGCCACGGATTTCTGAAAATAAATGGATGACAGGTGGTAATGGAGCTGTCAAACGAAAAATGTCCGGAGTATGCTCTGCGCCATTTTGGGTAAAATGACGTTTTGGCACGTCAAATTAACCGTCAAAAGTCAAAAAATAGTGTCATTGTTGTTATTATTGTGAAATAATCTTTGTTTTTCCTTGGATTAAATTTATTTTAAATAACTTAATAACCAAGTAATATGCACCAAACCATCAGTCAAATATTTAGGTGTAAATATAGACCACAAAATTATCTTCAATTGACACTTTGGAACTGTTAAACAAAAAATGTATACAAAGGGCCAAATACCTTAAGAGTCTAATATACAAAGAAAAAGGCATATCAAGAAAAACAACTCATATATACAAAGCAATGTACTGACTTTAATAGTAATACATACCTCCTATATACAGTAATTGCAGGAAGCCAACACTCATAAAACTTGAAATGGTAGAAACCACTGCTCTATGTAGTATTACTAAAATCCATCGTCCTAGCTATCCACCAATCAATTATTGTATGAATTCACTAAACATCTAGCCGATTATTGCAAGACTTCCTGTCCTGACAAGTAAGTTTGAAAGAAAACCTGAAACTTGACCGGTGATAGAGGAACTGTGTACGACCAGGGGCCGGAACCATAGGCCAGCCCGTAGACCCCCCATTAATGATACTATTCAACTTTTAATATACTTTTTTTATTAGTTTGTGAAGATTTGTAGGGGCTTGAAGACCAAACATGCTATAAATAAGCTTTTTTATTCTGAAGGACCTCGTTTGTTGGCTTGTAGGGTTCAAATTTATATGTCCTAATAAATTATAATCAATAATATTTATTTAGTCGTAGTGTAGTATAGTGTTTAACACAGTCTAAGGAAGTAAAATGTTGCATTTAAAATTATTTGAATATAAAATTGAATGTTACTTATTTAAATAAAAGTTTTAAATATCTTACAAATTGTTACTTCTCAAATTTTTTATAAGTTGTGTTGATGAAAACAATTATGTTACACTTAACTGTTTCAAAGTAAGATACTCGACCGTTTGGGGATATAGGAACACAAGTGTTTATGTTAAATTCATAATTAGAACTAGCCGTAGAAAAACAATTTTTAAACAGCACGCTCATACTATTGAGATATGAACAGAATTTAATGTAATAATTTTGTATGTCTATAATCTCAAATTTACTTGAAATTTGCGAAACATTCAACTTTCTGAGGATATTTTAATTAGAAAATACTGAAAATAACGGGGTACTACCTAATTAACATTTCAACTGATTTTTCAAAAAATAAATCGTTTTGAAGAAACGGTTCGTCAACATATTGCTTTTTTTAAGGACTAGTTATTTTTAACAACCAAAAATATAATAAAAATTTTTAATTTATTTTTACGACCAACCAATAGTATGACAGACGTCCACACAACAATAAATTGACACAAATTGGATAAGTTGGGTAAGGTTATAACGTAATACTATCATTTTATCTCTTTCTACCATTCGTTTCGTTCAACTACTTATGTCGATGAAATTTTGGAAAGGTATGCAAATTGCTTCAAACCTTGTCAGTGGGAGGTAAACGATTACGTTTAGTCGTTATAATTTTTCAGTGGCGACAACGTATTCACTGTTATTATAACTTCACCTTACCCAAAATGGCGCATAGCATGGTCCGGACATTTTCTGTTTATTTGACCATCAGTACATATACTTTATAAGTGCGTGATTTTAGCTGAGTTTAACATTGCACCGTTACCCACGGTAAGGCGAAAGAACAATTTCAAAAAGCTTGATCCGGCTTTATGTTATCGCAGATACAACAAGGGAAACTACAAATTTTGGATTTTCCCGACATTTTTCAAAATCGATATTGGGTGGTTCTTGCGACGTCTATTACGGATATTAAATTAACTTCTTCAAACTCAATAAGCTGGATAATATATGTCGGACTAAAAAATAGGTATTGGGGGGTTTTTGAGGGTATAAAATATGAAGCTAAAATTATTTTTGGGAAATTCGATATAAATAAAATATGACGAATTAAAAATTTTACAACTTTCAGTTTTGTTCAAAATTGGTACTGAAGAGTTTGCAGGGGGAAATAATGAGTTGAAAATTACTTTTAAAAATATGGCATTTTAAAAATTCTGTATTTTCCGATTATATTCAAAATTGGTACGGGAGAGGGGAGAGGGGGAGTTTCCGAAGGTATAAATCAAGGTTAGTAAGAGTTTATAGTTATTTTCTTGAAATTCAATATAGAAGACCCAAAATAGTGCATTGAAAATTTTACGTTATTCGTATTTTTAACCGACTTCTAAAAGGAGTTTCTCAATTCGTCGACTATGTATTTTTTTATGTATCTACACCGATTACTCCGGAACGGCGGCACCGATTTGAATGAAATTTTTTATGTTATATTCAGGAAGTTGCTGTGGTGTTTGAAATTCTTTTGGACGAAATTGGTATAGTCAAATCCAAGATGGCGCTGACAATATGGCGGCCAAAAAAACCATTTTGTCCGATTTTCTCCAAAATTAGTATGGGGGAATTTTTGGACCCGTACACAATGAATCTGAAATTATTTTTAAAAAAATTCAATATAGTGGACAAAGAAATCAATTTTGTCCGATTTTCTCGAAAATTTGTACGGGGAAGTTTGCGGGGTCGCACATAACGAATCTAAAATAATTTTTTAAAAAATTCAATATGGCGGATAAAAAATTAATTTTGTCCGCTTTTTTTCAAAATTGGTGTGGGGGAGTTTTTGGGATCGCACATTACGAATCACAAATTATTTTTACAAAAATTAAATATGGCGGATCCAAGATGGCGGATTAAAGATTCTACATCTCTCGATTTTGTCTAAAATTAGTACAGGGGGATTTTTTTATTGTCAATTACGAATTTAAAATATTTTTTGAAAAACTCAATCTGGTGGATTCAATATGGCGTCCTAAAACTGACTTAGAGGGTTCTTGAGGTTGTAAATTATGAATTTAAAAGTATATTTTTAAGATTCAATATTTCGAATCCAATATAGCGGACTAAAAATTTTACATTTTTCGATTTTCTTCAAAGGTGGAACTAAATCGTTTTAGAGAATGTAAATAGTGAATATAAAATTATTTTAAGAAAATCTAATATGTCAGGTGCAATACGACGGTCTGGAAATTTTAAATTTCCTAATTTCATCCAAATTTGGTACTAGGGGGCTTTGAAGAGTTTAGATTTAGATTATATTAAGACGTTAAAATTATTTTTTTTGAAATACAGTATGGCAGATCCAATAAGGTGGATTGAAATTTTTACTTTATTCGCGTTTTTTCAGATTTGGTATTAGGGGGTTTTCGGGGTCGTCTATTACGAATATGAAGTTAATTTTTTACAACTATTAGGTTGATAAGATACAATATCAGGGACTGAAAATTTTACATTTTCCGATTTTGTTTAAAATTGAGATTGTTGGGTTCTTGGGGCGTATACAAACTCAATATGCAAATATATCAGGCTAAGAAATTAACGTCTCAAGTTCTACAAATATCGATATTGGAAGGTTTTGAAGCCTATATTACCAATCTAAAATTAATTTGAAATTTTAGACAGTGGATTTACTATGACAGATTAAATATTTGTTGGACATAATTTCACTGGTATTTGGAGAACTCTAAGAATCAAAGAATTTTTGGTGGTTCATTTTAAGGTGACCTACAACTTTGGATAAAATGGGTACTTTTTTGCCACCTTGGAATCATCGCGAGGTACACTAATCTCGATTGATACTTAGTTCAAATAGTTTATGGATATCATAATGTTTTCAAAACAAGAAATCGAAAAATAAAATTTAAAAATTTTTAATTTTAAATAAAAAAAATTGAACGGACTTCTAAAAGTGCGCTAAAAAGTGATAAATAACTTTAAGTTTTTATATGAAATTGAAATTTTTGAAGTCGCGCCAAGCTAACACCTGATAAAATATAATTCACATAAACAGATAAAAATACTTTATTTGTAATTTCTTTCTTACCATAATTTGTATATATTAGTAGTTATTTATTTTATTTAGAAATAATTTGGCACTGACTTCAAAAATTTCAATTTCGTATAAAAATTTATAGTTATTTTTCACTTTTTAGCGCGCCTTTAGAAGTCGGTTCAATTTTTTTTATAAAAATTTTATTTCAATATTGATATTACAGTGTTTTCTGGGTCGTAAGTTACGAATACGAAGTTAATTTATTAAAATTAAAGACGGCAGATACTTCAATGGGAACTACAAATTTTGGATTCTCCCGACTTGGTCCAAAATCGATATGACGTATATTACGGATCTTAAATTAAATTATTCAGACTCAATAAGCTGGATAAAATATGTCGGACTAAAAACTTTAGACGTGTTCATTCAATATAGATATTGGCGGTTTTCGGGAACCTAAATTAACCTTAATATAGTTTCTTAAAATTCAGAATAAATATTTGTTTGGAACAATTTTATTCAAAACTAGTATTTGGAGAATTTTCAGAAGCAAAGAATTTTTTGTTATTCAGTTGAGTGTATTTTACAACTTTGGATAAACTGGGTACTCTTTCCTGACCTTAGAAACATTCCGAGATACATTACACATCTGGTTTTGTAATTTAGTTCAAATAATTTATGAATATCATAACGAGTTCAAAACTAAAAATCGAAAAATATAATTTAAAAAAATTGAATCGAGGTCTAAAAAACGAAAAGTAACAATATTAATTTTTATATAAAATCAGTTTCGGCGAAGAATTATTACTAAACGAAACAAACGACTTCTAGCACGAGATACAAACAAGCTACGAACAGCTAGAAATTACAAATAAAATATTTTTCAATCATTTTGTGTGAATTATATTTGGTCAAGTAATAATTTGGCGCCGACTTCAAAAATTTCACTTTCTTATAAAAATTTATATTGCTGTTTCGGTTTTTTGAAGTCGATCCAATTTTTTAATAAAAATTTTATCTCGAAAGGATTATTTATTCCTCGTATTTGTTTTGTTCTTTTCATAAGTATGACTTTCGTCTAATTACAATTCTATAAAAATAGATAAGTAACTTAATATAGTAAAAACAATTATGAAAACAAATTTTAACACAAATAGTACGGTCCTGTTAAAATTGTTGTAGATTCGGTTGTTTTAAATTAAATTTCTATTTTGGTCGATTTTTTTAATGCAATAAAAGTCCCAGGAAGCTCGTTGAAAAAAACTGGTAGAGATCTGTACTAGATAAAGGTGTACTATTATAATAATTAAATATTTTACCTTTAATTTGATGGTATACGGGATAAAATGAGCCAATTTAATTAATAGTTTCTGTGAGGGGTCCCAAATAGAGTTTTAGTACATTCACATTTAACTATTTGCCTAGTTTTTGAAGTTAAATTTAATAGAAGTAATTTAATTTCAATTTATTTTAACTCTTTTTTTTTTTAAATTTTAAGGCAAAACTCGGAACAGTAGCAGTAGCCGTAAATAAGACACAACATAAATTCAGAACGAGAGCCACTATGGTCTAAATATAATAACCAAATCTTTTAATTCCTTGGTGTCTCCTCCAACTTAGAGTATTTGTGACCTCATCTACTTTCTCGAGAAAAGAAATAAATATTAGATTTAAGTTTAATTAACATTTTTACAACATATCTACTGTGCAGGATGGCATCGTTCTAGTTGATCTTTTATTTTTAAAGTGAAAGTCAAAAACTGCTTTATTGTCTGAAGAAATGTTCTTACTGACAAAGCTCTAATCCTTATGATATTAAAATAACTGGCATTCTATTGTATATAATCTTCGAACATACACTACTAGAGGCGGTATGTAATGCATCGCGTGCTGTACACGACAAAGAGAGAACCAAAGAGTGAATAAGATGTCGGGCTATCTCTCGCGCCTGCCAATCGATGTTCGGAGAAAAAGAGATTGCATGGCCCCGTATTCACCTTCTCTCTCTCTCTCTCCCCCTTTCTCTCTTTTTTACGTATAACGCGCGCAAAATATTGCATGCTGCCTTGAGTGGTGTACGAGTATGCTGAAAGTATATAATATTCTCAGTGTTAAGATAACGATTTCTATGATTTATCTAAATTAATTTCCTCTCAATGAGCTTATTGGAAAGAAAAAAAATAGTTGCTTGTTTAGCGTGTAAAATTACTAATGAAATGCCAGATTTCGCCTCGGTATTTAGTTCGTTACTAACATTAAACTTCATAGTTGTTGCATTTTTCAAATTATTATAAGGAATATTAAAAACGAAATCCGTCCAAATAATTTATGTGAATTGAGAAATTATATTTTTTCGCATGTATTCATATACATATATATATATATATATATATATATATATATATATATATATATATATATATATATACAGTGTGTTTCACAACGAACTGCCGCTATCGTTTTTTTTTATACATATATATATATATATATATATATATATATATATATATATATATATATATATATATATATATATATATATATATATATATACAGTGTGTTTCACAACGAACTGCCGCTATCGTTTTCCCAGAAAATAAATTTAAGTTGGTTTCCTTCTAGAAAGGGATCTATTTTGGTGGGCTGTGTTGATATTTGCATATTAAATAAATATGGGGTGATTAAAAACTAATATTAAATGTTAACTTAAAAAAATCGTTATAAGTCAATTTTGTAAACATAAACCCCCTATTTTTATAATGTTATATTATTTAACATTAAAAATAAGGGTGACTTTTTATGAGGTTGTCTATTCCAAAAATTTGCATTTTTTGAAATATTGATAATTTAACAACTAATTTTAATAAATGTTCACAACTTGCTCCCTGAACTTCCAAACATTTTTCGCATCATCAGTTCGTCATGGGTGGCCGCTCTAATTGAATTTGGAGATAAACTTTCAAACACGTCTGTACCCTTGCCATACAGCCCTCCAGCTTTATCACTGGATTATAACAAACCATATTTTTTATCGTTCCCCATATAAAATAATCTAAGACAGTCAAATCAAGAGAAGGTGGAAGCCACAGAAAAAGTCAATTGTTGGCAATCCACTTCTCATAAAATGTTGCTTTGGAGAAGCTGGTAACTGGAACGATGGTGTGTGATGAGGCCCCTTCGTTTTGGCCAAAAATTTTTTACTTCATTCATACGCGGAGTTGCATATAGTTGTATGTTAGCTGAATGTGGTTTCAGCACTACAACAGCATAATGTGGATTGCATCTCAAACGGAGGAATCCGTGAAAGCCCCATAAACATATATACGCCATCCGGCGGGAGGTCGGCGAAGCCGCGTTCAGTGATGCATGCTTCCTTCTGATCTGTCCTTTGCACAGACAGGTGCATGTTGGTACCCTAATGAGTCTAATGAGAGACGAAACATGCACCTCTGCCGTACCACTGTAGCGGAGAGGGTAAGTTCTTTAACCTTCTTCTCGGTGTGGTGGTACAGGTAGGCCACCATCTCGATGGTGGTGGAACAGGATGAATTATGAATTGTGTTTTTCAACAATTTATTCAAACTGTACATCTTCTAACATGGAAAGGATATGATGGAGCGAAGTTTGCATTCACTGTTCGCATTTTACTTCATATATATATATATATATATATATATATATATATATATATATATATATATATGTATGTATGTATGTATGTATATATATACATGTGTAATAGAAGGTTTTCGGGCATCTCGTGTATGTGCTGAGTCCCTCTCAGGACTCTAAGTCAGCTGACGTTTCAGTGATATATATATATATATATATATATATATATACACATATATAGAGTGTCTTTCGTAAATTCAATATAAAGTAAATGGGCACTTGTTTCGAAAATCGCTCGGACCCATCGAATTTTATTTTTATTTTAGTTTTTTGCGTGATACCGAAATATGCTGGGTAACTCAAGAAGAAGCTGAAATGTCATAGACATTTTTTCTCAATTGTTAACCTCATTTTTTTTTATAGAATCAGAACAACCTCATTTTTTATATACGACAAGGTAAATATCAATGTTGGTTATATAAAGAAATTGTCAATAAAAATTACTGTAAAACTTTAAAATATTTTAAAAAATTAATGTTCTTTGTCACTTCAAACCTACACACTATTAGTTCGTTGCTATGTAACACTGTGTATATACAGTGTGTCTCTAAAATGTCTGTACAAAACGCTAGCGCAAATACATCCTTCAGGTAGCCCAATTTGTCTTAGTTCAATCGTTGATATTTTCCGAATTACTAGGTGTCAATATGATAATTTTTAAAACCTTCTTTAAATATTTATCTTAATAATAGCTTGATTTGCACAAAGTTTGGTATATTGGGTTTTTAGGATGTGAAATCAAGATCTGATTACAGTTTCAGTGGCTATTGCAGAGGGCGCCACCAGCAGCATTTCGCGTAAATCTAAAGCTTATTAGTTTTCATTTAAAAAACTGTATAATTGTAATGAGATAAGTAAATAAGTTTTGAATTCGAATTTTTTGATTGCCAGTTGTCAAAAACCAGGCATATAAAGAAGAAAGGCTACCAACCAAAATGTTTGCAGAGATGAAAGAAATCTGCAAAAAAAGAAAATAACACATAGTCTTGTATTTGTTTTACTTTCTGATTTCCAACGATATCTATTGTTGCCAATTTTTTGAAGATAGTAGACAGCAAGAGTACTCTGCTAAGTATCACAGGCTAACCATAATTGAACCTTAAGCCTTTAACAAATAATATGAATGATATGATTTAGTAATAAATTCAAATTTTCAAAACTTTTTTTTTTAGATACATTAACAAACTTATATTTGACACACCATATATTACTTAATTGTTGCGTGTTAAACTATAATTACCCAGTTACATGTCCTTATCTTTCCAGTTAGATTAATAGATAAACACATTCAGGGAATAGTCATACACTACATATTATTTAGTCATTCAGTAAAGGTAAAAATGTCTCACGTATCTCCTTTCGATCAAGCTACGGCCAATTATCAAACAGTTATGAAAAAAGTTAAAGAAAAAATGTATGAAGACCATGATCCATTTGTCTTAAAATGTGTTGTCAGATTTTTGCAACAAAAAGCAATATATAAGTATATCCTAATTGTTATCTCTTGTATTCATATACTTGGATTTATATATTCTACTCAAGGAAAGTTCAGAGAAATGTATGACAAACACTATATTAACCTTGCTATTCTTAAATTTGTTGATACCTTAAGTAACGGTATTCTAGCAGCGACAAATACATTTGGTCTTATAAGTTTTTCCAAATCTGCATTTTTGTATAATCTTATTTTTGATGTTATTAAGAATAAATCAAGAAACGTAGAAGGCGACCTAAAAAAGGTTGCGCGAAGTATGATAGTCTTACATTTATTAATATGCATAACGTCTGTGGTAAACATGTATTACTTTATTGGCACACTAGGTTGGGATGTCTATAAGTACCTTTTAGCTAGAGATCTGGAATACTACAGTTTCAACATATTAATATATTGTGTGCTTTGTTTTTCTCGCAAAATCTTAGAAATTTTTCAAGATGTCAATCAATTGCTCTCGGAGATGGATCAAGAATTTTCCGCAACATATCCAAACTCCATGAATACCACTAAGGAAAATAAAATAAGCACTCAACAATTATTTGAGTATTTGAAAAAATTTAAATCATTAACTCAGTATCATAATAATATATGTAATATTCTGGATAAATTCAATGATTATTTTAAAACAGTTTTGGCCCTAATAGTATTTTGTATGATTCTGAATATTTTGTGGGATTCTAGTGCTCTGATTTTATTTGCTGTTAAACCTGGAGCTATTAATGGGATTGGGAAGTATACTTTTGCTCTTATCACGTATACATTGCTAATAATTATAACAACTGTGAGTATATTTGCATTATGTAAAATTATTTGTTAAAAAAATAGGTAAATTATAAACATTACAGAAAAGTGTGCGAATGCTCCTCGGGGCCTCAGAATGTTAAAATTCTGCACTATAGACCTGCAAAGGTAAACTGCATACACTCGTTGAATTTGTGATCCGGTATCCTTTAT
Organism: Diaprepes abbreviatus; assembly: GCA_034092305.1. NCBI lineage: Eukaryota > Metazoa > Arthropoda > Insecta > Coleoptera > Curculionidae > Diaprepes > Diaprepes abbreviatus. The sequence continues at coordinate 833,160 of JASJET010000170.1, forward strand.
TACGCCCCTCTGTATACGGTTTTTTGGATTCTGATTAGTCTCGAATTTACCAGAGATGCATTCATCACAGGTTAAGAGTCTCTGGAATAGACTAAATAAGAAAAAACAAAATTTCAGTAAGAAGTTAATTAATATTTTATTTAAATAGTTGTATTTATGCTATTCTCCTTTCAGGCAGAGAAAAAAGAAAATAATATATAGAAACAGTGTATTTCCTGCAAGTACAACTCTGATCCTCTCTCTATACGCGTTTCGACCACTCCATGGTCTCGTCAGTGGAGCTGTATCGAGCTGAGAGCAACCTTTGCAGGAAACACCTACTATATAAATATTCTTCTTCTTCTGCTAATGCCTATCCGTTACCGGATGTTGGTGAGCATAATGGCTATACGGACTTATCCACTGCTGCACGAAATAAGCTCACAGTTGATGGATTAAACCATACTCGGAGATTCCTCAGCCATGAGATTCTTCGTCTTCCAACACTCCTTTTGCCTTGTATTTTGCCTTGTAGTATAAGCTGCAAAAGCCGGTACCTTTCAGGATTTCTCATGATGTGGCCCAGGTACTCAAGTTTACGCTTCTTTACTTGATACAAGATTTGTTTTTCTTTTTTCATTCTATGAAGCACCTCTTCGTTGGTAATATGATCTACCCATGAAATCCTCAGAATGCGACGGTATAGCCAAAATTCAAAAGCTTCTAATTTTTTGCATGATGCTTCAGATAGCGTTCATGATTCAACGCCGTATAGGAGGGTCGAAAATACGTAGCATCTCAATGTTCGCATTTTGGTGTTCAAGGATAGGTCTCTACTTTTGAATATTTTTGCCATTTTAAGGAATGTAGTGCGGGCCTTTTCAATACGGCATCTTATCTCAACCGAGTGGTCCCATTCTTCATTGATATTTGTTCCCAAGTAGATATATTTGTTAACTCTTTGGATGGGTCTGTTATGTATCAGTAGTTGGCCGTGTATGCGTTTATTTTTAGAAATAATCATGAACTTGGTCTTTTTTGTATTCATCTGCAGTCCGTATCTTTCACTTACTTCTACCACTCTGTCCATCAATCTTTGGAGTCCTCTTAAATCATTTGAGATAATTAACGCATCGTCTGCGTATCTTATGTTATTAATACATTCGTCATTGATAATCACCCCGTCGGAGGTATTTTCCAGGGCTTCTCGAAATATGTATTCTGAATATATGTTGAATATCAATGGCGAAAGTATACATCCCTGTCGAACTCCTCTCTTTATCATAACTTCCTCGGATTCCTCACTTTCTATTCTGACTGAAGAGGTCTGGTTCCAATAAAGATTTGCTATAATTCTTAGGTCCTGTTTTTCTAATCCAGGTGATTCAAAAACTTCCATCATCTTATTATGCTGAACCTTATCAAATGCTTTTTGATAATCAATAAAGCACGCGAAAATATCGTGATTAACATCCCGCGCTCTTTGGAACAAGACTTGGATACTAAAAAGTGCCTCCCTAGTACCTAGGGCATTTCTAAACCCAAACTGGGTACAACTAATCTGTTCTTCGCAAATCCTATATATTCTTTGATGAATTAATTTCAAGAAAAGTTTAAGAGAGTGACTCATAAGGCTAATTGTACGAAAGTCTTCACAGTTTTTTGCACTTGATTTTTTAGGTAGCGTTATAAATGTACTTTTGAGCCATATTTCAGGTATAATTCTAGTGGAGTATATTTCATTAAATATATCTGTAAGCCATCTGATATCTTCTTCATTTAATAGTTTTAAGAATTCATTCCGGATATTATCTGGCCCTGGTGCTTTCCCATTCTTTAACCTCACTATGGTTCGAGTAACCTCATCAACGGTAATCGGCAAGAAATTTAGTATCCGGTAAATGGGAGGATTTTCCGATCTGCTTAGGTCTTCGAACAACTGGTTTATGTATTCTTTCCAAATTTTTATTTTCCCTAGGCGATCTACAATGATGTTACCTTTGTTATCCTGAATTTTTCCGCTTACCTTGAATTTATACAGATCCGATGTCTCTTTTATTTTCTTGTGCATGTTGAAAGTATCGTGTTTCTTCTCAAGTTCTTCTATTTCTGCACACTGTCTTTCTATCCATTCTTGTTTTGCACACTTTATATATTAATTCCGATATATTCCTGCCGACATATATTGGAATTTATAATTATATAATAGTTGTTTCCTGCGAATGCTGTTCCCATTTCGATACAGCTCCACTGACGAGACTTTGAGGAGGTCTAAACGCGTATAAAGAGAGGACCAGAGTTGTATTGGCAGGAAATAAACTGTTTCTATATATTCTTTCCTTTTTCTTTGCCTGAAAGGGGAATAACATATAGGCAACTATTTAAATACAGCAGGTTTATTTATGTCTTACTGAATTTTTTTTTTTTTAATTTTGTACTACCCCGATGAATGTATAGATATCGTTTCGATTGGCGATATTTTTCAGTCCAACATTGTAGTCCGCAGATTTTTAATATCCTGCCGACATGTATTGGAATTTATATTTTATATAGCAGTCCTGCGAATATTGGTCTCGGTTCGATATAGCTTCACTAATGAGACAGTAAAGTGATCGGAACGCATATGGAGATATGACCAGAGTTGCATTTGCAGGAAATAAACTGTTTCTATAGATTCTTTCCTTGTTTCTCTGCCTGAAAGGAGAATAACAGGTAGGTAACCATGCTAAATCCAACTCTTCTCGTATACTCGCACGATTAAATGAAGCGAACATCATTTCATTATGTAAATCATGTTTGGATTCTTGTTTTTAACTTTTTTCACTCAAATGTACCTCTGTTACGCCAACTTGTATTCACGTCTCAAGCAAACAGTATTCGAAGTGTGGCAATTGAGTTCCGGGAATTTAGAATAACTTGGAAACTGGCAATACTGCGTCGTTCATCAACATCTGTCTAGAGAGGAGGGACCTTCTTTTAATATCAGTTCAAGGTTGAAGTCGATAGCACATTTGGTTTGTGTTTTATGCGAATTTTTCCAAAGTAACTTTTTTAGTGGTGTCGTGGAAATGAGTGACTTACATTACGAGCAACGTATTGTAACTGGATGAGTCGAGTATTCACTGGAAATGAGACCTGAATATTTGAACATGACCTCGAGACCCATAAACAAAGTCAGCAGTGGGTGGAAAAGGGTGGGGAGAGGCCAACAATAGCGAGTATGTCCAAGTCACGACTGAAGGGAATATTGATTGTTTTTTTCGATATCTGTGGCGTCATTCATCGTGAATATGTTCCTGCCGGCCAGACAGTGACTGGACAGTTCTATGTTGGCTTCCTGAAGCGATTGCAGACACGCGTTTTCCGTGTGCTACCCGAACTCGCCGAGAACGACTGGATTTTGCACGACGACAACGCGCCTGCCCATTCCTCGTTCATATGGAAGAGTTTTTGGCGAAAAAAGGCATTCCAACGTTGCCGCACTCACCCTATAGCCCCAATATTTCCCCCTATGACTTTTTTGTTATTCCCCAAGATGAAGTCACACCTCAAAGGAACTCGTCATGGCGGAGTACAGGATATCAAAGAAGCTATAACTGTCGTGCTGAACAGGTTAATTTCGGAGGATTACCAAGGGTGCTTCCAATCATGGAAATAACTTTGGAATCATTATATAGAGTTAGAGGGAGATTATTGTCAAGGTCGATGATAAAATTTTGCCTGAAACTTAATTTGCTTGTTTTTTTTCTTGACAAATTCCCGGAACTGAATTGCCACACCTCGTATGGGACAAACAAAAATGTGGCTGACTTTTCAATTAAGCCACTCTCTTAAAATGCTTTTGCCAATTAGAGAAAGTTGAAAGGAGGATCAAACTTTTCCGTGAAATAGATCCTGATGGTATACACATCAATCTCGACAGGATGAAAGAGTTGGACCTGAATTGTTCGGTAGGAACATGGGAATCAAAAAACTCTATTCCCTTGAACAACGTGCAACGGTTTTTAACTGGAATTCTATAATGTTCTGAAATGTGGCCATCTCTGCGAGAAGCACATGGACAGCAATAAGAGAAATATATGCTGAGACTGTAGGGCTAAAAAATTGGCAATACAGTCTAATATCGTAGTTTCACGACTAGTGTCTAAGTGCGAGGATGTACTGGATAATCTGACAAAGAACGGCTGCACAAGCACACTCGTGTAGGTCGAACCATAAGGACCTTAACCAATTCTATTTGTCCCAATAACTGTTGATAAAAGAGATTAAAAATCCTTGGTGGGAAGCAAATGTGTGGAATATTGAAGAAGGTCTATATATATATATATATATATATATATATATATATATATATATATATATATATATATATATATATATATAGATGGAAAAGAAGAGTAAATAGTAGTCTAATTACTCTACTGATTGATATATCAAATCCCTATATGATAGTCAAGACATGTAAGATGGTTGAGAGCAAGAAACAGAGCATGGAGAGACCACGTAGATAGAATGGCTGGCAATCGATTTGCCAAACTTGCAAAAGAGAAGAAACCGAACATCTGTAGACCTTCCGGAAGACCTCCCAAACGCTGGTATGAAAGCTGGACATCAGAGTCAGAACTTAGGCTACAACTTTAAAAAAATAAGACACTGTCTTAAAATACATTGTCATATAACAAGCTATCTTCACAGGATTAACTTTATAGATGACTCGATGTGAAGAAGGTGTTTAGAGTTTTCCTGATAGTGATCTCAGAGAGTGCTCAACACTCAATGGACTGAAAGAGATATAATACTATCTTCTGAAGCCGTCAAGAAAATTCAGTTAACTATCGTGCTTGGATTCGCCAAGGCGATGACTTGGATTAATGGTGGAATATAAAGAGCTCCACGAGACCTAAGAATCTTAGATCGACTATCGCGACTTTTATTCAATCACTCATTCATTCATTTAAACTAAACTATATTAAGATAAACATATAATACCATAAACCAGCAATTTTCAACCTGTGGGTAGCCCCTGCCTAGGGAGGTGCCTTATAAAAAAAAATGACGTAATTTTACTAAAAAAATATAGTATTTTGAATGAGATTTTTCAGAATATCCCCGAAATAATGCAAATTTATCTAGTTTGCTTTCACCATCAATCACATTTAAAACCTTTAAAGAAATTTGCCATTAATTACTAAAATATTTTTTAGGGTCAAGTGGCACTAGCGGCATTAGTAGGTGAACATCTGATAAATGAAGGACAGAAGACAACTGTGCTGTGTTATTCACTATTAAACAAATTACCAACTCACTTAGAGACCGAAACTGAAAAGCTCATAGAAAAACAACTGAATTTTCTTCTGGACCAAAGCAAATCGAGAAATATCAGTTTAAATGCCGGGGGATTTTTTAAATTGAACTGGGGCATTCTTGGATCTATCGCTTCAACTGTAGCTACATATTCCATAGTTATTATTCAATTTTTAATTAAGTAGATCGTAAGTTCTATATAAGTATTTATATAGGTGCAAATAGACCTTCGATTTTGAGAAACCTAATATTTTACTTAGGTCTGTATTAGTTTAGTAATAATATAAAAGTAACTTCGTACTTTACCAATAGCTTTCATGAAAATGCAATTTTGGAGATCTGTGATGGTTTCCATTAATTAGTACGTTTATATCGACAGTTCCGAGCGCGCTTGAAGTCAAGCGCCTTAGAAATAACGAATTAAACGGGCGAGATTATACTTGAAGCTGGTTTGGATTTGATAAGTCAAGCCTGAAACGATTTAGGGTTGACTTGACCCAAGCGCGGTTCGAGTGCGAAATAAACACCTCAAGCGCGCTTGAAATTAGCTGTTGACTTCTGAACGATTACGTCATGCGTCAAATGGGCGTTAGTATATTATATTCAATTATTTTTAACGTTTCAGAACACCTAAGTTAAAGGCAAAATGCAGAATAAAACATTTTACCCCTCACAATAGTCAACAGTTGATTTTTAAATAGAAAAATATCAAAACAAGGCGTCATTTTGAGGTTAGGTACAGACGAGACATCAACCTTTTGCTAAAATGACTTGAAGCCAAGGTCAAGTAATGTTTAAGTTTGTGAAATAAACGCCTAGATTTCAAGTAAGATATGAGGCGGTTTCGGTTTGAAGATGGCTCGAGAAATGTCGATTTAAACGAAGTCAATGAAAATTGTGAAATTTTCTGACTATAGTTAATTTGCACGTGTATAATTTAAAATCCACTTTATATAACTGTTATACGAATATTCAGTTCACTACATGTCATGTAACTTGAACGTTTTGCTTATTTTGCAAAGATTAAGCAAAATCTGGTCGAGCAGCACTAGTGAAGAAATAGGACATTTTTGTGACTAGCACCAGGATATTTTCGACCAATATCCCTACATAATTTTGTTAATGTATTACAGTAGAAGACGTTTGTTATTGTAGTGCCCTTCGACAAATATTTAACAAGAATAACTCCTGCTGGATCACAAAAAACTGTGGTCACGAGCAGTCCAGTTGAAAAGTATGTGCTAACCACTTTGGATTCCTTGAGGTGGATAACCCTTATGTGTTGATGTGTTGTTTGACAGAAATAAATGTGTTAATAAATTAATGGAAATTTTTTTTACATCCACATATGAACCTAATCCCAAAAACATAAAAAAATGTAGATGTATATATATATATATATATATATATATATATATATATATATATATATAATGCCAATCTTATGAAGATGGCCTTGCAGATGACAATGTCCTAGGTCCAACTATGTTCCTAGACACACCTCATTCTAATGGTCTCCCTCCAGAATTCAATAAATTTGTTTTCCAGCAACAATTTTAATTTCATTTTACTAAAAGCTTTTGGAGCAGGTAGAATTGGGGTCCGAATGGTACAGCTGCGAGCCCATCTTTGCAAAACAATATGCTTTCTCGTTCCCATATATACCCGAATGATTTAAGACTCGCACGAAGTTGGCTGTGCAGCCATACTTTATCACCTTATCCAATATATCTTCGCAGTCAGATACCAATAATTAACACATTTAAGTTTAATACCAGTATTTCAGCATCTTCTGTTTGAACATATGTTTACTGTCTTATTCCTGTCTATGTCCTTCACACAGAAAACAACAAAAATTTCTGGATCAAAAATCATTGCACGTTATCGGAGAGAGTAAAATTTTCTAACTTATATGCTTCTACTGAGCACTCCACATCCTCCTCTTGATTTTATCGAGATCCATCTGCAAACCATCAGGATAAATTACCAGGAAAAGTTTTCTCTTACTCCTAATTTTCTGTGCTTGGGAAAAATATTTCAAAAAAGTGGTTAGATTTCAAGACCGGCATGGAGATGGATGTCCACCATGCTTTCCCGACCACACGGGTCGTCGCCAAATCCAGATCCGACTGAGCATGCGCATGCCCCACGTCCTACATGTGTGCGCGGCCTTAATCGTTTGTGAACCGCTACAGCTCTGAAGCTTCCAGGAGATCCAAAATCCAGCGCAGAGATGCTAAATCACAAGAATATGAGCTTTAGAAAGAGGCGAAAAGTTTAAACATATTTTCCTCGAAACAATGTTTATGCATGCGATGTTAAGGAAATTTGGAAAATCCTTCTACTACTCCTCTCCATATTTTAACCACGTTGTCTACGGATGTATGGATATATCTTATAGTAAAACTAAGGCAAAATATTCGATTTTATTTTTTTTTCGGTAGTAAAATATAAAAAAAATCTCCGTTTTGCAACTTTTTGTTTATACATTCGCCATTTGATTAGTTCTGCATAAAAATTCATAAATTTACTACCGGCAATAACCACAAGCATAATAATTACAAAACTATCCTTAACGCTAGCGACTTTTTTTAATACTTCATGTAAAAATTTTTTAAACATATATAAAACAAATAAAAAGAATTATTTCCACATACTTCATTGTTGTATTAATAAGAATTACATTCATATCGATAATAAGAATCGCTATAAAAAACGTCAAAATTACCTCTTTTCCAGCGTCTAAAGTGGAATGCTCCCTTAAGAAATCCCATAATGAAGAAAAGACTATATCATATTCCGATTTTTGCATTTAAAACGTTTATCAAAAATGAAATATGAGTTCTGAATTGAGATTCCAAATTTTTTAATAAGTATTCCTATTCACAATGATTTTTTTCATATTTTGTTGTCATAAGATCTCTTCTGTTTATAGAAAATATTTTGTCATATATCTGCGCTTATCCAGTTTAATTACTCCATTTCAATAACTTAATAAGCAACTTAAGCAGATTTGCTAAATTCCAATTAAGTTTTATTAAAACGAGAAATTAATTATCTTGCACAAAAGAAATTAAGCCGACTTTAAACAATTGCACCAGACAAAAAGGTCATAAAATGAAACAATACATTAATCCAATACATTTTTCTTTATTGTTCACAAAAAACTTTTACAACAAATATTACTTCAGTGTAAACGTGCTCTGAGTGCTTGAGATTTACCATTGCTCTTGGTCGATATTTCTTCAACGAGTGTTACATTTGTGCGAGTTTTACTTAATAATTACCTTGCATTTATACCCAAACAGCACAAATCATCCAATGGAAATCCGTTATATCCACGAATATTATTAAGCAACCATTGGAAATCTAGTTTCCATCGTGTCTGTGAGTATACTGTTAAGATATGCGTCGTTTACCTGTTATATATTTTAACCATCCAATTTTACCAAAATATTATCTTTAACGAGCTTAGATCATTTTAATAATTCTTTCTGAATTCGACATTATTATCCCTGAGCGATGAACCTCTCGAGGAGGGCAATAAAGTGGCCACACAGATCGTCCTCAATCTAACTCACTGGGCTTTTTTTTAATAGACAACATCAAAAATTTAACTTATAAATCTAAACCTGACTTGATAGAAATGCGATGACGAATAATATGAGAAATTTTTCCACAAGTTGTACAAAATGTACTAAAGAAATTTTTAGACGGATTCATCTACTATAAAACAGTTGCAAGAAGATATTTTTTACATTTTATAAAATATCTTTTTATTGTTTGATATTTCCCTATTATATTTAATAATCAAAAATGTAAAGATTTCGAAAAGCATATTTCATAAAAAATATTTATAATTTATTGTAAAACCTAAAAATATTATGATATACAATGTATTTCATTAAACAAATTTGAGGTTATACATGTAACATTTTTCTGATCTACCCTATACGATATTTTCTTTCCAAAAAAAAATAAATTTCAAAGAAATAATACTGACGAATATACGCGATTTTTAATCTAATTAGAAGTGTTCCACATAAGAGGCTGGTCCGTTTCTTTCGCATAGTCCTGTATAGTTTAAGAAGCTAAATGGCCTCAGATGGTGACGCTTCTTTAATCTATAAATGTCTATAAATCTCTCCCTCCCTCTATTATAAAATTTGTCAAATAATACAATAAATTTTTATTAATAATGTATCAGAAAATATTATTGTAATTCAAAAGCACAGGAGGAGATTCAAGTGGGTGCACTTGTACCTCCCTGGTACCGAGAAAATTTGAAATTCTACACAAGGTGAACTTTGAACTTGCTGTTTTACTGGTATATGGTTTTGGAAGCTTGGATTTTTGCACCCCTGACATTATTTCTGTCGGCGTTCATGTTGTAATTAGAAGTTTGTGCTTAATGCTAAATTAAAAATAGATGGTCATGAAACTTTAAAATATTTTTCATGTATATTATTGTAAGCATTGTCCCTGAAATTTGGAGTTTATATTCACATTTATGCATGGAACCTTTACTTGTAATAATGAACATCCACAAGTTTTTTTTTCTTCTTCTTCTTCTACCTTCTATAATAGGTCCCTGACCTATTCCTTCTTCGATTTTCCTCATTCTGCGTGTACCACTAGGCGATTTATCTCGTGCGATCCTTACCAGTGTATCCTCTGTCATTCGGCTTATGTGTTCGTTCCATTGTGTCTTACGTTGTAGGACCCACTCATTAATGCAGTCTGTGTTGCATGATTGCCTGATGTTATCGCTTCTTTCTCTATCTAGTAGCGTTTTTCCTGTTATTCGTCGAAGTATTCTCATTTCTGTAGTCTCCAATAGTTGTTTCGTTTTTGTCGTCTCTGGTCGTATTTCTGAGGTGTATGTCATAATAGGTCTAATTGTGGTTTTGTAGATCCGAACCTTTGTTTCTTGTTGTAAGTGTTTGTTTCGCCAGATCACGTCGTTGAGACAACCCGCCACTTTATTTGCTTTGGCCACCTGCCCTCTTACTTCATCTTCGATGTTGCCATAACTAGTTATGTCGATTCCTAGATATTTGAAACTCATTTCTTGTTGTATTATTCGACCGTCTAGTTCTAGTTTGCATCGGAGGGGTTCTTTTGAGGTTGTCATACATTTAGTTTTTTCGGTTGAGATAATCATATTATATTTTCTTCCCGCATTAACGGTATTTAACAATCTCTGGAGGTCGTCTTCATTTTCGGCACATATCACAGCGTCATCGGCGTAACAGAGAATTTTTATTTCTGTATCACCCATTTTATATCCTCTACCAAGTCGCACCTCCTTTATTATTTCGTCCATTATCATGTTAAACAACAAAGGACTAAGCGAGTCTCCCTGTCTAATACCGCTGTTGAGTGGTAAGGGTGTCGATAATTTACCGTTAGTGCGAATCTGAACTTTATTGTTTGCGTATATGTTTTCGATGGTCTGAATTATATTGATAGGAATATTTCTCTCATATAACAGGTGGATTACGTCATCTAGCTTTATGCGATCGAATGCTTTTGTTAGATCTATCAAGCATAAAAATGTTGGTTTATTGTATTCTAGAGATTTTTCGACTATCTGTCGTAGAATAAATACTGCATCCACGCAGGACCTTCCTGATCTAAATCCCTGCTGTTCGTCTTCCAGTATTGTAACCGAATTAATTTTATTTTTGATTACTTTCGTAACAAGTTTCAGAGTTGTGTCCACTAGATTAATACCCCTGTAGTTTTTTTTCTATACGAAAAATTAATATGCAATCAACAGTCTAAGGATCTTCAGTAAATGTAAATGTGCTATTTGAGTAGGACTTGTGAACAATAAAACTATTTTCAACTATATTCTAAAGCAACTCATTGCGAACTTCAACTTGTATACGTTGTAGTGGATTTACTCACGAACAAAATTATATAACGCTTAAAAGATATATTTCATAACAATTTTAGAAAAAAAAATCAATCATTAAGACAGTGCAAGATAATAATTTGTCCATAAAATTTTATTAACGATAATATACATTGAACTACCGTTTAAGCAGCCTGTAAACTCTGGAATCCCTATATTTGAAACTATTTCTCGAACAAAACAAATTTCTGAAATTTTCGGAAAAAAGTATAAATTTTTCTGTTAAAATAGAAATTTTTATAAACTCTTAAAATTATTATAATATATTACGGAAAATCCGAGATTGTTAAAAAAATAAAACGATGTAACAAGAAATTTACTGATTTAGAAACATTCAAAATGCAATTTTTTCTTAAATTCCGAAGAAAAAACTGTTGTATTGATAAAATCATCGAAGTAGACCAAAGAATAGCTCTAATTCACTAACATGATTTAAATTTAAATCTTTTACTTTAACAATCAAATTAACAAGTGCAACAATAAGTCAATTAAGTTTTGAACCCTGAAAATACAACAATATGAAAATCGTTTAATTTTCCTTTCAAACCGGCAACAATGCAATTTTTTTTTCATTTTCAGAAAGCAACTATCTCTTTTACCAATTGATTATATAATTTTATCATTAATTTTCTTATATAAAGGTTTATTTACTGATATGTACAGGATCTATCGAAAGTATAAAAATGGTCTAATAAGTTTTCGCGTAAGCGTTATCGAGACAAATGTTTCTGTTATTGATTCCAAGGCTTTGTCTATGGAATTTTATCCTTGGATTTCCTATATTAAGGTTTGTTAGTCGACATATATATGGTTTGTCAAAAGTATGGAATGGTTTAATAAGTCTTTAGGCAGCTATTATGAAGAAACATTTTCAGACAAAAATTCCGTGACTCAGAATGATATATTTGATAGTGATTTTGATCCAGGAGGTTATATTTAGAGGTTAAAATGAAAATTTTTCAAATTGAAACCCCTATTTTTAACCTTAGAATCGAAAAGGAAGGGAAATTTTACATTAAGGTTCAAAAAATGCCAAGAGTCAAGTGAGTCATCCTAGAAATATTAGCGTTATAACGCAAGTAAAAGTTTTAAGAATCAAAGGAAATATAATGGCCTTGGATTTAACCTTAACAGAGATTCAGAAATTATTTTCAGGTCAAATCAAATTTTTAGCCCTGGATTCAACACGAGCTAGATATTTCGCGTTAAAATAAGTAATTTTTGTTGGAACCAACAGATCGGAACATTTGGGAGTTCAAACAGTATTATAATTGTAAGAAATATGATACTCCAAATCAAAAAAAGTTTATTTAAAATTCTCAGTTATGAAAAACAAATATGTATTATCGCCTGTATTAGTACGATCCAGTAGACATTGGGAGAAAGCTGCAAATTAATTTACTATCGAGCCCTAAAACAACAAATAAATAACCATTGCCGTGAATAAACAGAAATTCCCAGCTCGTCACTGCCGCCGTATTTCCAGACTCCAAACCCCCTCTATACGTCTGAAAATTTCAATATCGCAAGATCAAATCTTGGAATCGACGATTATACAACTTTTCAATCACGAAAATGAATATAAAGTCCTTTCCATTACTTCATTACAAATGCCTGAAGTCATTAAAAGGGTAATCTCCAATTCAATTTCCCTCAATTTACGGAGAGCGTAAGATATATGCATATACTACAACTTTCTAATATCTCCTATAAAAAAATTCAGAGGACTTCGAAAGACGGATCTTGCAGGCCAATCAAGTTCTCTTCTTCCTTCAGTCTATTGGTGTTTAAAAGATATATCTAAATATGCCTTAACCTAAAGAGCTTTTTAAGCTGAATCTTCATCTCACTGGAACTTTGATACTTCAGTAAAACCAAATTGTCTGGGTCTTTGTTCTCCTTGAACGTACATCAAAATTTTTGAATACACAGTCTAAAATATAGGTTCTCGTTATAAAATTTTGTATTGATCTTCAAATGACCTCTGAAATCTACCCCAGAATCAAATTCAAGGTCACCACTTGACAGTCCCCTTTAATCCCTATAAATTTTATTCGAATTATTTACCAGTTATATAAAAAAAATGGGGTTATGATTGTTGTTGGGCAACTGGGGATCATTTTCGAAGTAATTTGTTGCGTAGAATGCGAATCTGAGAACAGAATTGACGTCAGGATATTGAAATATTTGAGGTTATGTACTTGAAAAATGTGTCTTGACCAATAAATTAAAAACCTACGTAGAAGTATAGGTCAGATACCCTCTTTTGAACCCTAACAATCCTTCTTCTGAAACATTTTGCTTGATAACAGTTTCCCAATAGGTTATTAGATCATTTCCATATTTTTGACAGATCCTGTATAATACAAATTATAACAGTACCATAAATATAATAAAACTGAATAACTAGAATGTCCAACTTCAATAGCAACTAGGTCGGATTCAAATTTAAACTTTTTTAGTGAATCTGGCTGTTAATCCCAAAAAATATAGTGTATGGATCTTCAAAACAGAATAAAAGACATCCGGAAGTCTTGGTTACAAGACTGTTACGTAGTGATTTTTTATATCGTGGGTTCAAAGTTATATAGGGATAATAAGATAACTACAAAGTTATATATCATTTTCGTTGGAAACAAAATATATCTGATCTGGTTTAGTATTGGTAACTTGATCTCTTATAATGTGTCATATTCTAAAAACGATTATAAAAAATACTCCTAGACTAAACATACAATTCTAATAATTCAAATTTTTACTAGGAAAAACTACCAAAATAGTATTAAAGCCTGTTTTTAAAACTTAATTGCTAGTTTTTTATTTAAGTTAAAGTATATAAACTTATTTGGTAATTTTTTGATTATAATTTGCTATAATTGGTGCGTTTTTGCATTAAAATTTAAACTACACTAATGTTGCCACAGTTTAAATTGTGTTGTGTTCCTAGTCTAGAATGTGCTCGTATAAAGTAGTTTTCCATAAAATGATTATTCATTTAATAGTTCTAAAATACTAGCTTAATGCTGGTATAATATGTATTGTAGTTCTCAATTATTTTAAGTTCCATGATTTTATATTAGACTACTCAATCAAAAATTCAGAGAGTACTAGATACTTGAAACTGAAAACTCACTGTTCCAATTTTTTTATTGTTTTCTTAATAACGACAGAAAAATATTCATTTTAAATTATTAAACTTTAACAACATGGTACTTAAAACTATAATCTTGGGTAATGATTCGCCTACTTCAGTTTTTATACTGTTTTTTGTCTACTTTCGTGAGGTGATAATAGTAGGAATCATTAAATAATTATATTAAAGTGAGGCTCACACTCAGCCACTTCTGCTAACCATTAATGGCCACTACATGTAGAATTTATCAAACATTTTATTCGCCATCCTACAAACTTCGTATCTTATATCACAAGCTAAGGAAAGGAATCGGCCCTCTGCAACATATGATGGTTCCTATTGGATAGCGCGTGTCACTAAGTATATGTCTGAACTAACAGTGACATAAATAATTTATAAAATTTTTGATTTATATTATAGGGCAAAACTTTTTCTGATAATAAGTTATTGAGAATATAAAATTGTATTTTCAAGATAAAATATGCATGCAAAAAGTAAAATGACCATTTTATAATTGTTTACTTAAGCAAAAACTGGATAATAACTATAGAATAAGTAGCGACAGTTGATGCAATGGATCCAAGGATGCCCCAGTTCAACTTAAAAAATCCTCCAGCGTGCAAACTGACATTTCTAGTTTTACTTTGATCCAGGAGCAAATTCAATTGTTTCTCAATAAGTTGGTCGCTTTCAGTTGATCGAAGTGATGGTAGTTTGTTTAGAAGAGAATAGCAGATTACAGTCGTTTTGTGTCCTTCCTCAGCGAGATGTTCACCGACCAGTGCTGCTAGTGCTGCTTGTCCCTAAAAAAAACAATCTAATTTAGATTACTTATCATGTACAACTTTGTTATAAATTGCTGATATATTCATTATTTTCTTATTTGTGTACCTATTTGTTCATCTATCATTTTACTCTCTTCTAAAATATCATTTCTTATAGCAAGTAAAAAAGGATAAAATAACTTTTTGTAAATACATAATTAATTTGTTTCTAGTATTTCTAGTACAAAAAATTAATAAAAAACTCCCAGAAGATCGATGAAATAGGCCTTCAGTATCACACCGCTGCAAGATAATACTCGTCTCTAGAGATCCTGGTGCTCGGTTTGGAGCAGAAAAAGGTCAATCTACAACAGAAGAGGAAATTCTAGGAGAGCTACTACGGAGTGCACTTTCCAAGCTCAAATCAATTTGATGGTGAATATACAGACCAAAAACAATTTCCTTTAGTACATTGTAACTGTAACATATCCAAAGCAATAGTCACAATAAATTGTCGATAGAAACATTTGTTCACTTTAAGTCGCCTGGTAAGGATGGCATATTTCCAGTCATAGTACAAAATTCCTCTCATATTATAACAAGTCATCTAGTAAGATTATTTCGCATGTGCCTCAGTCAAAAATGGTGTGGAGGAAGACAAATTAGTATTTATTCCTAAGGTAGGAAGAATAGATTACTCAAAACCTAAATCGAACCGTCCTATCAGCCTGATTAGTTCCTTACTAAAGCCATTCAGAAGGTTAATCGATTGACATATACATAGTCCTTTTTCATCCGCGGTGTCGAATGGACGATCTGTTCTATTCACATTGATCGACACCAAGGGGGCATTCGACATCACATCCCATAATTAGATATGCAATGTTTTTCAACGACCAGGCTCCAAATTGGCAGTGAATCAAAGCAATGTCGAATCAAAGGCTAATATACGCTGAGCTTAAGAATGTAACTGTTAAGGACTGTCAAGTAGGGGCCGTTCGCAGGAGTCTCCCTATGCAAACGAACTACATGGCGTCAGTTTTGAAACAAAATCACTCCCTTGAATAGAATACTTTTACTGAACAGAAAGGCTTGAGAGGAGGAGAAACCTCTTCCAAGAAAAGAATCCTTGTAGTTTACAAACGAATCCTGACAGGATAAACGCACCGGAGCAGGAATATTTGGTAGAAGCATGAAAATCAAAAAGATCTGCTCTCTGTGAGAGCAAGCAATTTTCAAGGGGAATTTTGTTCTATTCTGCAATATAACCATCTCTGTGAGAGTGAGGTAAACAGAAAGAGGACAATTACCAGTACTCAGACAACAGGGCTGCAATATTAGCTAGTGCAGGGAGGTCCTTGATAATCTAGTAAGACTCATGTGGATTCCTAGTCACTCTGATATACATGGAAACGAGGAAATAAATAATTTGGTAAAGATGATGTCCGTAGCTGAGCCATACGGCCTTACGCATTATACCGGTTCCAATTACTATTGGTAAGATGAAACTGAAACTGTTACTAGACAGCAAATTCATTGAATACTAGAGGGAAGCACCTTAAATGAGATATAAGAAACATTTGATTGAACCTAGTGTTAAACGCTCCTTTTCTTGAAGAGAAAATAACTGCGAATCGTGGTGGGATTGCTGACAGGACGTTGTCAGCTGCGAGGTCATCTTTATATGACTAACGTTACGGATGACCGTTGATTATGTTCTCACATCACCCAAAATACTCAGGCAAGGTCAGATAACGAAGTTGTTTGAAATCACGAAGTCGATCGTTCTCGAATGACTGGTCATGGTGGGATGTAATGGGTCCAACGTGGCCTAAGCATCGAAGATCGAGTATCGCCACTGTTGTTTATTCATTCATATACATATTTTTTCTGACCATGATATTTTTGTCCCAATTGTTGCATATAGAACAACTTCTCGAGTACCTAAGCCATTTTTGAAACTAAGCTGAGTAACGCCAGTTTCATCTTCAGAAAGTTTTGAGCATATAACTCATAATATCAACAAAATCAGTGACATTCTTCTCATGTTTTAGCGTTTGGTTGTAGATATATTGCCAACGTTACATATTTTTCGAATGTGATCAAGTTTCAATTTTTCCGTAGGGATATTGCTGAAAAGGTGTTGAAACTTCCGATTCTACTACACATGTGTCAAATATGATATTGTTGGATGCCCAAAATAAAGTACATGGAATGTAAAAATCTTCACTATCTTCTACCGTTTATTCCTCTGGTTAATCACCTATTTTAATCCTTCTTGATATAGAGGAAAACTGAGAACTTAGCTGGACTCAACTATGTTCTGATGAAGTGTACAAAGACCTAGAAAACAGTTTGGAAACTGATTCAGACTGAGTCAGTAGTTGACACAAAGATTCGTTTTATCTTCTATTGTTAAGTATTTTGTTTATTCTATTGGTATGTTCAGCATAACTTATTTTCCTTTTAATAAAATCCAAATAATTACATTCGCCATGTTTTTATTCAACTTGGTTATTTCATTATTTTAGACCAGAAGAGATATAGGTGGTCATTAGTTCAGTTTAGTAAATGTAATCTCCTACAATAAAATGATTAATTCTATATTTGTGAGTTCAAACCATGAAAATTTTGTTAAGAATTGAAAGTTAATATCCTCATGAGATACTTTGGTTGCTATACTTTAGCAAATTTTTTCTCAGAATAAATATAATGTCAGGTATATCCCTTGTTCTCTCAGCCTCTTAATAAGTAAATTAAATTCCAGTCTCATTCTTGACCAATGAAAAATTCCACCTTTAGAAAAATTATGGGGGCATTATTACAAATCTTTTAAATACTTTAAATTTCTACATATACGAATTTCGAGTTAATGGTTTTGCCAGCCTCAAGAGCAACAGTGATATATTTTTTTGCTTTTAGATAGATCAAACAACTACCATTGGTAGAAGGGAATTAAAACGGTTGCTGGAAAGATAATTTATCGAATTACGGAGAAAGACTTCTGAAATAACGTGTGCGAAGGAACATATAACTGAACCCAAGGCACAACTTAATACGAAGCTACTCTCCTCAAAAAGAATAGAACTGCAAACCTTGGTGAGACTACTGATAGAACATGGTTACCTGTTAGGCCATTTTCATAAGATTGGCGTCATTAATGATCTGATATGCGGATGATGTCTAGAGGAAGATGAAACAGTTTACGATATCCTCAGAGTGCCCAGCTCTGAGACAGGGATATTTCGGAAATAAGATGTTGTCACCTGAATCTATTAGGAAAGTTCAGTAAACGAGGCTGCTTCGATTCGCATTGACGACTCGTAACTTATTTCGTTATAAAACTGTAACAAACTTTAAGTAGAAAATTTCTTCAACAAAATCTGTAAATTATTTTTACACCTACATATTTTAAAATTACTATTTTTTTCATAATTGTACATAAAAAGCTATTGAAAATAATACTTCTTTTAAGGAAAGTACAAAATAATTTTTGCTTTTATTCTCGCAAATTACTTTGCCTCGCGGGTAAACTTTGATACTCTGTTTGCTCTTATTATTTTTCTGTTACCGTCCTTTTTTCCTCTTAAGATATTTTTCTTTTAAAAAACATTCCTGGAAATATCAAGATTAACGCTAAAGTTGAAAATGTGCAGTGCTCTAGAAAGTACAAAGAGAACATATAAAGTGTTCAAATTGTTTTCAAAACGTTCAAGAAATAGATTCTCAAACAAAAAATACACATAAAAGTATACCTGACTTAAAAGTTAAAAAATGACGATTTAGTTAGATTAAAAACAATAAAAAGAAAATAATATTTGATTTTACATACAGACAAAATTATTGATTGTTTATAAATTTTCATTTTTTACAAATTTTTGGGCGAATAATTTTAATTTTTTATAATAAAGATATCATATTTTTGAAATTTTAATTAGTAGTTAGTAGTTAAAAGGACTACGCAAAAAACAAATGGAAAAAGGAGTACAGTCAAATGGGCTGAAAATTTAGTATGTTATATTTTATGATGTCCTGATCAAAAGTTCTCATGGGCACAATCTCCGAATATGAATAGTTTTTCAGATATGAAGGGGCAAATGTCGGGAATTCCAGTTTTGACAAAAACCCTACTTGCAGCTGCTTGAAGAGTTGCTTTAAATTGGATTTATGGAGACACCTTTACACTCTCGTACATGCGCATGTAACACTTTACTCTCATTCAAGAGTGAATCCAGGTTTTTTTTCTAGAGGGGGCACAAGGGGCGAACGGGCAAAAAGTGTTTTCATTTTTGCGCTGAACAACTACGTAAAATTAATTAATTTTACCTTTTATCCAGAAAAAAGGTATTTAAAGGGTCCAGATCGGCTTTTGTGGACAGTTTAGTTTGAGAAGTCGTTAATGCAAATTGAATAAAAGGTTACAAAAACAATTCAGTGTGTATCTAAAGACCGGCCGTCCGGAATAGTATGAAAACAATAGAAAAATTACATGTTTAATAGAGACAGTTTTCTTTCATGTTTCTTTTTTAACCCTCTCTATTCCAAAATCAAAAAAGATGTAAAAACTAAAACCGATACCGCATATACCAAAAAACGCAAGATCTAAATAGTTGAAGAGGTTATGACAAATCCAAAAAATATTTTTCGAAGGCTCAAAAGATAAAGAGCGCGTGTGTGCATCTGGGTATACGGTTGTTTATGTCTGCATTTTTTTGTGTACACTTTGGATCAATTCACTCAGAAAAGGTGAATGTTTGAGTCATATGAGAGCATAACACACAACAAGACCTTACATTATATCTGCAGAATAGCAAGAACAAGCAAAGTGGTCAGTAAATGTCATAGCTGGATATCAGTAATCAACTTTAGAAAACGTGCGTTATCGGATGTAGTAGAAACGTAATAAGTATTTAATAGTTTATGAGATTGAGGTTTTTACAATGTACGTGTTTAGACGCGCAACGACTCAAATAGGCCAGGGAGGCCCCGGTAATGGGGGAGGGGGATTGTGATGAAGTAATATGAGAATGTTGTTAATCCCAGGGTATGTACGGGATGTCCCATTTTCGACATATTCAGAGGTATTAGAGTTATTATCACAGATATAGTGTTGCAGTTTTCACTTTATTTTCCTACTTTTTAACGAAACGAAATATTCTGGTGTCAAATTTGTAATGGTTCTCTTATTTTTTAATCTATATGGTGATTTTAAAAATTTCCTTTTTTTAAGGCACATCTCGTATTTTCGTTATGCGCTAATTTATCAAAAAGGTAAGAAACGAAGTTTTTTACATAGAGTTCAGCGGCGCAGTAAGTTTTTTTTTCTAAAAAGCTTAGTTTTTGAGATATTCTTATTTCTGATTTTTTAAATAGGACACCCTATATATTATTTTAGATATTGATTAAGTATAATTAGGCCTTCTTCAGTATTTAATGTGTTTATTTTATTTTGAAAAACAAGGTCAGAATTCGAAATTTTCAACAATTTACTTTATTGGTAATAATAAAATTTAATTTATAAGAAATAAATACTCAATTTTGACAATAATAATTATACCAAAGATTAGACACTTTAAAAGTTAATTTTAATGTTTTTCTATATTTTCAATTGTATCAATTAATATTGATTTCAAGCCAAAGGGCTGCGCACTTCCTCCAGGGAATACTGACTCATACAACTAAATGGTCTGCTGTATTTTCTACAAACTTTCGGACGGTCCGCGCGGTTGAGAGGAGAACGGCTTTCTGAATTGGTTTATACAAATGGTCTCTAAAACCCAGTCCCTTGATGTTCTGCAGGAGGTTCTTTGGTATGACTCCAATTATTGGTAAAATTATGGGAATCGTTTAGACGCTGTTCATTGCCCATTATCTTCGATTTTGCATCTCTAGATCTCTGTATTTGGCAAACTTCTCGTTGTATTTTGGCCTTAGGTTGTTGTTGCTAGGTACACCAATGTCGATTACTATAGTTCACCTAGAAATTTTATCTATTAGTTTAATGTCTTGTCCTATTATATCTGATCCGTAAGAATCGTTCGGTCCCAATATAACTTGAACTGGTTGTTCTCATGAATAGGCTCTGAATTGTAATAAGGCACTTTTCCTACCTGTAATAGATTTAACTTATCTGCTAACTCTTAGTGGTGTATCTTAGCGGCTGAGTCATGTCTTTCCTTGTACTCCGTTGCTGCAAACGCTTGGCATCCTCCAGTTATGTAAACACTTAATTACTATTACATTTTTTACTTTAAACAACACTGTTATTATGAAACCAGAGTATTGAAATTTGATTGAAAAGAAAGAAGAACAACATTATTTCATAAAACTAAAGGAACAAAAACAAAAAGAAACACTGAAACTAAAAACAACCAAGAGTTTTTTAAAGATGGTTTTCAAAATGATGGCCGTTTTCTCGAATAAAATATCGGCAGAGTTCTATTATTCTCCTAATTGCATTTAAAAGAATCATAGGTCTGTTATGAAGAGTTTGAAAAGCTAAACCAATTGCCTCACGAAGTTCCGCTATAGATTCATGTCTTACTTTATACACTTGAATTTGCATAAAACCTCACAAAAAAATCCAAAACGGAAAAATCGGCAGATCGTGGGAGACATCTCACTGGCCCATTGGTACCTATCCACCTTCGAGAAAAATTATTGTACAGAAATGGCCTTAACAGCCCAGAGTTGTGGCTCGAGGCACTTTTTTGTTAACGACAAAATGGAAGTGAAATGGGCCAACGGAACAAGTCTCTACGTACTGTGAGATCCTCCTTTATACATCCTGTAGGCTATGCATCGGTTAAAAATAAAACACGAGACACAAACCCTGAAGCGCCCTTGTTGTGCCCTTTCGAAAATTAAATGGCGATTTTCTGCAGACTAATGCCACATGTTGTGACGATTAAAAATTCCCGAACTTAAAAAATAACATTCATCAGATCAAATGACAAATGTACCAAAAGATTTGTGGGTGAAAATTTGTTCTAAATACCATTGACAAAACATTAGTCGGCGCTCATTATCTCCAGGGTGTAAATGTTGCACTATTTTAAATTTATATGGATGACATTTACACTTTTCAAAATTCTTTCAGAATCAGATATTGCTACACCACTTCTTTCTCTATTTTTCTACAGTATGATGAAGTTGTTGCTACTATGTAAAATAACACATTTGTTTCTTTTCTCTCCCTGTCTTCTTTGACGTATGTGTTGGGTCGCGGCTGCATAGAAGATCCGTGTTCAACTAGATTTCTTTTTAAATGAGCAAATATGTCTGGAAAGGGTTGCATTCTTCCTGGATACTTAACATGAACAAAAACGATCACCAGATATGAGAAATTATCCTAATGAAAACTCTTTAAATAAATTACCTATTGAAATATAATTCAGAAACTTCTTGGGGACTTTCGCTATTTTGTATAAAACACACTTACATATCATACTTTTCATAACTATAAACGGCCATTGTAAATGCAAAATAAATAAAATGTAAAATAAAAAGACCTACGTAACAAAAATATCTCATAAATAATAACAATCTGACAAAACTGTGAAGTTTTGGACCTCTGCATTTTGTTTCTTATAAATCGGACATGGCCTACTGTTAAAAATAAAGCAAATTATTTATTTCAAAAACTATACTTTTTACAAAAGAAAATTGACTGCAGCACTGACTGAACTCTGCGTAAAAAACTCTATAAATATCAGTTTTTACCTTTTTGATAGATTAACGCATAACGAAAATCAGAGATGTACCTTAAAAAATAAGATTTTCAAAATCACCCTATAGATTAAAAAGTATGAGAGCCATGACAAATTTGACATCGGAAACTTTTGTTTCATCAAAAAGTAGGAAGCAAAAGTGAAAACCGCAACACTATATCCTTGATAATAACTCCAATACCCCCTAAAAGTATCGAAAATAAAAATAAGTAGTCAATTTAGAATCTCCTTCTTTTAGAAGTCGGTTAAAAAAAATAGACAGACAGTTTATTTCCAGCAAATCCAACTCTGGTCCTCTCTGTATAAACGCTTCGATCGCCTAATGATCTCGTCAACGGAGCTGTATCTAAGCAAGGGCAAAATTTACAGATATGTGGGCAGGATGTTAATCGAACACACATTTTCGATATCAGAGTGTTAAATGTCAACCGTCAAATGGCATCTAGACACACATTAAAGTGATGAGGAGCTTAAAAATTAATCAATTAAAAATTTAATTAAACATGTTCAAAGCTTATTTCATTTATTCGTACATTAATCAATTTAGACCAGCTTTAAAGTTATATCATGTTGGTGAATTAGAAGGTTTATGTCTCAAACGTATTATAAAAACACTATTTTTCATTGGCTGATCAAATAAATTTAAGATGATATTAAAAAATATATTATATTTCCTTATAAATTTTTTACATATTGTTCTTAACGTCAAGTAAAACTTCATAAAGTTATACTTCACGTTAAAACACTGCAGTGCACATAAAAGTGTTTTTAAAAACCTACAGTAAGAGCAGTTACTTGAAGTTAGGTCGTAAAGCCAAAGTTAAGCTATCAGAATTTTATAAATAAATAACCTCACCAAAGCGTGATTTTTAGTTTTCGCTAATAAAGTTTTCGTAATTCTCCTGATGATTCAAAATAAAGGAAGTTACACCTCTATAAACGATTCTTGTACTATATAAAATATTTATAAAAAAATTGAACCGACTTCTTAAAGTGCGCTAAAAAGTGAAAAATAACTATAAATTTTTATATGAAATTGAAATTTTTGAAGTCGGCGCCAAACTAATACCTGACAAAATGTGATTCGCATAAACAGATTAAAAATACTTTATTTGTAATTGCTTTCTTACCATAATTTGTATATATTAGTAGTTGTTGATTTCATTTAGAAATAATTTGGCGCTGACTTCAAAAATTTCAATTTCATATAAAAATTTATATTTATTTTTCACTTTTCAGCGCACTTTTAGACGTCGGTTCAATTTTTTTATAAAAATTTTATTTTTAGATTTTTAGTTTTGAATTCATTATGATATTTATAAATTATTTGAACTAAGTGCTAATCGAGATTAGTGTAACTCGCAATGACTCCAAGGTGGCAAAAAAGTACCCATTTTTTCCATAATTGTAAATCACCCTAAAATAAACCACCAAAAATTCTTTGATTCTTAGAGATCTCCAAATACCAATGAAATGGTGAAAAACAACCTGTCATAGTAACTCCACTATATTAAATTTCAAATTAATTTTAGATTGGTAATATAGGCCCCAAAACCTTCCAATATCGCTATTTAAAGAACTTGAGACGTAGATTTCTTAGCCTGATATATTTTATATTGCATATTGAGTTTGTATACGCCCCAAGAACCCCGCAATATCAATTTTAGATGAAACCGAAAAATGTAAAATTTTTAATCCCTCATATTGAATCTTATCAACCTAGTAGTTGTAGATTAACTTCATATTCGTAGTACACCACCCCTAACCCCCTAATACCAAATCTAAAAAAATGCGAATAAGGTAAAATTTTCAACCCACCATATTGGATCCGTCACATTGAATTTCAAAAAAATAATTTTTACGTTTTAATCTAATCTAAATCTAAACCCTTCAAAGCCCCCTAGTACCAATTTTAGATAAAATCCAGAAATTTAAAATTTCTAAACGGTCAAATAATTTTATATTCACTATTTACATTCAGTTCCACATTTGAACAAAATCGAAAAATGTCAAATTTTTAGTCAGCATATGGCGTTCGCCATATTGAATCCAGAAAAAATACTATTAAATTCATAATTTACATCCTCAAGAACTCTATATCCTTTTTGGGGAAAGTCGAATAATGTAAAATTTTTAGGAATCCGCTAGATTGAGTTTTTCAAAAAATATTTTAATTTCGTAATTAACACTAACAAAAATCCCCCAATACTGATTTTAGACAAAATCGAGAGATGTAGAATTTTTAATCCTCTATCTTAGATCCGTCATATTTAATTTTTTTTTAAATAATATCAAATTCGTAATGTGCTATCACATCAATTTTAAAAAACATCGGACAAAATTGATTTTTTGATCCGTCATATTAGATCCGCCATATTGAATTTTTTTTAAACTATTTTAGATTCGTCATGTGCGACCCCGAAAACTCCCGCATACCAATTTTGGAGAAAAAGGGACCAAATTAAATTTTTTGTCCGCCATATTGGATCCGAAATTTTAAATTTTTTAAAAATAATTTCAGATTCGTTGGGTACAACCCCAAAAATTCCTCCATACCAATTTTGGAGAAAATCGGACAAAATTAATTTTTTGGCCGCCATATTGAAAACGCCATCTTGGATTTTACTGCACCAATTTCGTCCAAAAAAAAAATATGGGACCACCGCAGCAACTTCCTGAATATAACTTAAAAAATTTCATTCAAATCGGTGCCATCGTTCCGGAGTAATAGGTGTAGATATATAAAAAAAAAACATACATACTCGACGAATTGAGAACCTCCTTCTTTTAGAAGTCGTTTAAAAATGGAGTTTGCGATTTAAAAAAAATATTCCAATGACGCACGTCTTAGTTCCTTCTTGAGTTACCCTGTATATTTCCAAAAAATATTGATGATACAGAAAAATATTTTGAATAAAAAGTATTCCTCTCGGTAAAATCTACAAAGAAGTATTCTTGTATTTTTAGCATCAAATCATGAAACTCTGCCTTCAGTGTTGCTGGGTGGATTGAATAGCCCAGTAGTACTGTTGCCGGTCCCAAGCCCGGAAAAAAAGAGGAAGGTTGGAGGGTCAGGTTAGCAGCCTACCCTCTGTAAAACAGTAACCAGCTCAAAGCACCGATAAAAAGCCTCGGATATGGACTGACTCAACAATGAAGACCCACGCAAGGAAAAGGACAAAGAGATGGAAAAACAAATACATACTAAGAGTAGCTACCTGGAACATAACATCTTTCAACACAAAGGATCAGGAAGTAGTTGAAGAGCTAATCGAGAAAAAGATTGAAATTTGTGGTCTCCAAGAAACAAAAAGGAAAGGCAAAGGTCAGAAAGAATGCGGAAACTATATACTAATATATAGTGGAGTAAATAAAGAACAACGAGCCAAGGCGGGAGTAGGCATACTAATCCACAAGAAATATAAAAATAACATAGAAAGTTGCCAATATATATCAGAAAGGATAGTCTCTATAAAACTACTAATGGAACATAAAAAACTAAACATCTTGTCCGTTTATAGTCCAGAAGACGGAAAACCAAAACACGAAGTAGAAGCATGCTACGAGAACTTGCAAACCACCTTAGACTCAATACCTGGTGAGGAAGCTATAATTTTATTGGGAGACTTTAATGCCCGTATAGGAAACCAAATAATCCCCGGAATTAAACAACGCTTCAACGAACAGTATCACAACACCAACGGAGAACTAATGGTAAATTTCTGTGCCTACAACGAATTAAGGATAAACAATACTTTCTTTTAACACAAAAATAAATATAAATACACTTTTGAAAATACAAGAGGACACAAATCTATGATTGACTTTATACTTAGTAACCGAGTTATACATCCCACCCAGATCTTGGATATTAGAACAATGAACTCTGTTAATGCAGGAAACGATCTTAAATTGGTTCTATCAAAGATTCGAATAAAGATTACACAAAAGAAAAATCAGTTGGAAAAGGTTAGGATACAAAAAAAGAACATAGACTCTCTGTGGCATACGTCAACGAAAGAAATATATCAAAAAAGATTGATGGAAAAAATTGAAAGAAAACCAATAAATGAAGAGGAAGATATAAATCATAGCTGGGAAAAAATTAAAGGAAACATAGAAGATGCTTCAAATGAGTCATTGGGCACACATACAATTACAATCAACAACAAAAATCCTAATAAAACTCCATGGTTCCATAAAGAAGTTAAAGATAAGTGTAACGAAAAAAGAAAGGCATATTTAGCATATAGAACATCAAAAACGCCGGAAGCATACAATAGGTACAAACTAATTCGTAACGAAACTAATCTACTAGTCAGGCAACTAAAAAGTGAACATTGGGAGCAGTTCTCTAAAAGAATGGAACGAGACTTCTATAGTGTACAAAAACAAATGTGGCGACTGATAAGACAACAGCGCAAAGAAGTATCTGAACTCTCCGAAATAAACAAAATATCAGAGGAGAAATGGATAGACTACCTAACAAAATTATTTGAGGGAGATGCTAACATTGGAAAAAACAACATACCAGCAATAAGGAATAATATGGAAGTCACCATTCAAGAAGTAGAGAAAGCTATAAAATCCTTAAAAAATAGAAAATCTCCCGGACAAGATCGAATTCATAACGAATTGTTGAAATACGAAGGACAGCGACTAACACAGGAACTCACAAGCTTCATTCGAAAAATCCTGACACAATGCAAAGTACCAAATAGGTGAAGAACCAGCACAATGATGCTTATGTTTAGGAAAGGTGACAAACAAGAACCAGGGAACTACAGGGGTATTAATCTACTGGACACAACTCTGAAACTCGTTACGAAAGTAATCAAAAATAAAATTAATTCGGTTACAACACTGGAAGACGAACAGCAGGGATTTAGATCAGGAAGGTCTTGCGTGGATGCAGTATTTATTCTACGACAGATAGTCGAAAAATCTATAGAATACAATAAACCAACATTTTTATGCTTTATAGATCTAACAAAAGCATTCGATCGCATAAAGCTAGATGACGTAATCCACCTGTTATATAAGAGAAATATTCCTATCAATATAATTCAGACCATCGAAAACATATACGCAAACAATAAAGTTCAGATTCGCACTAACGGTAAATTATCAACACCCATACCAGTCAACAGCGGTATTAGACAGGGAGACTCGCTTAGCCCTTTGTTGTTTAACATGATAATGGACGAAATAATAAAGGAGGTGCGACTTGGTAGAGGATATAAAATGGGTGATACAGAAATAAAAATTCTCTGTTACGCTGATGACGCTGTGATATGTGCCGAAAATGAAGATGGCCTCCAGAGATTGTTAAATACCTTTAATCTTACGGGAAGAAAATATAATATGATTATCTCAGCCGAAAAAACTAAATGTATGACAACCTCAAAAGAACCCCTCCGATGCAAACTAGAACTAGACTGTCAAATAATACAACAAGAAATGAGTTTCAAATATCTAGGAATCGACATAACTAGTTATGGCAACATCGAAGATGAAGTAAGAGGGCAGGTGGCCAAAGCAAATAAAGTGGCGGGTTGTCTCAACGACGTGATCTGGCGAAACAAACACTTACAACAAGAAACAAAGGTTCGGATCTACAAAACCACAATTAGACCTATTATGACATACACCTCAGAAACACGGCCAGAGACGACAAAAACGAAACAACTATTGGAGACTACAGAAATGAG
The DNA here is from genome assembly GCA_034092305.1 of Diaprepes abbreviatus. Taxonomy (NCBI): domain Eukaryota; kingdom Metazoa; phylum Arthropoda; class Insecta; order Coleoptera; family Curculionidae; genus Diaprepes; species Diaprepes abbreviatus. The sequence continues at coordinate 861,701 of JASJET010000170.1, forward strand.
AATACTTCGACGAATAACAGGAAAAAGGCTACTAGACAGAGAAAGAAGCGATAACATTAGGCAATCATGCAACACAGACTGGATTAATGAGTGGGTCCTACAGCGTAAGACACAATGGAACAAACACATAAGCCGAATGACAGAGGATAGACTGGTAAGGATCGCACGAGATAAATCGCCTAGTGGTACACGCAGTAGAGATCGACCACGGAAAAGGTGGAGCGATAATTTAAGTCCAGAATGAGGAAAATCGAAGAAGGAACAGGTCAGGGATCTATTATAGAAGGTAGAAGAAGAAGAGAAATCATATTGACAATTTTTAAATTTTTTTTGATGATTTTTTATTTTTTATGAATATAAGACACTTATATTGTCGGTCATATATTTCAATGTATTCTATGCTGAATTTAAATGAAAAAGAAGAATCACATTTGTGTTAATCATTAAAACGTTCTCAGGACCTTAGCAATTTCCGAGCGTCAGACAATATGACCACTCAGCTGTACAAAAATTAATTAAACGATCAGTTGAATATTAATAAATAAACATATGCACGTTATTTTGATATATAATAGGCGTTAGACTCGACGATCGACGCATCATTATTATCCGACAAATGTTCCTTCAGGTTCTTCCTTCCATTATCCCACAATTTAACTGCAAATAAAATGTTTCTTATATTAACTTAATATCTCACTAGGAGGGGCACGGCTTTATCCTCAGGTCATGGTATATAACAAACGTAATTATTTAAAAAAAAAAATATTACTTACACTTATTAATATGATATTTATCGTACGAGTACAAAACAGGTATATTTTCATTTCCGTTGGAATTAATTCCATAGGAATAATACTGATCTTGACAAAAACTGCAACATTCCACAAAAGATTACCATACATACCAAGAAGAGAATAAAAGAAAACTTGTTTAAATGATTTATTAAAATCATCCAAAAGATTACAAAGTTCGTTGTGTAGTGTCGTTAAATATTTAAGTTTCTCAAAATATGTTAGTTTCTCCATATCTGAATATTGTATTTTATCTTCAGTGACAAAAGAATTCTGTAAAATATTAAGCAGACAATGATTTAGCTCTTGAAAATCGTTTTTTAATATATTTGCGAAACTGACGATAACAATTATTAAAGCATTAAAAATATTAGATTCGAAGTCTTGCGATACCAAATTTTGATATGGATTCCATCCAAAATAAATAGTACAACTGCAAATGGTGACGATAAAAGGGACGGTGTAACAACTTTGCAAAACAATCATGGCAATATGAAATATTTTATCGGTTTTATCCAGTTTCGTGTTAAATATGTTAAAATGAAGGACTAAATCAAGCAAAACTGATTCTGTTAAAAAATTTGCAAACTCCACTGTATTGGCGACACTCATCAAAAAATGTTGCGTAAGATCCACAACCCTTATTATAGTGTCGACATTAAATCGAGGGTACGAAGTGACAATTTTAATATATGTTGTGTAAATAAACCCAAGTACATGCAAAAAAATTAATGTTAGGTGAATCGTTAAACCAAGTTTCTTTTTGAGTAAAATTTTAACTATATACTTTAGTATTACTGAATTTCTTTCCCCGTTGATACGCCAATGGTGAAATGTTTGTATATTACGCTGATTTAATTTATTACCCGTTGTGTTTATAATGAAAGACATTTTATGACTTAAAGTCCATAAGAAAATAAGCGAATATAGTTATTAAAACTGCGTGATAAAATGAAATAAAAAGAGCAGTTAGCTAAATTAAAGTTGTCGTTAGATTTATTATCCATAATATCTATGTACTTATATTTCTCTATCATCTACATTCTATTGACTAATGATTATGTCGCTCATGTCTGATTATAAATGCTGATACAATTGAAAAATTATCAATTTTTTAATTAAAATCGTTGTCGATGATGGTATTTTATTTTAATATTCCTTTTATCTGTTGGTAGAGAACTACAAAAAACAGATCTAATCTTTATTATATAAGGTGAATTTTTATATTATTGCCTTGCGATGTCCATCCTCTATTTTTTCCTATCTCTTCAATTCCATCTGACAGATTTCTTTCACTTATATTTTTTTTTGTCTTGATTCCAATTTCTTCTCGGCTTTCCAGTACTTCTCTTAGTTTGGGCTGTGCAATTCAGTATTTGTTTTGGGCCATCTATTTTTCTTCATCTGGTGTATATCTTTAAACTCTATTTACTGTTTTTATTCTATTTCCTCTATTACTGTTGTATGCGCATCCATTATAAAGTAACTACTTCTTCTTCTTCTTCTTAAAGTGCCTATCCTCTTTGGATGTTGGCTATCACATTGGTCCATATTACTTTATTCACTGCTGCTCTGAACAGACCTGTTGATGTCATTCCAGTCCATGTTCGTAGGTTGCGCAGCCATGATATTCGTCTTCGTCCAGCTGATCTCTGGCCTTCCATCTTCCCCTGCAAGATAAGTTGGAGCAGGCGATATTTCTCATTCCGCATGATATGTCCAAAGTACTCCAATTTTCTACAGTATCTACAGTAAAAACAAATTAACGCTCCACATACGCCGACCTATATTCTAATTTATTAAACACATAAAGTCCATTCCTTTAAAAATATTTTTGAAACAACTTGGTTTAAAATTAATTGAAGAGTCTTGGAGGCTGGTAGTGCTTTTTCCAATTTCAAACTTAATGTAAAATTTCGCTACGTTGATTTTTAGTTACTCGCCAACCAGCAGAAACCAACGATACTTCCCACAACTCAACAAATTTGAAATTTGTTATGAAAAATTAAAAAAAAATGTTGTATATCTCTTTCCTTAACTGACTGATGAGAAGATAAATATGTAGGTCCCAGATGTTCTTGTATGTAACTCAACGTAGACCCTTCTGAAAGTCTACTAATTCCAGTAATATTTCCATCCTCAATCCATTTTGATCGTATTCGCTCTAAATCATGTGACCATCTTGTAAGTAAGTCTCCTTTATTTCGAAAAGTATCTTCTCTCAATCTTCAGTCACTTAGGCTTTCCATACATCTTTTGTCCACCATTTTTTCAATTATCTTAACTGCTCCCGTTACTACTAATCATCCATTGTATTTCATTTTCGATATCCTGTGGTTCAGAAACATACCCAATCTTGATCTTTTCGATATCATTGTTTCGACACTGTACGTTAAAACCTGCTGTGCGAATGCATAGCACTGTTCTAAAAGAGTCTTAAATTTCTAGAAAGCTTCGCTTTGATGCGTAAAGAAATAAATCACTTACTCAAAGTTTAACTATTCCGGGATAATATTAAATTCGAGTAACAAACAAAAAATCTTATAGGTCAAAATGCTAGAGGAAATGAAAAGCCTTAAAACCCAATCACAATCTACAATTTACAGTCTACTTTAAAACAAGTAGCTGTCTGGTCAGATACTCTTGAACACTTGACACAAAGATGATCTAGATTTAAAAATTAAACTGTAAAAATTAATAAATATTCCCTGATTTTGCCTATCAGTGTAAATCTATGTAAAAAATCATAAATATGTTTCATATTAATTTTTTGTTAAATATTTCTCAAAAATTCTCGCACAAGTAATTGGTGGTGACCTATCAGAGTATATATTTTTTCAATATTTAACCTTAGATCCACGTTTATAGGGTTCACAAGTAAACCACTTCAGATAATGTCCAAAAAAATACGGGGATGTTTTGAGATGAACCTTAAGACTACGTTAAAATGAATCTACAGAATCAATAGCTATAAGAGTAATAATTACAATAGGGAAGCCACATTTAGATATATGTGGGTGATTAGTTTGTATTTGCTAATCTCTCAAGAGCTTATAGTCTAGGAAAGGACAATAATAATAATTCTTTCTCTACATTTTTTACAGACCGAATAAGTTTCCTTCATTCCTGAAATTTTTGAGCTTTATTCAGAAATATAAAAGGCAAATTTCATGCCCATAAGAAGGAGAAAAGTTGTATAGCATTTCTCTAAAATTAAAAAATATATATTACAATTTTAATTTGTTTGCCTTGGTCCATTGCAAGATTTCTTCCAAAGTTGGTGTGACCGGTATTCGAATACACGGATTATGTGCCATTTGAGAAATTTAAAGATTTTTCGAATTCGAATAATATTTGAAAAAGGTGATATATTTTAATTAGGGATTTTTCGAATTTAAACCAATGTGTTACACACCCTGTAATTTTATTGCAAATATTTATTGGAAATAGTTTTCAATTAGCTGTGGTCTTCCTTGATATTAAATCCGAATTTATTTCTCCCCAATTGAAAACATTTTTTACAAAACAAAAACTATAAAGTTAAGGTATATCAGACCTTTACAAAAAGTTTTGAAATTAAACTCCATGTTGGGTTCGTTTTGTAGTACATCTTGTAGAGTCCCAAATATTTTTCAGATATGCTTATAAGTTAACAATATAATACAACAAATATAGTTTTTTGATAAATTTTACTAATTACACCGGGGAACAGCAAAATTGTTTCTGAGATCAAAATAGCAAAAGTTTACTTATTTTATTATACTTATTAACACTCTGTCTTGTAAAAGTCTCAGTTGGCTCTGGTTTCAGAGATACGTGCTAAATATGATAATTTTACCTAACTGCCCTTAATGCAACAGGAACCTATCAATGCATATTCGTAAAAGGGTCCTGAAATGCTATGTATGGTCTATTCTATTATACGGTTGCGAGACATGGACACTAAAAACCACAACGCTAAACAAACTGGAAGCATTCGAATTGTGGTGCTACCGTCGAATCCTAAAGATATCATGGGTTTCGCACACTTCCAACGAGGATGTTCTCAGAATGATGAATACAGATCGACTGCTCTTGAACATTATAAAGAAGCGGAAAACAGAATACTTCGGTCACATAATTACCAGCTACTTTGCCTTATAATACAAGGAAAAGTGGAAGGAAAAAGATGGATAGGCCGAAAGAAGCTTTCCTGGCTGCGTAACATCAGGCAGTGGTGTGATTGCACGGTAGAAGAACTATTTCGCGCAGCAGCCGATAGAGAAAGATTTCAGAAAATTGTAAACATGATGACCACCAACGTCTGAATACAGGCATGGCACCTAAAGAAGAAGAAGAAGAAGCCCTTAATGTATGGTACAATTGGACTATAAAATGAAAAGTACCTGTTTTTATTACACCAGGTGTACTTTATAAGGGGTTTGAATACACATAACATTGTATTTCAACCTCCAGTTGATCGAGAACTGTTTAGCCCTTTAATACAAAAGGATTATCGCTTGTATTTTGGCTGCAAAGCTGGAGACCTGGAAAAAAATTGGGCTCCCCATATCTGCTGCAACTAATATGCGTCCAATATTCGGGGCTGGCTAAGTAAAAAAAAGCCTAAGATGTCCTTCGCTGTTCCTATGGTCTGGCGAGAACCGAAAGACCATGTTACCGACCATTATTTTTGTTTGACACCTCCCATCAGAAAAGGCTTTTCGGAGACAAATAAAATCTGCGATATAGTATCTAAATTTACAATCCGCCATACGTCCGATGCCCCATAGTGACGAGTTGCCTGTACCCAATCCACCTCACCCTTGATTCTGATGATGTTCAAATGATAGTGTGCCGGAAAATGTCACCGGCCCAACAATCTCGCAGGACTTCGATTTTGTCTATGAATTTCCCAGTAAAACGCTTCATAAAATAAGTCAAAGTGAATTAAGTAACCTTATAAGAGATTTGGAATTGTCCAAGAAAAAGGCAGCACTATTGGCCTCTCGATTGCAATAATGGAATTTACTTCAAGATGAAGTAAGAGTTTCTGTGTACCGAAGCCGTCGGAAAAACCTAACACCGTTTCTTAATATGGAAAACAATTTGGTAGCCAGTAGGAACATTAAGAGATTAAGGACAGCTTTAAATTTGGACTATGATTCAAAAGACTGGAGGCTCTTCATTGATTCTTCAAAAGTAAGTCTTAAAGCTGTATTACTCCATAATGGAAACAAGTTGCCTTCAGTCCTACTTGGCCATGCAGTCTACATGAAAGAAAACTATAGCAGTTTGAAATTGTTACTGGAGACCATAGAATATGAAAGATATAAATGGCAAATTTGTGCGGATTTAAAGGTTGTTGCGATTTTACTTGGAATGCTGCTAGGTTACACCAAATACTGTTGCTTCTTCTGCAAATGGATTGTCGAGCACAATCGAATCACTACAAAAAGGAAATTTGGCTACCGAGAGAGTCTTTTCAGCCAGGAAAGAAAAATATAACCAGCGCACAATTAGCCCCAGAAAAGATTTTACTACCGCCACTTCATATAAAATTGAAACTAATAAAAAATTTTGTGAAGGCCATGAAGAAGGAGGGTCGTGCTTTTAGTTATTTAAAAGAAAAGTTCCCTAGAATCAGTGATGCTAAAATTAAAGAGGGAATATTTGTGGGTTCCCGGATTAGGAAACTACCATACTTCCATATTTGAAGGCAAGGAAACAGACGCTTGGAATGCCTTCAACATGGTTGAAACAAATTCTTTAGGAAACATAAAGGCAGAAAACTATAAAGATCTGGTTGACCCATTTCTTTCGTGTTACCAAAACCTAGGGTGTAATATGTCCTTGAAAATTCATTTCTTGGATTCTCATTCAAAAATTATGGTGCTGTTTTCAGATTATTTCAAACATGGAAAGAAAGTATCAGGGAAAATGGAAGTGTGAGATGTTAGCCGACTATTTCTGGACTATTACGAGAGATAACCCAGAGGCTGCTTTAAATTCAATGATAAAAATATGCTATCTAATGGTTTTTGTTGAACCAACAATATATTGTTGTCTGTATTTTCTTTGTCCATTATACATGGCTATGAATTAGAATTTTATTACAATTAATTCAGATTTTTTGTGAGCCAACTAAAATCTTTAATAGGTATTTTTTAGTTACTTGGGTGTAGTTGAATCCAAAAAAATTAGGTTTGTTCAGGAAACAAAAAAAGTTGAATTTGTCCCCAGTGTTATCTATGTTTTGTAGATGTAAATTATTCTATATTTTTGTTCTTGTGATAATAAACTAGTCATTTTAACTTATTATTTTTATCAAACTGATGTGTATTTGTACAGGGTGAGTCAACGATTGGATGAAGTAGGTTTGTGCCTTTTCGGTGAAATTAACAAAGAAACTATATTTATTGTTTGATACAGTTTATTTTTACGCAGATTTTAAAAATATTTAGGACTCTACAGGGTGAGCCAAAAAACTAGGACAGCATAAAGTTGTATTTTTTTAAATAGAACACCCTATATACGAATCGTATTTTCGATTTAGCTTATAATTTTAAATATTTTTTATTGAGGGTTTACTATAACAAAACTTTATAGTTTCTGAGATAATTAAGTTTAAAGAAAAAAAGTCACATTTTCAAGCATCAATTCAATCCTAAATAACGTTTTCAATTTTGTGACAAATATATTCAAATTTGGAATTTAGCAAGGCCAAGGACAAGTTAACATAATTTTTACCTAATATTTGCAATAAAAGCTACAGGGTGTTGAACACATCGGCTCAAATTTGAACAAGTTTAAATGAATAAATATCTTTTTTTTTAAATGGTACACCCTGTATATTTTCATGTTATTTAATAGAGTAATAAAAACCCTAAAAGTTTTGTTCAATATATCCTATACCTATTTATAATAGTTTTTGAGATATTTCAGTTTTTCTTATTTTCCATACTTTTTTACAGAAATAGTCTTCATTATCATAGTAGCCATGTAAAATAATAAAAAGAAACTACAGAAACAAACAGAATGTGGTTAAATATGATGAAATACATTATTCGTTATATTACAACGGCAATAGTTTAATTAAACATAATGTGAAAAAATTAACACAACAATAACGACAAGGCAAATACATATTTACTTTTATACTAAATTGAAACAAAAAAAATACCTATTAAATACTGAGATTAATTATTTCTTTTTAATAAGTGTTCGAATAAACGACCCTCTTGTGCAATGCACAAATTTAGTCTTTTTTGCAGATTTTCTCGGACCCTGGACAAAATTTGTGGTGTTATTGTTCTACAGGTATCCCTAATCCTGTTTCGCATATCTTCCACTGTTATTGGTGGATTAACATACACCTTATTTTTAATATAACCCCATAAGAAGAAATCTAATGGGGTGATGTCGCAAGACCTTGGTGGCCACTCAATGAAACCCCCACGTCCAATCCATTTTTGCGGATATCATTGGTCCAAAAACGCACGAACTTCACGATGGTAATGCGGAGGCGCACCATCGTGCTGGAACCACATACTGTCGAGCTCATCCCTATCGAGACCTTGAAGCAGTTGAGGTAGTTCTTCTTGTAGAAAGTTCAGGTAACTATGGCCATTTAGTGGTCCATTAAAAAAGTGTGGTCCAATAATTCGATTATGATGAATACCATATCAAACATTTAATGACCAGTGGTTTTGATGTTGCACCTCTCTAATCCAAAATGGGTTTTCTGTGGCATAATAATGCATGTTGCGTCTATTTACGGCACCGTTACTTCTAAAAGCAGCTTCATCACTAAACATTACCTTGCATAATAAATTTGGATTTAATTGAATCTCCGCATTTATTGTTTACACGACTTTCAAAATCCTGTCCATGCAATTCTTGGTGTAATTCCATGTGATATGGATGATACCTATATTTCTTGGTAGTACGATTGGCGGTGGATTGTGATGTTTCACATAATGCTGCTAACTGACGGCTACCAATATAAGGATTTTCCTGAACATTTAACAATACTTGTAGTTCTTTTTCTTCATTAGTTACTGGTTTGTTGACCACTTTACGTTTTGGATAATCAACAGTACCAGAAGAATCAAATCTTTGCATTAAGTTTTGAAAAGTATGGGTATTAGGCTGGCGTCGATCAGGATACTTCATTTTGTAAATTCTTTGAGCAAGAAGGCAATTTTTTTAGCCTCCCTATTGTATAAATCATATCTATTAACTCATTCTTTGGAAAATTCATTTTACAATATAAGATGAATGCAAAAAAAACCAAACTACACTACATAAAAACCAAAAGAAGCGATTGCGGTTATAAATTTGACACACAGAAAAATGTTCTTTTACATTGTTTTTGCCATGGCTACTATGATAATGAAGACTATTTCTGTAAAAAAGTATGGAAAATAAGAAAAACTGAAATATCTCAAAAACTATTATAAATAGGTATAGGATATATTGAACAAAACTTTTAGGGTTTTTATTACTCTATTAAATAACATGAAAATATACAGGGTGTACCATTTAAAAAAAAAGATATTTATTCATTTAAACTTGTTCAAATTTGAGCCGATGTGTTCAACACCCTGTAGCTTTTATTGCAAATATTAGGTAAAAATTATGTTAACTTGTCCTTGGCCTTGCTAAATTCCAAATTTGAATATATTTGTCACAAAATTGAAAACGTTATTTAGGATTGAATTGATGCTTGAAAATGTGACTTTTTTTTTAAACTTAATTATCTCAGAAACTATAAAGTTTTGTTATAGTAAATCCTGAATAAAAAAGATTTAAAATTATAAGCTAAATCGAAAATACGATTCGTATATAGGGTGTTCTATTTAAAAAAATACAACTTTATGCTGTCCTAGTTTTTTGGCTCACCCTGTAGAGTCCAGATATTTTTAAAATCTGCGTAAAAATAAACTGTATCAAACAATAAATATAGTTTCTTTGTTAATTTCACCGAAAAGGCACAAACCTACTTCATCCAATCGTTGACTCATCCTGTATATAAAAATGGTTTTGTCGAGCTTTTGATAGCATACACCATAAGGAAAAAATAGTAATTAATTTAAGAAGTTAAAGCAAACAGCTTGAAAGAAGAGCGGCCAAAGTTCTGGGACCGGCCCTGATCATAAGTTTAAGTTGGAAACTATATACAACTTTTCTTCCTTCATTCAAATATACTCTTAAATACTTACAACTGCGAATAAGATATTCAAAAATCGGGTGAAAAATAACCATCGAATCATTAAGTTATCGGAACTACCGGAAGTAAGACCCATTTCTAAAGACACAGTAAAGTTCCATAAAATATTTCCAAAGCTAGTAACAATGATATGAAAAAAACACGTCTTCAATGTTCTGTTGCATTCATCGAGATAATCACAGAGCTCATTATGATATCCGGTGATAAATTTAAAATCTTTTAAATATTGATCACTTCGAGTTCTATTTCTACGTACTAAATAGTCCTTCTTAAGTTTAAGGAAATTCTCATTAAACTCGGAATATTTGTCGCATGCTTTTCGGTGGAGGCAAACTAAGGCACATGTTCCATAACTGAATATACAAGATTCAAAATCTTGTGCTATTATGTATTTATAGCAATCCCAACTGTTGATGTATATACTTATAAAAGTACAAATAGCCGTTGGCAAAATATTTAAATAATTGAAAAGCTTTAGACTAACAAAAAAAAAATTTCCGTTTTTATTACTCGTATAGAAATAAGTTATTAAAGCAGGCAGCCTCAAATTCTTAGCTACAGCAGCAAAACATAGAAAGTTTGATGATGTCAACCAACACTGATGAATTATATCCACTGTTCGTACTATAAAATGTACTTCATAATGGTCGTATAGATTTAAAATTTTATTGTATATTGTTAATAATAATAATAGTCCATGCACCAAAAATGCTATTGTCACAATGACCAATACGGGTTTTTTCTGTTCAACAGCGATTAAAATATTTCGGAAAAATATCGGAATCTCCTTGTTATGTTTAATTTGATTTATGTCAGGATTTTTAAATACATTATCCATTTTTCAGTTAGTTTCGCGTATCTGATATTTTTACGTGAAGCCGATCAACTTCAGAATAAATTCAAAAGGGGAAATAACAACCAAGTAATTAGGAATAAAATTTATGTATATCTACGTAGGAGAAATATCTAATCAACTTGTAATTGATGATCCATACTAATGTCAATCCATTAGAAACACTCACAACATCAACTAAAATATACTGAGTAAAAAATTTTTCAAGAATAAGCTTTTCTTTAACATTATATTGTTAGATACTAAATATATATACAGGGTCTTCGGAAAATAAGTGTGCAACGTTTGATGACAGACTCTTGACGTGAAGATAGGTCGATCTATACCAATTTGGTTATATCCGATACCAGGCGTGAATCCAAGGGGGGGCGATGGGGGCGATCGCCCCCCCCCTCTCAAGAACTTTGAGTTCAGGAAAATAGACCCGATTTTACCTCTTATACTATAGTTTATTCAAGAACTAGAAAGAGTAATAAATCATTTTTTACCCTTTTTTTCTTCGCAAACTACCTGTGTTCTTTAGTCCGGTGTCCGGCAAAATTTGTTAGGCACATATTTTTCATAGGAATGGGTTAGAAATCTTATAATCAAAAATACAGATCTATAATAATGGACTATTTGGGTTGGAGAACAATAGATATTTGAAAGTGTGAAGTGTTAAAAAGGATTTTAACTTTGCCATAGGCGTCGGAAGAAGGTTTATTTTATCACTAAGTATTTATGGCATAGAATATTATTTTAGTAATAAACTTAAAATAGAAAGTTTTTATAACATTATTTTATTATTTCCTATGATTTCTTAATAATTCACATACATTACAAATATAGATAATTTTCACATATTTAACACAACTGTATTTTTATTATTTTTAATTTTGGTATCGAAACCGTTTTAGGCACATTGAGACTAAAACGTAGCCTTATTCTCTCAAAAAATTCTAAGTAATAATTTAATTCTTACAAAATACCCATTCTCAAAAATACAAGAAGTTAAACATATATAAAAAAAAAATAAATTCATCCGTATAATACTAAAATTTTTTGGGGCTATCGGTCATTTTACTATTAATTATAAACCTCTTTAGAACATTTGACATTTCAGTTTATTTATTTCTTAAATCATCTGCAGAATTACAATTAAATACTAAAAAATGTTTCAAATGTAATTAATTTTTATATGTTACAGTTAGAATTAGACCTACTTATTTTTATTTCTATTGCACTAATATCTTAATTTAATTTACTTTATTATATGGAAATCCGAAAGCCCACAAAAATAAAATAAACATGTTAATTCTACACGCTTAAGAAAAAGACACAAATACAATAATTGAATAATAAAAAAAAATACGGCTAATTGGAAACAACATTAAACAGTAAAATACAACAAAAAAAAAATTAAATAATAAATTGTGTTTACACAGATAAACATTACATATCTAATTCGTAACCAAAGTCAGTGAAGCTATCTTCGCTCAAATTAATTATAATTGGTTCTCACTCTCTATCTCACCGATTATGAGATCGAGTTTCCATATTTTGTTTTATTCTTTTATTATATGGATTTTTCCCAATTTTCCGTAGTAACTTTATTCAAAAAAATCTCTCAAAAGTTCAGTTAAATTGCTAATTTTGTAAGTTGTGTTATTTCTAGCAACTCTACCTTGTACTTGAGAAAGATATTTCCTTCTCCAACAGACAGTTTCCGGACGATCTAAAAAAACAGATTTTCTATCTGGTTTTTCCCAGCAAAAATTAAGTTCCGTGAGCAATTTCCAGAGCTTAGTTCTTTTAATTTTCAGGTAAATCCCGATCTTCATTGATTTTAGTTAGAATTTTGTCGACGGTTGGGATCTGCTTCTCATAATAAAATGTATGTACAACTCCTTTTATTGCAGTTTTCATCTCTCCATCCAACCAGGTCTTTCGTCTGCCTATGATCGAATGTGGCTTGAAAATATTAACAATTCCAGTCATTTTTTTCTCCTTCAGTATTTGGTACATAGTAGATTTTCCAACTCCTGTCATGTTGGAACACATCTCAACAGAGCTTTTAACATTATTCTCTAGATATTGATATCTTAAGGCATCATAAACATTCATCGTAATAAGTCTTTCACGATTTTGGAATAAATATGGAGGTGGAAGCCACATCTTTTGGGTATCTCACTTAGCGCAAACAAAATAAATTACTAAGGACACACTGTAAGGTGTACTTTGCTCACTGATAGAAATTAAATTGAACTCACGAGAAATTTTATTGTTGCAGTAAATTTATAAAAGCTTATAATATTTAAATATAATTAGATTTACAGCTGCACTGGAGCAGGTACGTTGGAGGTTTCGGTAACAGTTTTATTACTCTCTCTAGTTCTTGCATAGAGTATAGGAATGTGTATGCTTGATATCACCCCCCACCCTCCCAATAGCTTTGAGTTAAGGAAAATAGAACCGATTCTGCCTTTTATATCAGGAATGTGTATGCTGCTGGTATTCCCCCTACCATTGACAATTAGAAATGTGTATGCTGCTGGCATCCCCCCTGTCGGCAACTTGTTTTTTTCTTGTGATCGCCCCCCTCTCTAAGAGCTTCAAATTTAGAAATGGGAATATTGCTGGTGCCCCCCCTCAGTCGACAACTTCTTGCCATACTGTACTTTTGTGATATTACCGCCCCCCCCCCCCATGGTTTAGGCAATAGGAGACGATGAAATTCTAAGAAAATATTGATTTTTCCAAAATTTCTTGAAAACGTGGTAGCTGAATTTAATGATTTTTGGTGTTTAGTTTAACACTATAATATAACGTTTTCTAGTGGTATAGCAATCAACTATAAAGTAGTCTAAGTGTAAGTTATAGAAGTTACGTTACTAGTAAAGATCGCTTCTGATTTTTTACGTCATCAACGTTATGATAACCTAGATCAGCCATACTCAAAGTGTTCTACGCGGAGCTCTAGGGCTCCGCAATGCTTCTGTGGGAGCTCCGTGAAAATACTGGTCATAATGAAAAAAAAAATACTAAAGGAGTACTATGAGGTTACAGAGGAAAATAAAATAATAAGATATAATTCTTAAATTTATGTTTAATTGGCTACTGAACCGAAAGATTCACTGGAAAATAAACTCGCGATCGCGCCACTCGCCCCGCGAACGGTTCGCGGAGTTTGACAACGCTATTACCTTCGCGACGAAAGACGAGCCGCGGCGTAAATAGCCGAACGGTGTCGGTCATCAGCGTTCATGTCGTTCGTGTCAGTGCGCGCAGTACGATCTTGGCCCGTATTCTTGAAAGTGTGATGTGAGAAGTGATGTGAATGGCGATGTGAACTGTCACTTCATACTTTTGATAGTTAAAACCGTATTCTTGAAAAGGCAATGTTGCCAGATATGAACGTGCTAAAATCCGCAGACTTAAAAAAATAAAATGGATAACAGATTGAATTGAACTGTCAGACCGAAAATGTCCGTAGTATGTTTTGTCGCCATTTCAGGCAAAAAGTAGTTTTGATACGCCAAATTAATGTCAAAAGTAAAAAAGGTAGTGTTGTTGTTATTGTTGTGAAGTTATTGATTACCATTAAAATATTTGTATTTTGCCTGGATTAAATTTATTTTATATCACTTAACAATATTTATATGTAAATATAGACCACAAAATTATCGTAAATTGACACTCTAGAACTGTTAAACAAAAATGCTTACAAAGAGCCAAGTACTTTAGGGTTCTAATATATAAAGAAAAAGGGGTATCAAAAAAAAAACAGCAACTCATATATACAAAGTAGTATACTGACGTCAATTGGAATACAGTAATTGCAGAAAGCCAGCACTAATAAACCTTGAAACGGTGGAAATTACAACTTTACGTAGTATGACTAAAAGCGATCATCCAAATCCACTACGAAAACTATCCAATCAGTTATTTATTGTATGAATTCACAAAGTGTCTAGCCTCTTACTGGAAGACGTTCTATCCTGACAACTAAATTTGAATGAAAACCTGAAACTTGAACAATGATAGAGACACTGTTTAAGACCACGGACCGAAATCAAAGGCCAGACAGAAGACGTCCATTAAAGATACTGGCGGATCTCATATTCAACTTTTAATCTAGTTTTTTTTATAAAGATTTGTAGAGACTTGAAGATCAAATGTATTATAAATAAGATTTTTATGCTGAAGGAGCTCATTCATTAGTCTGTAGGATTCATATTTATATGTCCCGATGAATTATAATCATAATATTTATTTAATTGTAATGTGGTATAGTGTTTAATACAGTCCAATTAAATTAAATGCTGTAGTTATTATTATTTAAATATAGAAATTGTTACTTATTTAAATAAAAGTTTCAGAGAGCTTACAAATTGTTATTTCTCAAATTTATTATAAGTTGCGTCGTGAAAAGAATTATGTTAGACTTAACTGTTTAAAACTAAGATACTCGGCTGTTATGAACACAAGTATTTATGTTATATCCATAAGCAGGACTGGCCCTAGAAAAACATTTTTAAACAACACACACATACAATTGAATTATGAACAGAATCTCCTGTAATAATTTTATTGTCTATAATCTCAAATTTACTTAATATTTGCGAGATATATTCAACTTTCTAAGGATAGTTTATTAAAAATATTAAAAATATCGGGGTACCGCCTAATTAACGTTTCAACTGTTTATTCAAAAAATAAAACGTCTTAAAGAAACGGTTAACATATTATTTTTTTAATGAAGAATTATTTTGAACAACCAAAAATAAAATACAAATTTTTAATACTATTTTATTTTTTGAAATCCGTGAGTTAAATATGTCATTTAGCGGCTGACATTTCATTTGCGCATGTTTCACCGTTCGCTTGCCTTCCACCGGGCGAACGAGGATATTAATGATGAACTTTTCAAAAATACGCATTCGCCACCTTTTCACCGTTCACGTCACATTCCCCAGTTCGAGGATACGGCTCCTTTTGTTTGTTGTTATTAGTGGTTGCAAAATAAGGTTCAACCAGTGTTGCCAACAGTATGGTAATTACCGTACAAGTATAGTAATTTCAATGGTTGTACGATACGTGAACCAGCTCCATTACCGTACCGTAAGGGTACGGTAATTTCACCAATTCGGAATTGCGAGTAAATTAAAACTGTAAATGGTTTCGCCGTTCGATAGGTGAGTGTCAAATTTAAAATTTCACAAGTTTTTGGTCGGTCGACGTATAGATTTTTACCCGGCGTTTTTAGGAATTGGGGGCGGTAACAAAGTAAAAATCGTAATCAGAAAAATGGAGATAAAATCTGAGGATGAAAATACACCTCCAAAAGAACCGAAAAAATGTACTTCAAAAAGAAGTTGCAGAATACAAGTATGTTATAATTAGTATTCTAAAAAGAAAAACGTTTTCAATCATTTTTTTTTTTGTAGAAATTTAGAAGAGAGTGGATGAATATTCCACATTATAAAGAATGGCTATGGCCTGTAGCAAAGAATAATTTAAAAGCTAAGTGTGATTTGTGGAATAGTGAATTTGAAGCTGAACAATATCATGTTAAAGAAAAATTTACCAAAGGCACCTTAAAATCTTTTATCGAGACTCGAGTTCTGTCAAATAGGGCTGAAACATATGCTATATAAGCTGCTGAAATTCAATTGAGTGCATTTTTTGCTGAACACAATATATCCTTTCGAACAATGGATCACCTTTGCCTCCTGTTAAAGAACATTTTTCCCGATTCCAAGGTATCAAAAGGTTTATCTGTAAAAGGTACGAAAGCTACCTCTATAAGTACTAATATTATAGGGCATAACTATATACACGGTTTAGCAACAGCCTTAAGAATATCTAAATTCAGTGTTTTGGTAGATGAATCAACTGACATTGCTTCAATGAAAAGTTTTGATATTATAGGCAAAAAAACAAAACAAGTTATGTTTTGGTTTTAATTATTTATAAAAATTAATGGATCACAAATGAGAGGGGAAAACATAATAAAATATGGATGTGGATTTTTTTAGTGTAATAGCACAGTCGGTATCCTGATAGTATTTTTGTCATAGAATTATTTATTCTTTTCTCTATTGATTGCTCTACTTACAGTGGCATAACTAAGAGTATGTGCGCGCGCCCCCCCCCCCTCAGATTTTTGAATGCGCCCTACTATTTTACACCAGTCTTAATCCTTCGTATTTAAACATTTTCAAAGGACTTGATGGCGCCCCTGGATTGGTTGCGTCCCCCCCCCCGCACCGCGTAGTCTGCGGGGTCGTCATTTAGGCCACTGCCTACTTAAGAACTTGTCTTACTTGAGGTCTTAAAGTGTTTAGTTCTAATTAGGAATTATGTTAGAATAAAAAATATTTTTAGTTTCAATTCTAAATACTATAATTGTTACGGTGATATATAAGTATGTATTATTACATTTATATTTGAAAGTATAGTCCAAGTGAGAGCATTTTATTTACGCATTTATTAAAATAATATGTATACACATATTTATGTTCTTGTCAGCTTTTAGCAATAAACAGTTGAAGTTTTCAGCATGAGTTGTAATAGAATTCTAAAAATACGACTAATACTTATTCACAGAACCACAATTTAAACCTGGCTTTGCTAATAAAAAAAAATAGGACAGAAAATTTCTCGCCTAAATACAAAAATCAAAAAACGAATCAATGGTACGGTAATTTTGGGTCATGTACAGTAATTTTTATGACCTAGATACGGTAATCTCAAATCAAAAGGTTGGCAATGCTGGGCTTAATGCAACCTATATAAAATTTCTTAGTTTTGACAATGCTTCATCCCAAATATACTTTGTTTAAAGTAACGCAAAATCCAAATAGGGCTATTAAAATTTGGTCACATTTGATGCAAAAGTTTATTTGACTTTCATTCTGTAAAAGATAACTTCATAAAATAACTATTTTTAAAAACGTAGTTTATTAAAAGTGCTTCACATTATAATTAAGACACACAAATACACAGTGTCATCAGTAAAGTCTGCATTATGTGGAAAATAAATTTTTATTTAACTTTACGTAAAATTTATCCAGTTTCAACGATTTAATTGAAAACCCCATTATTAAAGCTTTTTATGAAGCTATGTTATTAAAAAAGTTAAAATAGTCTTTTGTGTGTTTTTAATTTAATACTCAAATACCAAAAATAGTTCGTTATTAATTAAAAAGGTGGAATTTTAAATGCGTTCAATTTTTATATTATGATTTTTTTATTAGAAAATTTGAGTATTTTCAAATTTTAAACACAAACTACGTTTTCAAAAATAGGTAATTTATGAAGTTATCTTATACAGAGTCAAAAACAAATAAACTTTGCATCACGTGACCAAATTTTAATAGCCCTATTTGCATTTTGTAAAAAAACACACACTTATTATGGCGCTACTTTAAACAAAATATGTCTGTAATGAAGCATTGTCAAAACTAAGAAGCTTTATGTAGGTTGCGTTGAGTGTTATTTTGCAACAGTAGTAGGGGCGGATCCAGCCTCTCTTTGGGGGGGGGCGGTAATATCACAAAAGTACAGTATGGCAAGCGAAAGCAAGTTGTCGACGGGGGGAGCGGGGGGAGACACCAGCAACATTCCCATTTCTAGTGTAAAAGGCAGGGTCGGGTCTATTTTTCTGAATTTGAAGCTCTTGGAGAGGAGGGGGCTATCACTACAAAAAGCAAGTTGCCGACAGGGGGGAGGATGTCAGCAGCATACACATTTCTATTATAAGAGGCAGAATCGAGTCTATTTTCCTAAAATCAAAGCTCTTGGGGGGGGGGGGAGTAATCGCAAGAAAAACAAGGTGTCAAGGTAGGGGGAGTGCCAGCAACATACACATTCCTAATGCAAAAGGCAGAATCGGTTCTATTTTCCTGAACTCAAAGCTCTTGGGAGGATGGAGGGGAGGCGATCGCAAGCATACATATTTATATACTCTGTTCAAGAACTAAAAAGAGTAATAAAACTGTTACCGAAACCTCCAACCTATCTGCTCCAGCGCAGCAGGTAACTGAGGACTGCCATCAATCTAATAATATTTAATTATATTTAAATATTATAAAATTTTATAAATTTACTGCAACAATAAAATTTCTGATAGTTCAAATTAATTTCTGTCAGTGAGCAAAGTACACCTTACGGTTAGTGATTTATCTTGTTTACGCTTGTTTTTATATATTATATGAGATTAGTGAGATACCCAAATGGCTTCCACCTCCATATTTATTCCAAAGTCGTTAAACCAGGGCCTTTTTTCCTCAGCGAAAAACTTATTACGATGAATATTTATGATGCCTTAAAATATCAATATCTAGATAATAATATTAAAAGCCCCGTTGAGATGTGTTCCAAAGGGACAGGAGTTGGAAAATCTACTATGTACTGAATACTGAAGGAGAAAAAACGACTGGAATTGTTAGTATTCCCAAGCCACATTCGATCACAGGCAGAGGAAAAACCTCATTGGAAGGAGAGATGAAAACTGCAATAAAAGAAGTTGTACATACATTTTATTATGAGAAGCAGATCCCAACCGTCGACAAAATTCTAACTAAAATCAATGAAGATCGAGATTTACCTGAAATTAAAAGAACTGAGCTCTGGAAATTGCTCAGAGAACTTAATTTTTACTGGGAAAAACCAGATAGGAAATCTGTTCTTATAGATCGTCAGGAAACTGTCCGTTGGAGAAGGAAATATCTCTCTCAAGTAAAAGGTAGAGTTGCTAGAAATAACAGAAGTTACAAAATTAGTAATTTAACTGAACTTTTGCAAGATTTTTTTGAATAAAGTCACTGCGGAAAATTGGGAAAAATCCACATAATAAAAGAATAAAACAAAATGTGGAAACTCGATCTCATGATCGGTGAGATTGAGGAACCAATTATAATTAATTTAAGCGAAGATTGCTTCACTGACTTTGATTACGAATTAGATACGTAATGTTTACCAGTGTAAACACAATTTATTATTTAAGTTTTTGTTTTTGTCGTATTTTATTGTTTAATGTTGTTTATATATTTTTTTATTTTTTTATATATTTTTATTTTAGTGGTCCCACTCTTTCATTTTATATATATTTAATTACCATTAGCCGTAATTTTTTTGTTATTTTATTATTGTATTTGTGTCTTTTATACAATGACTGACGGCCCAAAAAAAATCTAATATTATATGGACGAAATTATTTTTTTATATATGTTTAACTTCTTGTATTTTTGACAATGAGTGTTTTGTAAGTATTTAAATTATAACAGAATTTTTTGAGAGAATAAGGCTATGTTTTAGTCTGAATGTGCCCTATAACGGTTTCGATGCCAAAATTAAAAATAATAAAAATACAGTTGTGATTTGTGTTAGATATGTCGAAATTATCTATATTTTGTAATGTTTGTTAATTACTAAGAAATCATAAGAAATAAAATAATATTATAAAAACTTTTTATTCTAAGTTTATTACCGAAATTCTATGCCATAAATACTTATCCTCCATCCGACGCCTATGAAAAGGATTAAAATCCTTTTTAACACTTCACACTTCCAAATATCTATTGTTATCCAACCCAATTAGTCCATTATTATAGACCCGGTATTTTTGATTATAAAATTTATAACCCATTTCTATGAAAATATGTATGTCTAACAGATTTTGCCAAAGACACCTGACTAAAGAACACAGGTAGTTTGTGAAGAAAAAAAGGGTAAAAAAATAATTTATTACTCACTCTAGTTCTTGAATAAATTATAGTATAAGAGGCAAAATCGGGTCCATTTTCCTGAACTCAAAACTCTTGGGGAGGGCGATCGCCCCACCACCCCCCTCCCTTGGATCCGCACCTGAACAGTAGTGCAATTTACAAAAAATGAGCAAAAAATTTTAATTATTTTATACAGCTGAAATTTTGCATATGTGCTAAAAATTGCATTTAGAAAAACTTTTCTAATAACTTTTTTCGATATTTTTAGATATAACCCCACTTTAGATTTTTCTTTTTGGAAAAAAGTTAAAATTTGACAAATAATGCTAATCACGTAACTACTATTTTTTTATTAATTTTCATATCGATTGAAGCAGAAATTATTGCCAAAGTCAAATTTCGAATAAAGCTGTTAATAAAAAAAATCCCATATGATGAGGACTTTACTGGTCACACTGTGTATCTTATAGGTACATCCTTATATCAACATTGTAAAAAACTTCACATTAATTTTAATGTAATGTGTTTATTAAATGCATTTAATGTATAAAATGCATTAAATTTAATAATTTTTACATTAGGTCTAATGTAATTATACATTAAATTTGGTATGTTTTCAGTTACTTTATTGAAATTTAAGGTAACATTCAATTAAATTTAATGTACAAAGCTTTAATTTCAAAGTACATGTAACTTATTCACGATTTAAGGTACAAAATCATTAAATTTGATTAAGGGGGAACCTGCTTTAGGAGGCCTTAAAAAAGCGTTTTTTTGGAAATTTTTTTAGGACAGAAGAAAATAAGCAAGTCTAGCGAACTTTTTATATTATTTTATCACATCTTTGAACATGAAAAAAAAATTTTTTTCAAATTAAAATATTCAAATGCAGCCGATTTTTATTCACATTTGTGTAACACCTCGCAATTGCAGTCTACTATCGGCGGGAAAGATGAAGTTTGTAATTTTCGTCTGAAACAAAAAAACCAAATAAAATTTTAATTTTCATATATTTTTCTTCTAGGCGAACTAAGAAGAACCCAAAAAAATTGTAAAATTTAAAATTTTTCTCAGGTTTGAAAAAAAAATGGGCTTTTTGCAAAAAAAAAGTCATTTGAACTTGCTAAAAAAATTGTTTAGAAATTTTTTTCATGAATCTTTTTAGTTCAAATCGAACATAATACAAAACTGAAGCTAATAAGCCTTGTTTCGTTTTGATTGGTCGTCTAGTTTTTTTGCAATCCCGCCCGCCAGTTTAGAAAAATCGTAAAAACAAAAACTCGAGAAAACGCGCTTTAAAGTTTACGATCAGAAAAAATATTAATTTTCGAATACTTACAGTAATAATACGCTAATCAGCTATTCCTGCGCCATAAAGTAGACCTTCCTCTTCTTCAAAATACTCATCTTGATGCAGTTGCTGGAGTCTACGAGCCGTGCGAGCTTCCTTGCTGGAAGAAGACGTACACCGGTTTTCCCTCTCGATCCGTTGTGTGTCGACGTTATCTGCAAACATTTTACATTGTTGGCCGATTTTTAAATCGAGCAGCTGTATGGTACTTAAAACTGCAGAATATCCTTCGTTGAATATGTCTGTAGCCAAGTACGCAGCAATTTCAACGATTTTTTGGCCAGAATGCAGATGTTTGGGGCACATGCGCTAGACAGTAGAGTTGAACGATTCGTTTGCATTTTGCGTGTGTCCACCTAAGCATTGCGTCAAAAGTTCGTCGTTTGAGAGGTCTTCGTAGATTGGACGAATATGTTTCTCCACATTATCGTCAATCAATCGAGCAGGATGCATAAAAGACGTAAGAGAATTCGTCGCTTCCGCTTTGCGCCATTCACACCAGCTTTCGGCGGAGTCGAACAATAATGATCCAGCGTTGCCATTATAGCTTTCTTCATGTCTTCGACAGAATTAATATTTCTTCTGATTGCCAAACCATAGTAGATCGTTAACTTTTTAATGATGCTTTCCGTCAACCGCTTTTTACCCCCGAGCTTCTCTTCCTTTCTTTTATTTCGGAGTCGAGTACCCATCCGCTTTTGTACATGCCCCACGCACTCATTATTCGGTAACAGATACCTGCATGTACAATTATATTTTCGGTGCTCGCGGTGGCTAATTTCTTCGCACTACTGCTCGTGTTGCACTCTGCATTGACTGTGTCACTCGAGGTTTCACTTGTGAATCGATTCCCGTGGAATTTGCGTTTTCGTCGCTTCGCAGAACGATCACTGCTCAATTTATTACCTATGGGATAACTTGACATGATATAGTAGCGATGTGCACTCGACAAGGCTTAGAGCAAAACTAGCTGTTGATGCTAGACGTATCTGCATAGAAGCACGTACACAGAGAGGAAGTATGTCATTAACACGCCACTTCTACGAACTCAGAATATTGTTTCGAACGACTGTTGAACATTTTCAAGTATTCCTGAAAACATATGTATACATAGTTTGGAATTATTCGACCTAGGGGAGGAGCGCGCACTCCATGGAGTAGCTGCAGTTGCCCGAACACTCATATACCTGCTCGACACCCCACTGCGTTTAGTGCTGTATCTTTGAAAATATTGCGAATTTGCCTCCATAAATTTAGATACATATTTTTAGATCTATTAGGAGTAGATTTAAGCAATAAAAAAAAATCGATTTTTCCAGCCTTCTAAAGCAGAATCCCCCCTTAAGGAACGTACATTAAATTTAAGGTTATTTTTAACAGTGTATGTTGCAATCGATCAAAACATGTTGTTGACGTTCTTTAGATTTTGCTACGTGATACGACAATTTAAATGTCAGTATAAAGATTGTATAGATAGAAATTATCGAAATAACACATTATTTATGGGGCAAAGCCATAATGTTCATAAAATGAAATTTTAAGTAAAATTTTTGTTCACAAAATATTAATATTCAATACTTACAACTGCTTGCACAATACTGAAAAGTCTGGCAAGGATTATAAACTTGAATGCCAAGTTTTCAGAAGTTGTTGACATAAGACCCATCTGCAAACTTCCAGCGATATTCCACAAAATATTTGTAAAAATAGAAATAAAGATTAAAAAAAAATAACCCTTAAAAGTTGTGTTATATTTATCGATATAGTCACACAGGTCATTATGTTGTTGGGTTAAAGATTCAAATTTTCTCTTTTTGTTGTCCTGCTTTATATTTTTGTCGTTCAAATAATCCCTCTTCATTGCTAAAAAACTCTCGTTAAACTGAAAATATTTGTCATAAACTTTCTTTATAAGACAAACTACAATTATTGCTCCATTATTCACTACAAGTGATTCTAAATCTTGTACGACCATATGCTGATATACACCCCATCCTGACCAGAATGTTGATGCAAGACAGCAAATAATCAATGGCAAAAAACTTAAACAATTCAAGAGTAATACACTTGCATAAAAAATATTCGAATTTTTACTTTTATTGTTATTGTAGAAGTAAATTATTAAATCCGGAAATACTGAATTTCCAGTTATAATGCTCATACCCATCACATTTGTAAAGGGGAGCCACAACTGATTTAATATATCCACAACGCAAACTACAATGTTCACTTTATGACTGTGATATAGACCTACAATTTTATAATATATTGGTAATATGGCTGCAAGAACATGACATAGTACCATTATTATCTTAAAAACCAAAAAAGCTTTTTTGTGATGATCAAATATTATTAAATGTTTGAAAACCAGCGGAATATCTTTCTTGTGGGTAAAATATTGATCATTTTCTTGTGTTTTTGGATATTTAAATATATCGTCCATTTTTTAGTGAATTTTAGAGTCTTACTAATCTAACGTTAATTATTTAAAGCTATCCCGACTATGAATAAACTCAAAATTGAAAACAAAACTGTGTAATTTGAAATAAAAGTTATTAGATTATATTACTAATTATTATTTGATGATCTTTTTTAATTGTCCATTGCACAACAAAAGAGAAACAACAAAAGAATATTAACCTAAAACATATTTAATGACAAAAGACATAAAGTATGAGGCCTACACCGTCATAGAGAAAATTTTGTATATACATTAGTGGCAAAAAGGATAACGTTTTAAAAATTACAAATAAATTGTCTTCAATTTACCACGTAGGATACGTGTGATATTATTTCTTTTTTTATGATTTTAGTACTCTTCAACTTTTCCTACTTTTCCTATCGCCAAGATATTAATTTATTTTGTAGGGAATTGTTCTTTTTTTGTATATCATTCTTCTGACTCGCGCTTGTGCTTCTTAACAAGGTACTTATCTTCGTTTTTTTTAGCAATACTAGTTGTGAACTTTCCTTTTCTGTTCTATCTTCTTCTTTAAGTGCCTTCTCCATTGCGGAGGTTGGCAATCATAAAAGCTGTTTTAATTTTTGAGGCAGTTGCTCTAAATAGTTGTTTTGAACTGCATCCAAACCATTCCCTTAGGTTTTTTAGCCATGAAATTCGTCGTCGTCCTACGCCTCTTCTGCCACTCATTTTGCCTTAGATTATGAGCCGTAAGATGCTATACTTTTCTCTCTGCATAATGTGTCCGAAATATTGCAGTTTTCTCTGTTTTACTGTTATCTCGACTTCCTTTTCTTTCCCCATTCTTCTCAACACTTCGGCGTTCGTAACTCGATCCACCCACGAAATCATCCGAATTCTTCTATAGGTCCACATTTCAAAAGAGTTAAGTCTTCTCATTGCCTCTCGATTCAGTGTCGATGCTTCCATTCCATAATATAGAACACTGTATACGTAACATTTAGTCAGTCGTATTTTCAGGGCTAACGTTAGATCTTTGCTGCAGATAACCTTTTTCATTCTAATAAAGTTGGCACGTGCTTTCTCGATTCTGGTTTTTATTTCGACGGTATAGTCATTATTTTCTGTTATTAGCGTTCCCAAGTAAGTGTACTTCTTAACCCTTTCTATGTGCTGGCCTCCTCCCATTAGGGTTTCATTATTATTGGTGTTGTTTTTACTAATTATCATGAACTTGGTCTTTTTCGTGAAAGTCCATATTCTCCACTAACTCTTAATATTTTATTCATTATTTTTTCTAGGTCTTTCAAACTATCAGCTATTATTACGGTGTCATCTGCATACCTAATATTGTTGATTAAAACTCCGTTTACTTTTATCCCTGCTGTTTCAGATTCAAGACTTTCCAATATGACCTACTCAGAATAAGCGTTAAATAGTAAAGGTGACAATATACACCCTTGTCTGATTCCCCTTTGTATTTCCACATCTCCGGACATTTCCTGTCCAATTTTTACTGCCGCTCGCTGATTGTAATACAGATTTGATATCAACCTTAATTCTCTTTCATCCAAATTTTTGTTTCTGAGAATCTCTATCAGTTTGTCATGTTTGACCCTATCAAAAGCTTTGTTGAAATCTATGAAACAGACATAGAGGTCCTGATTGATATCTAAGCATCTTTGAGTAAGCACATTAAAAGCAAATAATGCTTCTCTTGTACCCATCCCGTTCCGGAAGCCAAACTGTGTGTCACTAATATCCAGTTCCAATTTGGAATGTATTCTAGTGTGTACAATTTTTAAAACGGTTTTCAAAGTATGTGACAGGAGACTGATTGTTCGATAGTCACTGCATTCTTTTGAATTTGCTTTCTTTGGTAAACATATGAATGTTGATGTTAACATTTCTCTGGGGATAGTTCCTGTCATGTAAATTGTATGAAATAATCTCACCAATAAATTCAAATTTTTGTCATTGATCGGCTTCAACAACTCACCTGGCATTTCATCTGGACCAACAGCTTTATTAGTTGTTATCGACCTTAATGCATAAATGATCTCTGCTTTAGTAATTTCAGGCCCTATGTCACCGCTCAGACTGTTTATAGAAGAATTTTCGTGTCTTTGATCATCAAATAGTTTTTCTAAGTATTCTTTCCACCTGCATAATTTTTGTTGTGTTTCCAAAATAATGTTTCCCTCTTTGTCTAGCAATACGTTTGAGGTTTTTCTCTTTTCTATTCCAGCTAGTTTATTGACTTTTTTATGTAAGTTGAAGTTGTCGTACTTGTTTTGCAACTCCTCTATTTCTTTGCGTTTTCCAGAAAGGTACTCTTCTTTTGCTGTTCTTATTTTTCTTCTTATTTGAATTTGCAATTGTTGATATCAGGTCTTGTTGGTCTGGTGATTCCTTCTTTCATCCATCAACTCCAAAATATTATCTGTCATCCAATCTTCTTTCTTGTATCTTGATGTTGTAAGTACTTTCTTGCTTGGTTCCATAATTGACTTTTGAAAAACTGCCACTGTTGTTCAACGTTGTCATCATTTAACCCAGGCTTGCCTTGTCTTCTTTCTAAGTTTGTGTTGATGTCTTGTCTCAGCTTTTCTTTCGTTTCTTCTGATTTTAATTTGTGTATATTTAGTTTTTTGATGTTATGATTTGTTTGTATCCTTTTTAATTTAAGTTGGAATTTAGCGATAAGGGGATTGTGTTCTATATATGTGTCAATTTCTCGGTCCCACCAACATGGTTTCTGTTTATTTTTATAGTTAATTTTGCCTAGTGTTTCATTTGCTACCATGTGGAGATCCTCGTACTGTTGTTCTGGATTGTCGAATCCAGTTGTTGGTATAAATGTCTAATACTTCTTTGCTGTAAACTAACAACACTGTATTTTTTCTCCATTATTTCCGCTTGAGGATTTTGCTTTTAAATCTCCTCTTTTTCTGTTTTTCTACGGAGCAGCATTTTTGATTTGAGATGGTGGTGATCACTTCCACATGTTGGTTCTCTCTACACTCTTAGATCTGGAATACTTAAGCTGGTATTTTGACAAATTATTACGTAATCTATAATAGATTTTAAATTTCTAGCACTTTGGTACAAGTATATTAATGAGTCCAAGGAGGTCATAAAAGTTCATACTCAAACCAAATTTTTGCTCAATCGAATGCGTGAAGTGTATGAGCCATATTCTACAAAATTTCATTACAGACAGACGGACAAACGAACATGTAAATTGCCATTATATTATATTGCCATTATCACTACTTACATATGTAAAATTTTGCCTCAGTCGAACTCGCGGAAATGTGTTAAATATATGTTAAAACATTTGATTACAGACAGACGCACATATAAAGTACTATAATATTGCATTACCATCGGAACTACGAACGAGATGCCTCATTTTTCACACTTTTAGCGAGTATTGGAATTATTATCAAAGATATAGTGTTGAGGTTTTCCCTTTAGCGTCTTACTTTTTAACGAAATGAGAGTTTCCGGTGTCAAATTTGTCATCGGTCTCTTAGTTTTTATTCTACAGGGCGATTTTGAAAATTTTCGCTTTTTAGGCACATCTTATATTTCCGCTATGCGCTAATTTATCAAAAAAAAAATAAAAACCGGCTTTTATAGAGTTTTTTTTATGTTTTTGAGATATTAACCAAATTTATGATTTTTAAGTAGGACACCCTGTATATTATTCTAGATATTGATTAGGTATAATTTAAGCTTTTCAAAAATATTTAAAATTTTATTGTGAAAAACAAGGTCTGAATTCGATATTTTCAATAATTTACTTTATTAGTAACAGTAGGCCATGGCCAATTTATAATAAACAAATGCAAAATTTTGGCAATAATAATTATCTCAAAGATTAGACACTTTAAAAGTTAATTTTAAAGTTTTTCTATATTTTCAATTGTACACACTTAATTATGATAACATTTTTTACTTTAAACAACACTGTTATTATAAAACCAGAATATTGAAATTTGATTGCAAAGAAAAAAAGAACAACATTATTTAATGAAACTAAAGTAATGAAAATAAAAAGAAACATTGAAACTAAAAACAACCAAGAGTTCTTCAAGGTGATTTTCAAAATAACGGCCGTTGTCTCGAATACAATATAGGCACAATTTTGTTATTTTATACTTGATTTTACATATCCCACAAAAAAATCCAAAATGGAACGATCCGGACATCCTGAGAACCATCTCGTTGGCCCATTGATATCTATCCATCTTTGAGAAAAATTATTGTCCAGAAATGGCTGTAACAGCCCAGAGTTGTTGCTGGGAGCACCGTCTTGTTGAAGATAAATGAAATTGAAATGGGCCAATGGAACATTTTCAAGCAATTCTGAAATAATTTCCTCAAGGAATTCTAGGTATCTACGTGCTGTGAAACCCCCTTCATCCTGTAGGTTATGCGTCGGCCCAAAATAAAACACGAGATACCAACCACGAAGCGCCCTTGTTGTGCCCTTTCTAAAATTAAAAGGTAATTTTCTGCAGACCAATGCCTCGTGTTGTGACGATTAGAAATTCCTGGACTTGAAAAATAACATTCGTCAGACCAGATGGCAAATCTGCCAAAAGATTCGTTGGTGCGGATTTGTTCTAAATACCATTGACAGAATGTTACTCGGCGTTCATCATGGATCGTAGTTGTACTTTTTTCAAATTTTTTTAGCGTCAGATTTTCCTACACCAACTTCCTCCTCTATTTTCCTACAGGATGATGTTGTTGCTCCTGTGTAAAAAATCACATTTGTTTCTTTTTTCTCCTTGTCTTCTTTGACGTATGTTCAGGGACGCAGCTGAATAAAAAATCCATGTTCAACTAGATTTCTTTTTAAATGAGCAAATATGTCTGGAAAGGGTTGCCTTCTTTCCGGATACCTAACATGAATATAAACGATCGCCAGATATGAGAATTTATCCTAACGATAAGTCTTTAAATACATTACCTATTGAAATAAAATTCAGAAGTTTCTTAGGGACTACGATTGCTTTGTTTAAGACATACTAACATATCCTACTTTCCATAATTATCATAAACGGCCATTGTAAATGCAAAATAAATAAAAAGTAAAGTAAAAAAACTTACGTACCAAAATTATTTCGTAATTAATAACAATCTGACAAAACTGTGAAGTTTTGGACATCTGCCTTTTGTTAACCGACTTCTAAAAGAAGGAGGTTCTCGATACGTCGACTATGTATTTTTTTTATGTATGTACAGGGTGAGTCAACGATTGGATGAAGTAGGTTTGTACCTTTTCGATGAAATTAACAAAGAAACTATATTTATTGTTTGATACAGTTTATTTTTACGCAGATTTTAAAAATATTTAGGACTCTACAGAGTGAGCCAAAAAACTAGGACAGCATAAAGTTGTATTTTTTTAAATAGAACACCCTATATACGAATCGTATTTTCGATTTAGCTTATAATTTTAAATCTTTTTTATTAAGAGTTTACTATGACAAAACTTTATAGTTTCTGAGATAATTAAGTTTAAAGAAAAAAAGTCACATTTTCAAGCATCAATTCAATCCTAAATAACGTTTTCAATTTTGTGACAAATATATTCAAATTTGGAATTTAGCAAGGCCAAGGACAAGTTAACATAATTTTTACCTAATATTTGCAATAAAAGCTACACGGTGTTGGACAAATCGGCTCAAATTTGAAGAAGTTTAAATGAATAAATATCTTTTTTTTTAAATGGTACACCCTATATATTTTTATGTTATTTTTTAGAGTAATAAAAACCCTAAAAGTTTTGTTCAATATATCCTATACCTATTTATAATAGTTTTTGAGATATTTCAGTTTTTTTTATTTTCCATACTTTTTTACAGAAATAGTCTTCATTATCATAGTAGCCCTGTAAAATAATAAAAAGAAACTACAGAAATAAACAGAATATGGTTAAATGTGATGAAATACATTATTCGTTATATTACAACGGCAATAGTTTAATTAAACATAATGTGAAAAAATTAACACAACAATAACGACAAGGCAAATACATATTTACTTTTATACTAAATTGAAACAAAAAAAATACCTATTAAATACTGAGATTAATTATTTCTTTTTAATAAGTGTTCGAATAAACGACCCTCTTGTGCAATGCACAAATTTAGTCTTTTTTGCAGATTTTCTCGGACCCTGGACAAAATTAGTGGCGTTATTGTTCTACAGGTATCCCTAATCCTGTTTCGCATATCCTCCACTGTTGTTGGTGGATTAACATACACCTTATTTTTAATATAACCCCATAAGAAGAAATCTAATGGGGTGATGTCGCAAGACCTTGGTGGCCACTCAATGAAACCCCCACGTCCAATCCATTTTTGCGGATATCGTTGGTCCAAAAACGCACGAACTTCACGATGGTAATGCGGAGGCGCACCATCGTGCTGGAACCACATACTGTCGAGCTCATCCCTATCGAGACCTTGAAGCAGTTGGGGTAGTTCTTCTTGTAGAAAATTCAGGTAACTATGGCCATTTAGTGGTTCATTAAAAAAGTGGGGTCCAATAATTCGATTATGATGAATACCAGACCAAACATTTAATGACCAGTGGTTTTGATGTTGCACCTCTCTAATCCAAAATGGGTTTTCTGTGGCATAATAATGCATGTTGCGTCTATTTACGGCACCGTTACTTCTAAAAGTAACTTCATCACTAAACATTACCTTGCATAATAAATTTGGATTTAATTGAATCTCCGCATTTATTGTACGACAAAAGTTTACACGACTTTCAAAATCCTGTCCATGCAATTCTTGGTGTAATTCCATGTGATATGGATGATACCTATATTTCTTGGTAGTACGATTAGCGGTGGATTGTGATGTTTCACATAATGCTACTAACTGACGGCTACCAATATAAGGATTTTCCTGAACATTTAACAATACATGTAGTTCTTTTTCTTCATTAGTTACTGGTTTGTTGACCACTTTACGTTTTGGATAATCAACAGTACCAGAAGAATCAAATCTTTGCATTAAGTTTTGAAAAGTATGGGTATTAGGCTGGCGTCGTTCAGGATACTTCATTTTGTAAATTCTTTGAGCAAGAAGGCAATTTTTTTGAGCCTCTCCTATTGTATAAATCATATCTATTAACTCATTCTTTGGAAAATTCATTTTACAATATAACATGAATGCAAAAAAAACCAAACTACACTACATAAAAACCAAAAGAAGCGATTGCGGTTATACATTTGACACACAGAAAAATGTTCTTTTACATTGTTTTTGCCATGGCTACTATGATAATGAAGACTATTTCTGTAAAAAAGTATGGAAAATAAGAAAAACTGAAATATCTCAAAAACTATTATAAATAGGTATAGGATATATTGAACAAAACTTTTAGGGTTTTTATTACTCTATTAAATAACATGAAAATATACAGGGTGTACCATTTAAAAAAAAAGATATTTATTCATTTAAACTTGTTCAAATTTGAGCCGATGTGTTCAACACCCTGTAGCTTTTATTGCAAATATTAGGTAAAAATTATGTTAACTTGCCCTTGGCCTTGCTAAATTCCAAATTTGAATATATTTGTCACAACATTGAAAACGTTATTTAGGATTGAATTGATGCTTGAAAATGTGACTTTTTTTTTTAAACCAAATTATCTCAGAAACTATAAAGTTTTGTTATAGTAAACCCTTAATAAAAAAGATTTAAAATTATAAGCTAAATCGAAAATACGATTCGTATATAGGGTATTCTATTTAAAAAAATACAACTTTATGTTGTCCTAGTTTTTTGGCTCACCCTGTAGAGTCCTAAATATTTTTAAAATCTGCGTAAAAATAAACTGTATCAAACAATAAATATAGTTTCTTTGTTAATTTCACCGAAAAGGCACAAACCTACTTCATCCAATCGTTGACTCACCCTGTACACCGATTACTCTGGAACAGCGGCACCGATTTGAATGAAATTTTTTACGTTATGTTCAGGAAGTTGCTGCGGTAGTCCCATATTTTTCTGGATGAAATTGGTGCAGTAAAATCCAAAATGACGCTGGCAACATAGCGACCAAAAAAATTAATTTTGTCCAATTTTTTTCAAAATTGGTATGGGGGAATTTTCGGGGTCGCACACAGCGAAATCGGAAATTAATTTTAAAAAATTCAATATGGCGGATCTAATATGGCAGACAAGAAAATTTAAATTTGTCCGATTTTCTCAAAATTTAGTGTGGGGGAGTTTTTGGGGTCGCACATAACGAATCCAAAATATTTTTAAAAAATTCAATATGGTGGATCCAATATGGCGGACAAAAAAATCAATTTTGTCCGATTTTCTCCACAATTGGTACGGAGAATTTTTCGAGGTCGCACATGACGAGTCTAAAATTATTTTTAAAAAACTCCTTATGGCGGATCCAATATGGTGGACGAAAAAATCAATTTTGTTCGATTTTCTCCAAAATTGGTATGATGGAGTTTTTGGGGTCACACATAACGAATCTGAAATTATTTTTTAACACTTCAATATGGCGTATTCAGTATGGCGGATAAAAAAATAATTTTGCCCATTTTGATATGGCGGAGTTTTTGGGATTGCACATTACGAATCTGACATTATTAAAAAAATTAAATATGGCGGATCCAAGATAGCGGCTTAAAAATTCAACATCTTTTGATTTTGTCTAAAATCAGTATTGAGGGATTTGTATTAGTATTAATTACGAATTTAGAATATTTTTTGAAAAATTCAATCCTAAAAATTTTATATTTTTCGATTTTCTCCAAAACTGATATAGAGGGTTCTTGAGGGTGTAAATTATGAATTTAATAGTATTTTTTTCGGGATTCATTATGGCGGACTAAAAATTTTACATTTTTCGATTTTGATCAAATGTGGAACTGAATCGTTTTTGAGGATGTAAATGGCGAATATAAAATTATTTTAAGAAAATCTAATATGCCAGATGAAATATGACGGTCTAGAAATTTTAAATTTCGGAATTTCATCCAAAATTGGTACTATAGGGCTTTGAAAACTTTAGATTTAGATCGGATTAAGATGTTAAAATTATTTTTTAATTGAAAATTTTACCTTAGTCGCATTTTTTCAGATTTGGTATTGGGGTGTTTTCGGGGTCATGCATTATGAATATGAATTTTTTACAACTATTAGGTTGATAAGATACTATATGAGGAACTGAAAATTTGACATTTTCCGATTTTATCTAAAATTGATATTGGGGGGTTCTTGAGGCGTATACAAACTCAATCTGCAGTATAAAATATATCGGGTTAAGAAATTTACGTCTCAAGTTGTTTAAACATCGATATTGGAAGGTTTTGAGGCCTAAATTACGAATGTAAAATTAATATGAAATTTAAGATAGTGGATTTATTATGACAGACTAAATATTTGTTTGATACAATTTCACTGGTATTTGGAGAACTCTAAGAATAAAAGAATTTTTAGTGGTTCATTTCAGGGTGATTTACAGCTTTGGATAAAATGGGTACTTTTATGCCACCTTGGAGTCATTGCGAGGTATACTAATTTCAATTAGTACTTAGTTCAAATAATTTATGGATATCATAATGAATTCGAAACTAAAAATCGAAATATATAATTTTTATTAAAAATATTTAACCGACTTCTAAAAGTGCGCTAAAAAGTGAAAAATAACTATAAATTTTTATATGAAATTGAAATTTTTGAAGTAGGCGCCAAATTATTTCTAAATGAAACAAATAACTACAAATATATACATATTATGGTAAGAAAGCCATTAAATTATAAAATCTAAAATAATATACAGGGTGTCCTATTTAAAAAATCATCAAAATTTGGTTAATATCCGAAAAACTAAACTTTTAGAAAAAAATGACTACACCACTGAACTCTACGTAAAAAACCCTATAAAAATCAGCTTTTACCCTTTTGATAAATTATCGTATAACGAAAATACGAGATGTGGCTAAAAAACAAAGATTTCCAAAATCACCTGTGGATAATAACTAAGAAAACCATGACAAATTTGACACCAGAATCTTTCATTTCATTGGAAAGTAGGACACTAAAGTGAAAACTGTAACATTCTATCTTTGGTAATAACTCCAATACCCGTTAAAAGCTTCGAAAATGGGACACCCTGTACACTTACAAAACTTCAGCGATAATATAGTTTTGCCATCGAAACTACATAAATATGAAAAATTTTAGATCTTTCAGACATGTGCCAGTGTGTAAAATTACAAAATTTCTGAAGAGATGCAAAAGCTTATAAAAACAGCCAATTTCAGTATATGACCTAACCTGACTCATATGACCAGAATATTTTAAAAATTAAATATTGTTCCCTTCAAAAAATTAAATTTTTAGTAAAATTTTTATTTATAATATAATAATATTTTATACTTACCACTGCTAGTATAATACTAAAGAGTCGTATAAGGAATACACTTTTGAATGCCAAGTTAACAGTAACCACTGGAATAAGACCCATGTGCAAACTCGCAGTGATATTCCACAATATATTTGTAAAGATAGCAGCAAATATATAAAAAAAACATGCCCTAAATATTGTGTTATATTTATCAATATAATCACACAAATTATTATGTTGTTGGGTTAAACATTCAAATTTTTTATATTTGTTATCCAGCTTTTTATTTTTGTCAGTCAAATAATCCTTCATGATCGCTAAAAAATTCTCATTAAACTGAAAATATTTGTCATATACTTTTTTTGTAAGACAAACTACAATCAGTGTTCCATTATTCAATACAAGAGATTCCAAATCTTGTACGATGAAAAATTGGTAAAAATCCCATCCTAACCAAAGTATTGATGTAAGACAACAAATAATCAATGGCAAGAAACTTAAACAAATCAATAGAAATACACTTGTATAAAAAATTTTGGAATTTTTACCCTTATTCTTATTGTGAAAGTAAATTATTAAATCAGGCAATGCTGGATTTCCAGATACAATGCCCAGGCACATAACATTTGTAAACGGCAGCCATAACTGATTCAATGTATCCACAACGCATACTACAATATTAATTTTATAATTTTGATATAGATGTAAAATTTTATAATATATTGTTAATATCACTCCAGAAATATGACATAATAACATTAGTATCCTAATGACCAAAAATATTTTTTTATAATGTTGAAATTTCATTATAGGTTTAAAAACTACAGGAATATCTTTCTTGTATGTAAGACATTGGTTATTTTTTTGTGGTTTTGGATATTTAAATATTTCGTTCATTTTTTAATAATTTACTATGTTAGAATGTTATTAATCTCACGTTAATTACTCGAAGCTGACCCCACTATAAGTAAACACAAAATTGAAAATAGAAACTATTTAATTAAAAATAAAAGTAATTACACATACATTAATTGATGATCTTTTTTAATTATCCATTAAGCAACAAAAGAGCAACAACAAAAGAGTATTAGCCTAAAACACATTTAATTAATAGAAAAAATAAGACACAGAGTATGAGACCTACACTGTCGCGTAGAAAATTTTTTATATATAGTACTGGCAATAAGTAGAACTACTTCTTAAAAATTACAATTAAACTGACTCCAATTATGACCACGTAATATATTAACGTAGCACTACATAAAATTCCCTAGACGGAGTATTCAAGGTTATATGTTATAGTTAGTTCTAGGATTTGTTGAAAGTTTCAAACTTCATTGTAGGTAGACAAGTTTTCAAACGAAAAAAATTCAATTTTTATTATCCAGGAAACCGACCTTAAATAATACTTGTTTTTTTAAAAACACTTCCAAGCAATATTCAAATGTAAACTTTTGTTAAGTGTGGGGTTGCTAGTCCCCATCAGGCGTATCCCCAGTTGGCGGATAGGGGAATGCCTCCCAGATATGGGTAGTACCGGCAAAATCAAATAGCCGGGGTGAACCAAAACTAGCACTGCTGCGTCTGACCCAGAATAGGCGGCTGTAAACAGCGTCGGTACTTCATGTTAGAAGTGGCTGATTCTTAAGGCCAGGAAAGCAACGGGAAACTACCTGGTATCTAATATTCCCAAGGATACCACAATGGCTGAAAAACATAAAGAAACGGTCCTCAGTTCCGGGTACCGCTTAAATGGGTAGAGGGTGCTAAGAATCCCCCGGTCAGCCAATAAAGTCCCAAACACGAAAAGGATCGGTATCTAGAACATTCGAAGCATGCACCAACCAGGCACAGCAACAAATGTTATTCAGGAAATGAAAAGCCTGAACATCGATATTTTAGGATGCAGTGAAGTTCGATGGCGAAATTCCGGAAAAATGGTCATGGGTGAGCACCACATCTATTACTCGGGAGATGACACAACACGAAACAGAAATGGCGTAGCTCTGATAGTAAAAGCGGAATTAACTAAAGCAGTGATAGGATTTACACCCATGTCGGACAGAGTTGCAGTATTGAAGATCAAGTCCGGACCTTCTAACATGAACGTCATTCAGGTTTACACACTCGTAGCCGAATCGACTGAAAAAGAAATAGAAAATTTCTATCGGACTCTAGAGGACTCTTTAAAGCTCACAAAAAGAAACATGTAATAAATATCATCATGAGCGATTTTAATGGCATTGGCACGCGAAATGAAAGAGGAGGCTGTTTCAGTTCTGCCAGGATACGGACATGGTCGTCACAAATACATTTTTCAAGCTACATGACAGAAGGCTTTATACATGGAAAGCTCCCGGAGATACACCAGAAGAAATCTAATCTTCTCGGATCATAATTTATTAGTAGCAAAAATTAACATACGATTCAAAATATTTGATAAGAAAGTGACTCCCGAAAAGAACATAAATTTACTAAAAGAAAATAACATCCAGGAAAAGGTTAAAGAAGAGCTTAACAAAAACTTTGCAAAAATAGCCGAAAATTACACCAACGACATAGAAGAACAGTGGAATGAAATGAAGACAGCTATTACCACACCATCATATGAAAACCTTAAATCAAGAAAGGAATAGAAGCAAGAATGGATGAGAGACGAAATACTGCAAATGATGGAAGAACGACGAAAGCTTAGAGATAAAAATTTTAATGAATACAATAAACTCCACAAGAGTATAATAAGAAAAATAAAAGAAGCAAAAGAGTCATGGCTGACTAAAAAATGTGTAGAAATCGAAAATCATCAACAAAAACATGACGACTTCCATCTGCACAAAAAGATTAAAGAAATGCAGAACACTAGTAAACAGCGCAGCACAAACATAATTGTAGACAACGGAGGCCGGATCTTAATCGGGATTGAAGACAGACTAAGAAAATGGAAAGAATATGTGCAAGAACTGTTTGAACACACAACAGAACTCCACCCGAAATAAACAAACCCTACGGCCCAGAAATAACAAGTGAAGAAGTTAAAATGGCCATTAAATAACACAAAGATGAGAAATCGTCTTGACCTGATGACGTGCATGGGAAAATTTTGAAGTTATTGGATGAATCAAAAGACAGTATTGTGTTAAATGGTCAACTTATCAATAATATTAGATATGCAGATGACACGGTACTGCCAGCAGACCTCAGATGCTACGTCTTCAGTATTCTACGGAGTTGAAAGCTGGAGTCAGTCTTAACGAGGATGCCGTCAAACGCTTATAGACATTCAAAATGGGGTGCTACCGACTCATGTTACGGGTCTCATACATACCAAACAACTAACGTTCCGATTCTCAAGAGGCTCAGAAAGGAAAAGGAAATTATTACTGCTATAAAGAACAGAAAACTGGCTTGCTTTGGCCACATTATGTGTAATTAAAAATACAGACTTCTGCAATTGATATTGCAGGGCAAAATCAAGGGCAAACGAGGCCCTGGGCGCAGGTGTATATCCTGGCCGGCCAATCTTAGAAAATGGACTGGCCTAACGTCAACTGACCTATTCCGAGCTGCAGTGAATAGGATAAGATGGTACAACTTGGTCGCCAACATCATAAGAAAATAGGCACCTTTAGAAGAACAAGAAGAAGGGATACAAAAAATACCTCGTATTAAAAAAATAAAGGATTTATTAGGCGACACATTCATGGTTTCCAATTCGAGTGTACAAATTGAGGAAATTTAGTAAGAAATGTGATTAGAAATAGTTTTTTCTATTATAAGCTATAAGAGTAGAACATTAAATGCGACTGCAATTTTTAATGGCATTACTTTACAGCAAATTATAGACATTCACCGAACAACAAAGAAAGCAGCACCGGGTCTGGATAAAATTGGAAGTAAAATTTTAAGGGAAGTATCTGGATTTTTAACTGAACCATTATCATTTTTAATAAACAAGTTGTTCTGTTACGTCGTATATCCGGAGGCCTTGAAGACATCCAGAGTAGTTCCGATCTTAAAAAACAAGGGTAACAGAATGGATGCAGAAAGGTATCGACTGATATGTCTGGGAAGCCAAATTTCTATGATATTTGAGTCTTGATCTTCTTTCCGGTTCCTTCAGAGAAAAAAAATCAACTACAACAGCTATAGTACAGGCTACTTCATTCATCTATAAAACCTGAAATAATAAGAGACATATGGTAGGGCTTTTTGCTATTTGAGTCGGGGATTTGATATTATCAGGCATGACATCTTGCTGGTCGGTATGGAATCCATTGGAGTTAGAGGTGGAGGATTTAGATGGATTGAATCTTATCTCACAAAACAAGTGGTTGTTATGAGTGGAGCAAAGTCTATTCCAAGGACTATTAGTATGGGGGTTCCCCAGGGATCAGTTTTAGGACCAATCTTATTTTGTCATATTTTGTACAGTTTAGTCAGATTTTTGAAAATTGGATTTTTTGACCTTGAAAAAATGCAAAACGTGTTATATGTCTAAAACGGCATTTTAATTTTTGTTTTAGTCTAGATCAAAATCTGAAGTTTTCTGACATTGGTAAAGGCACGTTCCAGCATTGCTTTTATTGTTAGTTCAAAATTTGTTTCGATTGATTTTAGCTTCGGAAACACGAGTTGAAAATAGTATGATTTTGCGTTCGAGCGTCTCTCTAGAAGAATTGATGTAAATTTCAGTTTTACGGGCAGGATTGCCAAACCAATGAA
Organism: Diaprepes abbreviatus; assembly: GCA_034092305.1. Lineage (NCBI taxonomy): Eukaryota > Metazoa > Arthropoda > Insecta > Coleoptera > Curculionidae > Diaprepes > Diaprepes abbreviatus. The sequence continues at coordinate 901,168 of JASJET010000170.1, forward strand.
GCACTTTTATAATTTTCATTTGATATATTTATTGAAAATCACTACTTTTAGAGTAAAACTTTCCCTTGGGGTTCTAGCCGAATCTTACTACACATGCCAACAGTATATATATATATATATATATATATATATATATATATATATATATATATATATATATATATACTACTGTCCCTTATCGTTTCATCTGTAGTGCAGTTCTGTGTTATATTCATTTCCAAATATTTATATTTTTAGCAATGTGCTATATTTTTCTGTTGACCCTTTATCACAAGGATTTCTTGAATTCCTTTAATGCACATGTATTTCGTTTTATTTAAATTACTCTCTAAGCACCACTTGCTATACTCTCCGATTAGCTTTCTCTTTATGTACCCCAAATTCTCTAGTTTTGTGCTATTACAATATGTTCATCGGCAAAACATCAAGTATACTGAGTGATAATAAAGTTCTATAGCTGATCCTGCAAATCATTCATAAAGATCTGCATGCAAACTGCTGTATCTAGGAAATACATTTTCCCAATTATTATGTGACCGATTCGTTTGAGATTCAATTTTGGCCTTCGTAGTATCAAGAATATGAACCATTTTTTGAGTTTTAGATAGAAATGTTCTTCCTGAACCAACGAATAACTGTACAGGGAATGAAACGCAAGTCCTGAAAGTCTTTCTGATTATGTCCATCGTTCTTCCCTCTTACACTCAGCAGATTGATGTATGCAGGAGTTAATCTACTTGAAAGTTAAAAGACTGGAACAAAAACTGATTTTCATTGAAAATTTTTGAAATTTTCCAGTAATCATTGGCGAAATTTCACTTCCTCGATTAGACTTACTGCAATACCTTGTTTTATATAGCTTCCTTTAAAAATGCCGTGATATTATCATAAAATTATTAAAACAATTGAGGGAATTCTGGTTTTCAAGTAAGTATTTGTGTTAGAATCGGCTAGGTTTTACTTTGTTGAAATTCGAAAATGGATTAGTTGATTAGTGGTGCTAGGGGAACTGAGTAAGAGGTATATGTATTTCGTCGTTTTATTTTTGTTTGAACTAAACTGCAAATCGTTTGGACCCAAACTTGCTTAAACGTACAAGTTGTTGGTGCAACCTAAAAGTGTTAGGGTCTTGGTATAATCTTTCGGGGCCAACCGTTCATGCTGATCGCCTTATGGCACGGCTGCTGCCGTACGCCTGCCACCGGTAAGTATAGACACGCGAGGATTCAGCGGAGCTCATTTCGTCCTCAATTGGACTCATTAGATGTGCAGACTACCACATGACCATCAGTCATTTTGAAAATCGTAAATGAGTTTTGGGTCTCGAGTCAGGCGAACTACAAGTCTAGCCTTCAGCAACTACACACAGTGCTTGCTTGCCGATGACTCGACTCTACTTGATATCTCTTTATGTAGGCTTCTTAGCCTATCTAAAGAGTTCTACAAGAACACCCCGTGGGTGTTGTAATTTTGTCTGCAGAGGTTTCGTTTGAATCGACATCACTATTGTCAGATTGGTTAATATGCACCATATGACTATTATTCTAATAATGGTCTAACTATGCAAGTAGTAGCTCTGCATAATGATGTCCAATCGAGTCTGCTAGCTGCATGCTTTGCTTGTCGAAGCTGGCTATAATTCTCACACCTCCAGACTGAACGGTTGCCCAGCATAATTTTTGATGCGAAGTAGTAGATATCTGTTGGACTTCCATTGCCTTAATTTTTGTTGAATATCACGACGTTTCGGCTAGTAGTTATCTCTAGCCGTTTTCAAGCAAAACTAAATAAATCCCTTAGCTATATGACTATTTATACTAAAAGTAAATGCAGTAGAGTGTGATGGATGGAAGTCCAACAGATATCTCCTACTTCGCAAGAAACATCATTGTCTATGACCTTCAAACAAACACTAGACTCCCGGTATGGACCCGGTATAAGTGACAAATTTCGAGGCTACGAGAAATCCAAGATTAAGCTTACAAAAGAGGAGACGCACATACAGTTTCAACGACAAGCACGAGATAAGGGAATAATACCAGATGGTTTCCGTATAAAATATCCAGTTCCAGGACCACGGGCAAACAGGATATTGGAAAATGCTAGTAAGGCATTAATACGTTCACAGATAAACTATCATCGTTTCAAGAAGGCTACACTACTAGAGGACATTCGCCAACGGTTCGAAGAAATTAAAAAATATACATTAGAAGAAGACTACGCCCCCCATCCTAAGAAAAATTGACGCTACCTGTGACAAAGTCAAAACAAAACAAGAAATTCACCAAAAGAAATTTTCCAAATACCAGAGCAGACAAGAACCACAACAGCCATCTCAAAGCCAGAGGACAATTGTTAATATATCTGCCAAGGAATTAACCTCGGCGGAAAACTCACTACTTGCCAAAGGTTTGAACTTCACAGTTGTTTCAAAAGAGGTTCCCATTCTCGATATAATTAGCGCTGCAGACTCAGCGAACATCGAAGATCCTTTTGCAGATGAGTTCAGGTGGAAAATAAGAGAAACTCTACAAAAATCTAGAAAAATGAAACCAAACATCAGCAAAGACGAGAAAACTGCCCTAGCTAACCTACAGAAGGACTCCAGTATTCAAATTCTACCAGCGGATAAAGGAAATGCTACAGTCGTAATGAATGCTGAGATATCAATCAAAAAATTGACAAAGTTTTAAGGAAAGGAAATTATACATCTCTTGCTAAAGATCCCACATCTGCAATTGAAGGAAGAATTTATCGCGTTCTTAAGAAACATGAACGATATATTCCTGAAAGGATCCGGACTCAGTTGACGCCACACCATAGCAAAACTCCACATTTTTTTGGACTCCCGAAAATATATAAGCAAGACATGCCCTTACGACCTATCACGAGTTCCCGGAACTCTCCAAATTTCTTCTTCCAATTCTGAGACCACTACAAGGAAATACATCGTCCTGGGTTAAGAACTCGCAACATTTCGTAGAAATTATACATGAAATAGAAGTACAACCAGAAGATCATTTTATTAGCTTTGACGTGGAAAGCCTATAGACCAACGTTCCAGTTAAGGACTCACTAAAAATCATAAGAAAGAAACTTGAAGAAGACTAGACCTTAGCAGAAAGAACATCTTTACCACCGCACGCCATTATGGACTTATTGGAAAGTTGTTTGACTAAGTCTTAGTTTCAAGAAAAGGAAAAATTCTACATCCAGGATGATGGACTACCGATGGGATCTTCACTCTCACCGGTGGTCGCAAATATTTTCATGGAATGGTTCGAGACGTTTGCAATTGAATCCACAACTAAGAAACCAAAGTTATGGCTCAGATACGTAAACGATACTTTTATTATTTGGAGTGGAAACGACGAAGAACTTCGAAACTTTCTTTTTCATCTCAACAATATCAGCCCAACTATTAAACTCACCATGGAGAAAGAAGTAGAAAATAAATTACCATTCTTAGATGTCTTGGTTGAAAGAAACGGCAGACAAATTCGAACTTCGGTTTACAGAAAAGTCACGCACACAAGACAATACCTTAATTATTCGTCTAATCACTCCAACAACACCAAACAAGGAATTATAAGAAATCTCGTAGATAGAGCCTTAACTCTCTGGAACTCCAACAAGAACTTGATGATGAAAAATGATCTGACAGCCAGTATATTTAGTGGATAAATTGAACAACGCAGAAATAGGACAATATCGACAACGAATGTAGAATGAAAACCAGTATTGAACATCCCCTATGTTAAAGGTATTTTAGAAAAAGTTAGAAGGATAGGAAAACGATATAAAATCAACGTTGTTTTCAATTCAAATAACTCTCTGAGAAGTCGGCTCACTAGGGTCAAACCAACAACTCAAAGAGACATGAAGAACTGTGTATACCAGATACCATGTGAATGTGGCAATTCCTACATTGGCGAAACAAAGAAACCTCTTGACGTAAAGATCAAAGAACACCAAAAATCCACATCTCGAGGAGAAACAGAAAAATCTGGTGTCGCCAACCATGCCTGGACTCATGGACACCACATAAAATGGTCTGAAGCTAAAATACTACACCGAGAACAACATTGGAGAAAACGGAAATTCAAAGAAGCCGCGATTATACATTAGAACCCGAGTTGTTTTAGTAAACCATCTTTAGATATAAGAGAAGTGTGGAAACCACTTCTTAGTAATTGTAAACTAAAACTAAATGCAAAATGGGATTTTGCCATTGCACCCATCTCATTCATACTCTACTGCATTTACTTTTAGTATAAATAGTCATGTAGCTCAGGGATTTATTTAGTTTCACTTGAAAACGGCTAGAGATAACTACAAGCCAAAATATAGTGATATTCAACAAAAATAAAGGCAATGGAAGTCCAACAGATATCTACTACTTCGCAAGAAATCTTATTGTCTATGACCTTCAAACAAACATCATTTTTGATGTTATCGCACAAGAAATAAAATGTCTGTTGGCACTGTCAATTTGAAAACTGCGAATTTTAATTATATATTATAATAAATTCAGTTTAATCATAAATTTTACCTGCAAACCAATATTTACTTCATCCAAGAATTACTTACCCTATACAACTCTAATTTCTCTAAAGTATTTGAATGAAATTTACTTACAGTTGCAAGTATAATATTTACGCCTCGGGTACCAAATATATATCCTTTAGTTTTCTCTGCTACTATGTTTACAGGCGGGAGACCAACCGTTATTATCATTGTTAAATTCCAAATAATATTGCCACATATGCAAATAATGCAAGTAACATAAACTGGCTTGAAAATTGCATTTAATTTGTCTAAAATATCACAAAGCTCACTGTAGCGTTTCGATATATGTTCAAGTTTTTTTAAAAATTGAAAACTATCCAAATTATTTTGTTTTGCAGCATTTGTAGAAATCAAATAGTCCCGCTTAATCTGTACTAAGGAATCATTTAGCTGAGAAAATGTTTCTTCAACTTTTTTCATAAATGAAAGTAAAGCAACCGTTGTTAAATTAAATATAGTGAACTGCAAATCTTGAGTAATCAAATATTGATACACTGGCCATCCACCATACAAAAAAGATGTCGTCAAGCTAAAAACGACTGGTAATACACTTAAGATATGTAAAAGAATTGAACTTATTACAAACGGTTTGTAACTTTTATTTTGATTGGTGGTTTGGCTATAAAAATATGCAATTAAATCAGGTATATCCGAATCACTGGATAATACAGATAATCCAGCAACAATAGCAAATGTCACTATAAAATGATTTAGTATGTCTACTACTCGGGATACAACAGTGATACCGTAGTCATCGTAGGCTTTTGTAACCTTGTCGTATACTGTGAAAATAAAGCCGAATATATATAATAAACAGATAAATATCCGTAAAAATATGGTACGTTTTCTTAGGCGCAAAATTTTAACTGTATATTTTGCAATAATTGGAAGTTGGTTTTGGTTGAAACGTTGTTTATCGAACTTCTGTATATTTTGAATATTTATCATTGTTATTCGTGACATTTTGCACTTGAAACTATATTATAATTATCTACAAATATGTTTTTATGTAAAAATGAAAAATGTTCCACGCGTAATGTACTAATACATTTGTATCAGTTTCGTAGATTTTATCTATTAATTAAAAACGTTTTACTCATTTTTTTGTGGCTAGGGTGACGTTTACGTGAAGGAAATAATAAGATTATTTCCAGATAATGTAATGTGTTTGTGTTATGTCGTTTAATTAAGAAAAAACTTAGTTTACATATCATGTTTCTTATGGAAAACCATTAGGAGTATTTTAATATAGTTTTGAACTTAATACTGTTATTGTCTTTATATTTTGGTTTTGTATTCACAGTTTTAAAGTTTTACATTATTTTTTATTTTTTCTCCTTGTTCTTAATTTTTATCTTTACAATTAGGTTTGGAGTATTTTATAACACTTTTATCGAATTATAAATCTACTCTGGGAATCTAAAACTTAACTTTTTTTTAGATTCCCACAGTGTTATGAGAGAAGAAGGAAAAGAAAGACATTAGAAATTTCCCCATAATACTATTGTTTTTACCGAGTAAGAACATTTTAAACACTTGCATTCCCATCCTCAAAATCTTTTAACTTCTATTATAGGTAAATTAAGTCTCTTGGTGCAATAAACCTTGTAGTAATGATTTGAACAAAATATTTTCAGTATGAAGGTTCTAGTATTCAACATATTTTGGGTTGACCAAGGAGAAGAAACACTTGGATGAGATATGTAGAGGAAACCTTTAGAGATGAACGACACAATGACACAAAAAACACAGATTGTATAACTGGGCCTCCATTTACAATCGAGGAAGTAAGAACTGCTATAAGAGGAACCAAGGATGGCAAAACTACAGGACCTGACAACTTTTATTCAGAATTTTTAAAGTTAATGGATGACAACGGGACAATATGGCTCACAAAAGTATTTAATAATATTTATAATACTGGAAAAGTTCCCCAGAGTTGGTTGAAATCAATATTTGTGACCTTACCAAAAAAAACGAAATGCAAAAAGGTGCGATGAATATAAAATTATAAGCCTTATGAGCCACCTACTTAAGACTTTCCTAAAAATCATCCACAAGAGATTATACAAAAAATGCGAAGAACAACTAACACGCACACAATTTGGATTTCGCGATGCTCTGGGTACACGGGAGGCACTTTTTGCTATCCGGGTCTTGTTCCAAAGATGCAGAGATGTCAACTGCGATATATATGCATGCTTTGTGAATTACCAGAAGGCATTCGATAGGGTAAAACACGACGAGCTTATATCAATACTTGAAGAGATCAGCATAGATGATAAAGATCTGAGAATAATCAAAAATATTTACTACAACCAAACTGCTAACATAAGAGTAGACAACCAGTTGACAGAAGCAATCTCAATAGAACGCGGAGTACGGCAAGGATGTATACTGTCCCCGATGCTATTTAATGTTTATTCTGAGCATATCTTCAAACTAGCCTTGGAAGAATGTGATGAGGGAATACTAATCAACGGTGAACGTCTGAACAACATCAGATACGCAGACGACACAGTGGTATTCGCAGACAGTCTGGAGGGATTGCAGATGTTGATGACAAGCATAACTGAAGTAAGTAAGCACTATGGGTTAGATTTAAATACAAAGAAGACAAAATATGTGGTCATCAGCAAACGCCCAATCCTAAACACACAACTGACCATCAACCAACAAACAATTGAAAGGGTTGAAAGCTATACATACCTTGGCACCAATGTAAACAGTCAATGGGATCACTCATTGGAAATAAAACAACGTATAGCAAAAGCCAAAGCAGCGTTTACAAAAATGAGCACCGTCTTCAAAGGCCGTGATCTGCCGCTGAAAACCAAGGTCTTCATACTACAGTGCTATGTTTTTCCAGTTCTGCTCTACGGAACAGAGGCTTGGACGCTCTCTGAAGCGTCCATTAAAAAACTTGAAGCGTTCGAGATGTGGTGCTATAGGCGCATCTTAAGAATCTCCTGGGTCGACCGAGTCACAAATAATGAAGTCCTGCCCAGAATGGGAAAGGAGTGCGAAGTGATCAAAACAATTAAAAAACGCAAATTGGAATACTTAGGACATATTATGAGAAATGAACAGCGATATAACCTCCTCCAATTAATTCTGCAAGGGAAGGTGTACGGCAAGAGGGGGCCAGGACGAAGACGAATCTCTTGGCTTCAAAACTTAAGAAAATGGTTCAACATGAGCACGACTGGACTGTTCCGCGCAGCTGCCAACAAAGTAAGAATAGCCATGCTAGTCGCCAACATTCGGAACGAATAGGCACCGCAAGAAGAAGAAGAAAATGTGGTTGACGAACTTGCATTATATTTATTTTTGTTTGTTTTTGCGACGTTTTGATTAGGTTGTATCTCTAATCGTTATCAAATATAAACTGGATATTTTGTCTTAAGGCTACGAGCTTATATAGGGACTGTGTCCATTGAAGCGCAGAGTTTCGTTTCACTGTACACACCTCAATAATTTGATGTTACGAAGTAGTCGTTGCCAAAGATTACGTATCTCAACACTGGGTTTACTGAAGATTTCATTATTATTTTTAATGTAAGCTGCTTCTATAAATTTTCTTTTTTTCTCATGTTAGGTTCCATAAATATTGCCGCCGCTTCAAACCATTTTATATGGTGTTGTTTAACATAGATGTGTTCTGCAATAACTGATTACGACGTTTTCCTTTTTTTGAGTTTTATGTTCCTTAATTCTAACTTCTAGTGGTCGTTTGGTTTCTCCAACACTCACATGGAACTTTGTAAACACATCTTTCTTATCAGTAGTTTTTGGTTTCGTTTTTGTTAAATGAGCCCTAAGTGTATTTCCTGATTTAAAGGCTATTTTTATATTATAGCTTTTGGCAATTCATCTTATTTTCTCCGAAGTTCCTTTAATGTACGGAATTATGAAGAAGGAATGTGTTTCTTGCTGTCCAGTGATCGTTGTTCTAAAGTTATTAATTTAATCAAACAATCAATTAATTTTAAAGCATAATCATTCTGTTGTAAATCGGATTTAATGTGTATCTACCTCCTTTTCCAATGAATCGGTGTCACTGTTGTACTTTCTATGGCATGAGTTTCGAACTATTCCCTGCACATATTGGCAACTACTGGAGAGAGTGAAGAACCCATCGGAAGCCCGTCATCCTGAGCGTAGAAATTGTCCTTTACTTGAAAGTAATCACTACGCAGGCAACACTCCAAAAGGTCCGTCACCCCGTCCAGTGGTAACGTTATTCGATATGAAAGTCTAGTTTTGGTTATGTCTAGTAATTCCCCTAATGGCACATTAGTATATAGACTTTCCACATCAAAACTTATTAGTCTATCGTTTGGTTCTAGATTAATGCTACTAATAATGTTTAAGAAATGTGTGAAATTTTTACATATGTGTTCGTCTTGCCTTTTAAAGGTTGTATGATTTTTTAAAAAGAAACTTCCCAGTGCATTTGTTGGGGATCCTCTGGAGCTAGTTATTGGTCTCAATGATATATTCGTTTTATGAATTTTCGGTAGTCCATAAAGATGTCGTGACTTATTATAGTGTGGTATGAGCGCCTATCGTAGGTTGTCAGGTATATGGTGTTGGTATTTCCTTAGGGTTCTGTAAATTTTTGACTCTATAGATTTAGTTGGATCTAGAGCTAGTTGTCTATATTTTCCTTTTTCCAGGATATCTCCAACCTTTCGGTCGTAAGTTACGATGTCCATGATCACCATTGCATTTTCGTTGTCCGCTGGTAAAATCTTTATGGATTCATCCTTACGAAGTTTTTTAAAGCAGATGCTTCTAATTTGGAGAGATTTCGGGCGGGATTTTCTTGTCTTCCAAGGTTGATTTTATTTTCCACCTAAACTCATCGGAATAATTTTCTTCGACTTGTATCGTTTCTACAGAGCTTATGATGTCTAAAACAGGTATGCTTTCTAGGTGTTACTGCGAAATTAAGCCTCTTGATTCTGCTGCTGAGAGTATTCTTGAAGATAAGTTTATAATGGTTTTTCTTGAAGTTTTTCCGTTTATTCCGGTGTTTCCTCGCCATATTTCAATATGCATTCAAGAGATTAGAGATTACGCTCGGTATGATTTCTGTATTACGAATACCTGCATGGACTTGAACCCACACTAAGTTTATTCTACAAGTCGACTTGTCAAATACGGAACTACGTTATATTGATTAGATTGCAAAGAAAATCTTTCGTGTTAAATACTGTATTTTATATAGGATAGTTTACACATTTGTGTTGATTACTATACAGCTATGAGTGACTGGCGAAAAAAATGTCCGGAGAGACAATCAAATTACTGTAACTTAGACGCGTATTCGACAAGTCGACTTGTAGAATGACCTCATATGGGTATTGAATCAAGTCTGTGGAAATATTCGTAATACAGGAATCATCCGCAGGGTAAAATCTCTCATCTCCAAGGTAATCTTCCTCTCTTGAATACATGTTGAAATTGTACAGGGTGAGTCAACGATTGGATGAAGTAAGTTTGTGCCTTTTTGGTGAAATTTACAAACAAACTATATTTATTGTTTGATACAGTTTATTTTTACGCAGATTTTAAAAATATTTAGGACTCTACAGGGTGAGCCAAAAAACTAGGACAGCATAAAGTTGTATTTTTTTAAATAGAACACCCTATATACGAATCGTATTTTCGATTTAGCTTATAATTTTAAATCTTTTTTATTAAGGGTTTACTATAACAAAACTTTATAGTTTCTGAGATAATTAAGTTTAAAGAAAAAAAGTCACATTTTCAAGCATCAATTCAATCCTAAATAACGTTTTCAATTTTGTGACAAATATATTCAAATTTGGAATTTAGCAAGGCAAAGGACAAGTTAACATAATTTTTACCTAATATTTGCAATAAAAGCTACAGGGTGTTGAACACATCGGCTCAAATTTGAACAAGTTTAAATGAATAAATATCTTTTTTTTTAAATGGTACACCCTATAATTTTTATGTTATTTAATAGAGTAATAAAAACCCTAAAAGTTTTGTTCAATATATCCTATACCTATTTATAATAGTTTTTGAGATATTTCAGTTTTTCTTATTTTCCATACTTTTTTACAGAAATAGTCTTCATTTTCATAGTAGCCATGTAAAATAATAAAAAGAAACTACAGAAACAAACAGAATGTGGTTAAATATGATGAAATACATTATTCGTTATATTACAACGGCAATAGTTTAATTAAACATAATGTGAAAAAATTAACACAACAATAACGACAAGGCAAATACATATTTACTTTTATACTAAATTGAAACAAAAAAATTACCTATTAAATACTGAGATTAATTATTTCTTTTTAATAAGTGTTCGAATAAACGACCCTCTTGTGCAATGAACAAATTTAGTCTTTTTTGCAGATTTTCTCGGACCCTGGACAAAATTAGTGGCGTTATTGTTCTACAGGTATCCCTAATCCTGTTTCGCATATCTTCCACTGTTGTTGGTGGATTACCATACACCTTATTTTTAATATAACCCCATAGGAAGAAATCTAATGGGGTGATGTCGCAAGACCTTGGTGGCCACTCAATGAAACCCCCACGTCCAATCCATTTTTGCGGATATCGTTGGTCCAAAAACGGACGAACTCCACGATAATAATGCGGAGGCGCACCATCGTGCTGGAACCACATACTGTCGAGCTCATCCCTATCGAGACCTTGAAGCAGTTGGGGTAGTTCTTCTTGTAGAAAGTTCAGGTAACTATGGCCATTTAGTGGTTCATTAAAAAAGTGGGGTCCAATAATTCGATTATGATGAATACCACACCAAACATTTAATGACCAGTGGTTTTGATGTTGCACCTCTCTAATCCAAAATGGATTTTCTGTGGCATAATAATGCATGTTGCGTCTATTTACGGCACCGTTACTTCTAAAAGTAGCTTCATCACTAAACATTACCTTGCATAATAAATTTGGATTTAATTGAATCTCCGCATTTATTGTACGACAAAAGTTTACACGACTTTCAAAATCCTGTCCATGCAATTTTTGTTGTAATTCCATGTGATATGGATGATACCTATATTTCTTGGTAGTACGATTAGCGGTGGATTGTGATGTTTCACATAATGCTGCTAACTGACGGCTACCAATATAAGGATTTTCCTGAACATTTAACAATACTTGTAGTTCTTTTTCTTCATTAGTTACTGGTTTGTTGACCACTTTACGTTTTGGATAATCAACAGTACCAGAAGAATCAAATCTTTGCATTAAGTTTTGAAAAGTATGGGTATTGGGCTGGCGTCGATCAGGATACTTCATTTTGTAAATTCTTTGAGCAAGAAGGCAATTTTTTTTAGCCTCTCCTATTGTATAAATCATATCTATTAACTCATTCTTTGGAAAATTCATTTTACAATATAAGATGAATGCAAAAAAACCAAACTACACTACATAAAAACCAGAAGCGATTGCGGTTATAAATTTGACACACAGAAAAATGTTCTTTTACATTGTTTTTGCCATGGCTACTATGATAATGAAGACTATTTCTGTAAAAAAGTATGGAAAATAAGAAAAACTGAAATATCTCAAAAACTATTATAAATAGGTATAGGATATATTGAACAAAACTTTTAGGGTTTTTATTACTCTATTAAATAACATGAAAATATACAGGGTGTACCATTTAAAAAAAAAAGATATTTATTCATTTAAACTTGTTCAAATTTAAGCCGATGTGTTCAACACCCTGTAGCTTTTATTGCAAATATTAGGTAAAAAATTATGTTAACTTGTCCTTGGCCTTGCTAAATTCCAAATTTGAATATATTTGTCACAAAATTGAAAACGTTATTTAGGATTGAATTGATGCTTGAAAATGTGACTTTTTTTCTTTAAACTTAATTATCTCAGAAACTATAAAGTTTTGTTATAGTAAACCCTTAATAAAAAAGATTTAAAATTATAAGCTAAATCGAAAATATGATTCGTATATAGGGTGTTCTATTTAAAAAAATACAACTTTATGCTGTCCTAGTTTTTTGGCTCACCCTGTAGAGTCCTAAATATTTTTAAAATCTGCGTAAAAATAAACTGTATCAAACAATAAATATAGTTTCTTTGTTAATTTCACCGAAAAGGCACAAACCTACTTCATCCAATCGTTGACTCACCCTGTCCAACAAATCGACTTCATAAAGAAGTTGCTACTTGCAAATATTTGCTGATATTATTATATTTTTTTATAATCGTACTCTTTTTTGATAAATAAAATATATTAAAAAATTACCATAATGATAATTATATAATAAAGGCAACCGTAAAAAATTCATGATTTTGTTTCAAGAAACGGCCACCATTTTATTGTGAACTTAATTTTTCCAATTTTTTTCTTAAAGTTTATGACTCATTGGCCTTAATCAAACGAGAAAATTATATTGCGTCGATTAGTCATAAAAATATAAAATTTTGAATAAATCAATGGTTGAATTCTTTTTCACTGCACAAACACTAACGTCAACTATAAAAACTCGATAGCTTAAAAATTATTTTTTCGCAAAATAATAAAATACCTGCAAATTTTTTTGGTTTTTAAAAATGATATATTTTACGGAAAAAGCATTTTTTTGCGAAAAAAATCCGACCGTATGATTTGAAATTGAATCGGTGATTAAAAAAAGAAAAAAAAAATATTGTGTCTCCTTCTGCATTTTAGCACCCATGAAAACAATTGTAACGGAAGAAGCATATAACAAGGAACCCTCAAAAAAAAATTATCAAAATAAAAAATGTAGTGTTTGAGAAAATCCAGTTTGCTTTTTTTTTCAAAAAATGGCCGTCATTTTGTTAATTTTAAAAATTTTTCATTTTCAATTTTTTTTCTGAAAGTTTATGATTTATGTGGCCTTATTCCTAAAAGAAAGCTGAATTACGTTGATTAGTAATGAAAATATACAATTTTAAATAAAAAAAAATACTTTCATATTTCTTCACTGTCAAAACTCTAAGCTCAACTTCAAAATTTCGATAACTTCCTTGAAAATTATTTTTCGCAAAAAGGTAAAATACGAGTACACTTTTTTGCGTTTTAGAATATTATATATTTTACGGAGAAAGCATAACATTTTTTTTTACTATTTTCACTGCACGATTTTGATTGGAATCGGTTTTATACATTTTATTTATCTGTTTTAGGCAACAAATATAGCCTTGTGGTGGACAGCCTGTTGAGTGAACGTAATAATGCCGGTTTGTATACACAGGCCTCTGCTGATGACCTGGTCATTTTGTGCCCTGGTCACGATATCCGGGACCTGGAGGGGCCAATAATGCGGGTCCTCCGGATCGCTAAAGGATGGTGCCACAAGAAAGGGCCCGGAATAAACCAGGACAAGGCCGAGGTGGACTCTTTACAAAAAAGAGAAAATTGTGGAGACTTCCCACAATTACATTGGTGGGATGGATTCTTCCATTTAAGGGGACTGTTAAATACCTGGGAGTAATTCTGGACTCACGACTGAGCTGGAATGATCATATTGAGGCTCGAAACAAGAAAGCCATATGTGTTTTCTGAGCTGGTAAACAAGCCTTTGTGTACACATGAGGACTGACACCTAAAGTGCTATTTTGGATATACATTATGGTGATCCCCCCGATGATAATGTACGCCGCTATTGTATGGTGGCGTAGTATAACAAAGCGAAAACAGGTTATTCAACTTGACAAAGTTCAAACAATGGCTTGTGTGGGAATATTGAGTGCAATAAGGACTGCTCCCACCAAGCCTCTTGAAGTCCTGGTGAACCGCCTCCTCTTCACTTATACATACTGAAGACTATTTATCGTCTCAGTTGTCTAGGACCTCTGAGAACTGGAACGGGTGGCTACTCAAATGTCTGGGAAAGCGCAGTGGAGAGGTGTCCATCACTCCCCACGCAGACAGATTACATTACGCCACTTGTAAAACCCAACCTCTCCCTGGAGATGTTTCTGCCAAATAGAGAGTATGGGGAAGGAGAGCAAAGTCTTCCAAAAAACGGATCCTGGTGGTATACTGATGGATATCGACAAGATGAAAGAGCTAAAGCCGGAGTATTCGGCAGGAGCACAGACGTCAGAAAGTACTACCCTCTCGGACAATGTGCGATAATCTTCTTAGCGGAAATTTATGCTATTCTGCAGTGTGTCCATTTGTATGAAAGGTATATAGACAGGAATAGGGTAATAAATATATGCTCAGGCAGTAAGGTTGCGATATTGGCACTGAAGTCTAGTGTCGTAACTTCGCGACTGGGTTCTAAGTGCAAGGACGTACTAAATGGTATAACACGGAACGGCTGCACAGTCAGACTCGTATAGTTCCCGGATCACTCGGGCATAAGCGGGAATGAGGAAGTAGACCGTGTGGCAAAGTTGGGTTGGGCAACTGACCCGTACGGACCCCAACCAATACTACTTGTCCCAATTACTATTGGCAAAAGAGAATTAAAATCGTTGCTGGAAGGCACATTTATTGAATCGTGGAGGGGAGCTCCAGGAAGGAGGTGTTCTAAGGAACATATAACTGGGCCTAGTGCACAGCGTACTAAGGACCTTCTTGCCTTGGGAACGAAAGAGCTGCGAATTGTGGTGGGATTGTTGACAGTACATTGTCCCCTCAGAGGCCATCTTCATAGAATCGGTGTCAAAGACGACCCGACCTGCAGATGGTGTTTGGAGGAAGATGAAACTATGACCATGTCCTCAGAGAGTACCCAACAATCACTGGAATGAAACAGAGATATTTCGGAGATACAATTTTGTCACCGGAAGGTGTTAGGCAAGCTCACCTAACAAGATTGCTTGGATTCGCAAAGGCGATCGGCCTTGAATGACCTGCAGTTATGGTGGGATGTAAAGGGCCCAATAGAGGACTAGGCATTGATGATCTAGTACCACCACCCCTTTTTCATTCATTCATTTATTCAAGATATTTCAGTAAGCACCTATTAACACAAAGAGAAAAAATTATTTTTACTTGGGAACATATTTTGACAATGAGACTTCAGTATTTTGTTTTGACGTATTAATAAAGTTCATTTTTAAGATTTAATGGGCTTTTTATCTTCTCAGAAAAAAATAATTTTTTTTATTAATTACTACAAATAACACTAACTTAGCAAAAAAAAAATATGACAAGTTGATAGACAATAAATAATAAATAAAAGCTCATAATCGCAATGCCATGAAGATAGAAATAATTTTTATTTCAGAGAAAAAATTTATGAAGATAGAATAGTCTCTAATATAATAAAAATATTGACCCTGTCTTAGCAGTTCTTTAAAATAAAATATTTTTCCAAGTAAATAAGTAAAGATTTTGTAAAGATAACATAAGTCATCATAACGTATATATTTTAACACAACCCTTTTTACTCTTCAAGATATATTAAACATTGCCTCCAAAATTTTTTGTTAACACACTATCCTTAGTTTAAACTTAAGATAATTTTCCAAATTAAATAGAAGTCGTGATTATTTAATTTTGGGGAATTTGTTGAAATTAAATTGTGTTCTGTAAGATGCACTACTAAGTTTTCAGGATATGTGGCAAGTGATAATCTTCGTTATGTCCTAATCTACAGTGAGATAATATACCATTTTGAAAATCTACCGAGAATTATCGAAATCAATCAAATCTCTCCAAAATATCTAGTGAATACGCCACATCCGGCTTCAGTAAATTTGTTTATCCAGATTTAAATTGGTTTTATGAAGCCTGAAATTATTTAGTAATTAAATAATGATTTATAGTTGGCCTTTCAACCCGATCTATTTTGTTTTAATTAGCAGCGTATATTTACTGTCAAAAATATATTTAAATAAATTATATCTAATATACTTACAGTTGCGAGCATAATATTCACTCCTCGAGTACCAAATAGATAGCCTTTGACCTTCGGTGGAGATTGATTTAGAGGTGGAAGTCCTAACAGTATAATTAATGTCATATTCCACACAATATTTCCAGATACGCAAATAACGCAAATAACATAAACTGACTTAAATATTTCATTTAATTGATCTAAAATGTTGCAAAGCTCACTATATCGTTTCGTAACGTTTTCAAGGTTTCTTAAAAATTTATAACTCTCAAAGTTGCTTCGTTTCGCAATATTTATATAAAGAAAATATTCTCGCTTAATCTGCGTAAAAAAGTCATTCAACTCAGAAAAAGTTTCTTCAACTTTTTTCATAAATGAAAGTAAAGCAATAATTGTTAAATTAAATATGGTGTATTCCAAGTCTTGAGCTATTAAGTATTGATACAAGAACCATCCTTCAGAAAAAATTGAGGTAGAAAGACTCAGAATGAGTGGTAGTAAACTCAGAATGTGTAAAATAATTGAACCAGTTTTAAAGGTTTTGCTACTTTTATTTCTATTGATCTTCTGGCTATAAAAATACGTAATTAAATTAAACAACGTTGTTCTGTAAGTTAAAACTGAAAATCCTGTGATAGCAGCAACGGTCACCATAAAATGATGTATAACATCTACAACTATTGCTGCAACATTGACTCCATACTTCACGTAACCTATTGTAATTTTATTTAATGTTGTAAAGACAAAACCAAATATATACAGAAAAGAAAAAAATATCAGTATAGCCAAGGAGCGTTTCTTTTGACGTAAAATTTGAACTATACACTTTACGATAGTTGGAAGTTCTCTTTTGCTAACACATGACTTATCCCATTTTTGAAAGCTTTGAACGTTCATTATTGATATGCGTGACATTTTGCACCTACAACCATAAACAACTAAATATTTATTGGTGTATAAAATTGAAAAATACGCCAAACTTTATATAGTAATATTCTATATTAGTTTCGTGAACGTTATCTTCCAATCAAAAAACTATATTTATTCTTTTATTGCGACATATGCATTAACACGAAAAAATATCACGTGTATTATATCAGTTAATTAAGAGAAAAGGTTGGTACGGGGATTTTTAAGTATCTCACCATCTACTTATTTTACTATTTTTTATAATGTAACAAAATACGAGGATTTGATAAAAGGTAATGGTAAAAATTCGTAAATGTGAAAACTAGGAAAATGACGTTTTTTTTTTGAAAAAATTTCGAGACTTGCTCCCTATTTCAAGGCAGTAGAACACAATTCTAACCTTGTCTTTCACTATTTTCTTCACTTTCCTAGAAAACTAAAAAAAAAACTAAACATCACAAAGCACTTTCATTTCAGTTAAAACACCGAACTTACGTATTTATTTTCAATGGAACTAGTTAAAATATATTGAATGTAATATATTTCAATTATTTTTGCACAAATTTTGGCAAATCAATTTAGAAAAATATGTATTTTCAACGAAAAATCAAAAATACGTCTCGGAAACGCCATCAACTGTCAGACTATTTAAACTAACCGTCGGATCAGGTAAAAAGATGCAACGCGCCAGATATGAAGTTTTTTCGTTATATAAATTATAACGTTTATGCTTAGTCAACAATATAGTTTTATTTTTGTAATGTTTAATATAATTTGTTATCAAAAACAAATCAAAACAAATAAAAAAATCAAAACAAATCAAAACAAATCAAAAAAAAATCAAAACAAATCAAAACAAATCAAAACAAATCAAAACAAATCAAAACAAATCAAAACAAATCAAAACAAATCAAAACAAATCAAAACAAATCAAAACAAATCAAAACAAATCAAAACAAATCAAAACAAATCAAAACAAATCAAAACAAATCAAAACAAATCAAAACAAATCAAAACAAATCAAAACAAATCAAAACAAATCAAAACAAATCAAAACAAATCAAAACAAATCAAAACAAATCAAAACAAATCAAAACAAATCAAAACAAATCAAAACAAATCAAAACAAATCAAAACAAATCAAAACAAATCAAAACAAATCAAAACAAATCAAAACAAATCAAAACAAATCAAAACAAATCAAAACAAATCAAAACAAATCAAAACAAATCAAAACAAATCAAAACAAATCAAAACAAATCAAAACAAATCAAAACAAATCAAAACAAATCAAAACAAATCAAAACAAATCAAAACAAATCAAAACAAATCAAAACAAATCAAAACAAATCAAAACAAATCAAAACAAATCAAAACAAATGAAACCAAAATGGCACCCACCTCTAAATTTATTCTAATCCGAATTATTATTACCTTTACTCCAGTCTTTCTATTAAAGAAGGTGATAAAATTTATTGTAGATATTTGAAAGTTTCAAGTCGTACAGGGCACCCAATACATAATAAATGCGTAAAAAAGTACAGCTAGATCTGCCCTGTTTTTTTATAAACAGCATCCAAAGTCATACGTCAAAATCGATAAATAATTTATCGGGATAATGGCAAGAAACTACCTTTTTTGCACTATTTTATAAATCTTAATAACTTTTGCAAGAAAGGCCGGAAGTGATGTATAAACCCCTTAATGATAAGACCATTATGCGCCTTTATAACTGTGCGAAACCTGGACCAAAGAGACGCTTTTCAAACGATCCCACCATGAGAGCATCGTTTAGCGTGTTTCAAAGCCAAACAAGTAAATAAATAAATAGATAAGTTTTTGTCCATGTAATTTAAAATAAAATAGAATCAAATATTGGCGAAGCAGACGTGAAAAATTTGTCAATCTACATGATTCTCGTGTTAAAAAGTGCGGAGTACTCCAAAATATGGAAAAACTCCGGGTCCGACAGATAGAGACAGCGCTGTTTCGTCCTAATATGGGACTCGTCAGGCCACCGCATTCGGTACAAACCATCATCTCGCCTTTGTATCCTATAAAGCTGAGTTTAAAATCAAAAAACAGCAAACAAGACGACAAAGGCGACACGTGGCTTTGGCTGCTGAAATTAGCAGTAGGCTTTTTGCCAGTACCGAAAAATGCGACCCCTATCCTTTGGGCAGCGCGTTTCGTGTACTCGATTTTACATATTTCTGTTTTAATTCACCGTCGCGCCACCATATGGCGGTTTTTTTACAAACTTTGTTAATCTGTGTGGTTCTTGTGTTATCAAGTGGACCATCGAGATGTCGCCTTTGTCGTCTTGTTTGCTGTTTTTTGATTTTAAACTCAGCTTTATAGGATACAAAGGCGAGATGATGGTTTGTACCGAATGCGGTGGCTTGACGAGTCCCATATTAGGACGAAACAGCGCTGTTGCCATCTGTCGGACCCGGAGTTTTTCTATATTTTGGATATATATATATATATATATATATATATATATATATATATATATATATAGGGTCTATGTATTTAGAAAAGTTATTTTATTCTCCTTATGAGCGTTAAGAATGATTTATCAAATATTTAACATTTTAATAATTTCCCACCACTCCGGGATATATTCAGATGTTCGTTTGTACTGTTTAAGATAACAATCCGGCATCAAGTTTTGCGGGTAATATCCTGCCGATATTTTTCGATATGGGGATTTTAAATAGACAGTTGTTTTCAGTTCATTTTGCTCTTGGTTCATTACAGCTCCACTGATGAGACCATTAGGTGTCGAAACTAGCTTGGAGAGAGAACCAGAGTGGAATTCGCAGAGAATATAATGTCTGTCCTCTTTCTTAATGGTCATATGTGTCAACAAATAGGTTTTCACCCATGGTGGAATGTTCACTGATGTTTTTCCGGTTTTCAATCCGTTCGTCAGTAGATTGATCTTCACGACGTTTCGCCAACATCTCAGCTGGCATTTTCAAGTGATGCTTCCTCGACGGCTGCTCCAAGACATGTTGTGGGGTGCCTCAGTGTACGAGTACTACAATTAAAACACCTGTAAAGTTATTTATTTACGTTCCACGTTCGGAAAATAATAGGAAAATATAGCTTCAGCTAGCCTGCGGGGAGGGGGGGGGGCAGCACTTGTGCCTACACAATCTAAAATATATTTTTGTGAAGATCATTTTGATCTAAGTTTTGATAATATTTATTTATTTTTCTTATATTATTTTTCAAGTAGTAAACAAATTTTGCAGAAATTGCGCGAAAATTACGATAAAATAATATTAACCTAAAATTGCAGCCTTTGACAGCGATGACGTTAGGTCATAGTGACGTCATTCACTTTGATTGATGTTCGTTGTCACGTGACAATTACATTTTGATTATTAAATAAAAATTAAATTCTTTAAAAATAAAGAAAAATATTGTGTTTCTCAGGATTTCTATAATGGAAGCTACCATTTCGCGGTAAAATTATATTTTTGGGAATACAGTTAACATCCCTATTACAAACACTTTTATGTTAAAAGATTCTTCTTCTTCATGTGCCCTGTCCGTTGCGAACGTTGGCTATTATCATGGCAATCTTGATTTTGTTTGCGACGCTCCTGAACAGTTCGGCGGATGTTAGTCCAAACCATTGACGTAAGTTTCGGAGCCATGAGTGTATTCTTCTTCCGGGTCCGCGTTTGCTATCTATCTTTCCTTGGAGTATTATCTGAAGGAGACGGTATTTGTTATGCCTCATTACATGACCAAGATATTCTAGCTTCCTCCTCTTGATCGTCGGTATAATTTCCTTTTCTTTCCGTATACGGCGAACTATCTCCACGTTGGTGATGTGTTCAGTCCAGGATATTTTCAGGATACGTCGATACACCCACATTTCAAACGCTTCCAGCCTCTTTAATAGAGTTTCCGTCACTGTCCATGCTTCCGCGCCATACAGCAAGACAGGAAATACGTAGCATTTAGCAAGTCTTACTTTTAATGGAAGAGATATGTCACCATTCATGAACAAACTTCTCATTCTGTTAAAGGTCGCTCTAGCTTTTTCAATTCTAGATCGTATTTCGGTGGTTTGGTCCCATCTTGTGTTAACAACTGTGCCAAGGTATATATATGAGTCGACATGCGCTATTATTTTATTATCTATTATCAATTGTCTGGCTGGTTGTTGATTTTTGCTAATTAGCATCCATTTTGTTTTATTTATATTTAGATCGAGTCCTTTTTCCTTGCTAGCTTTCTGGACCTTTTCCATGAGACATTGTAACTCATCTATGCTGTTGGCAAGTATAACTGTATCATCAGCATATCTTATGTTATTTATTATCTCTCCATTTACTTTGATGCCTACGTCAGTTTCTTCCAGTGCTTTTCTAAAAATTTGTTCTGAATAGATATTGAAAAGTAGAGGAGACAGGATACATCCTTGTCGTACGCCTTTCTTAATTTGGACGTTTTCAGTGAGCATATTTCCTATTTTCACCTTAGCCGTTTGTCCCCAATAGAGATTTGCCACAATTCGGATGTCCTTGTAGTCAACACCTATGTTTTGGAGCGTTTGTAATAGTTGGTCATGTCTCACATTGTCAAATGCTTTAGAGTAGTCGATAAAGCACATGTAGACATCTTTATTCATATCTCTGCACCGCTGTAATAGTACTTGCAGGCAAAATATAGCCTCTCTTGTGCCGAGAGCATTTCGGAACCCAAATTGTGACTCGCTTATGTTTTCTTCGCATTTATTGTATATTCTGTTGTATATGACTTTGGTCAGGACCTTGGTAATATGGTTAATTAGACTTATCAGCCTGTGTTGATCACAAAGTTTGGTGTACGGCTTTTTAGGTATGGCAATGAAGGTTGATTGGAGCCATTTTTCCGGAATTTCGCCGCTGTCATATATGTTGCTTAAAAGTCAAGTCAGAGTATCCAAGAATTGATTATCCATTTCGCACAGCATCTTTAGAATTTCGCCATGAATGTTATCTGGGCCTGGAGTTTTATTATTTTTGAGAGACCATATGGCTTTCTGTACCTCTGACTTAAGAATGGGAGGTCCGGTTTCGATGTTTTTAATGGTATATTCATAATGGCGGTCTGATGCAAAAAGTTCTTCCACATATAATTTCCATGTTTCGAGTATCTTCGACGGCTCTGATGTAAGGTTACCGTCAGCATCAGCTATGGACGTAGCTGTACCATTATAATTTGTCTTCTTTGTCATTTCTTTGATCTTCCTATGCATGTTTTGATAATCATATTTCTTCTCGCATTGCTCGATCTCTATACATTTTGCAGACAACCATCCTTCTTTCGCCTTTCTAATTTGTGTTTTTATTTTTTTGTGTATTTCGTGATATTTTAATTTGTTCTTATTTTTATATTTTCTTCGTTCTTCCATCATATCAAGGATATCTTCCGTCATCCAATCCTTCTTCTTCTCTCTATCTTGTATTAATAGTTGCGTGCATGTTGTGTGGATAGCCTGTTCAATCTTGTCCCATCTTGATAGTGGTTCTGATGTATGTTCGTTAATTTTGTCTATTTCTTTGTTTAGAGAATCTTGTACCTGTTGTTTAATTTTGACATCAGAGAGCTTTCCTATGTTTATTTTCTTGTTATTGATTTTCTTCTTAACACGCTTTAATCTGACTTCGATTTTGCAGACAACTGGGTTGTGGTCCGACGGAACATCGGCCCCCGGGTAGGTTTTTGATGATTTAATAGCGTTCTTGTATCTTACTGGTACACCTATGTAGTCTATCTGATTTCTTACGATGTTTTCTGGTGTGTCTGCTGGCGACTTCCATGTGTATATTCTGCGAGCGGGTAACTTGAACAAGGTATTAGTTAGAATCATATTATGTTCTTGACAAAAGCGAATGAGGCGATCTCCGCGGTCGTTTCTCTCTCCCAGTCCAAAACTTCCCACCACATTGTCCACTTTGCCCCTGCCCACTTTTGCGTTGAAATCACCCATTACAATATTTATCTCGTGCTTATTGATCATCCTGATTAGTTGGTCTATTTGATCATAGAATTCCTCGATGGCTGCTTCATCCTTGTCTGCAGTGGGTGCATATATCTGGATTATATTTAGATCTACCGGGGTTGCATGCAGCTGCAGAGGCATCATCCTGTCAGAGAGCGGAGTGAAGGCTTTTACTGCTTTCTTAATGTACGGTGCGACCATTATTCCCACTCCGTTTCTATGCTGTGACGTGTTATTGCCGGAATAATAAACCATGCAATCCTGAATTGTGCAGTGTCCAGAGCCGAGCCAACGGGTTTCACTAACTCCCATGATATCTATATTGAGCCTTTTCATTTCCTTCACTATGTTATGTACTTTTCCGCCCTCATACATACTCTGTATATTCCATGTAGCGATCCTTTGACATGTCGGCATTGTATACTGTTTACCTTTGTAGGGATTTCGCATGCTGACGACCTGGGAGGCCCTACAGTTTAAGTGCGTCTGTCCTCCCCTGCCGGATCTCGGATTCCGAGGTCCGTGATCAGTAACATTATCTATGTTATATTTGATTACCATGACAATTTTACTAGGAAAGTAATAATGAGGTGGTTTTCCGTTGCCTTCCTCATCGCTGTGTAAACGCCGTTTCCGTGGGTACCACTGCGCCGTTTATTCCCTGATTCACAGCCTTTTTGGTTCTCTGAACCATTGCCTGTGTTCAGTATTGAAATAGCCAGCTGCCGCTATTCAAGCTAGTTTTGGTCCGCCCTGAGTATTTCAATTCCTCAGTACCACCCATATCTGGGAGGCGTGCCCCTATCCGCCACCTGGGGAGGCGCCCGATGGAGGACTAGCAACCCCACACGGGTTAAAAGATTACAATATAGTATACTCTTTCGTGCGGCATAAACATATAAATAATTAATTATTTTCATGATAGCAGAATAATATATTTTTTATTAATTAGATCACGTAATTCCAATTAAAAAATACTAAAGTTAGTCACAATTTGAATATCGGGTAAAACGGTACCGTAGTACCCGTGCCGTAGAATAATTACGTCACGGGTATAATCGTCAGGAAAGAAGGTTATCTTTGTTTAATTTGGGAAATTAAGGGATTATCGGGTGTTATTTTAGTGGGGCAATTCGCGATTTTCATACGGTTCGATTAAGTAATATAAATAGCTGTTTTTCGCGTTTTATTTCTTTTTTTAGTTTAATATTTTATTAAGCTATTTGTACGTGTTTCTTCAAAAACATCCCTATTACAAACACTTTTATGTTAAAAGATTACAATATAATATACTCTTTCGTGCGGCATAAACATATAAATAATTAATTATTTTCATGATAGCAGAATAATATATTTTTTATTAATTAGATCACGTAATTCCAATTAAAAGTTATCTAATTGAATATCTTTAATTTCAAAGCAAGTTTCAACGCCATTTATCAAACCACAGAAAGTATCTGTTTAAATTCGAATTAACAATGTATGAAGAGCATGACCCATTTGTTTTTAAATTGCTAGTAAAACTGCTTCAAAAGAAAAAATATTTGTTTTCAGTTCAACTTATTACAATAATTTTGCTGATAATTGGATTTGTTATTACAACATATGGAAAGTTGACCAAATGGAATGAAGAATATAAATTATCTATGATAATTATCATCGTAGATTTAACAAAAAATGCTTGGATTACTCTGACAATCATTGTGGGATTGACTAGTTTATCATGTAATTCAATACTGTCAAAGTTAAATGTTTATTACCATAATCACAAATCTGAGAACAGAAAGAGCAGTAATATCTTTATAAGAAGTCTAATCGGGTTACATATTCTTATTTTTGTTCCATCTGTTGCAACCCTTTTCATGTTTTTTTTAGATGGTAAAAAGGGTTATTATATAGATGTGTTGGTAAATTATATTGAATTTTATTACTTTAGTCTTCTACTATTTGTTGTACTTTGTTTTGGTCACAAGATGAAGAAGAAAGTTAATGACATTAATAGATTTTTAGTACAGATGAATACAAACGTCGATTTTAACAAAGATTCATCATTAACAAAAGTTGACCGATCCAAATATTTCCAATCTCTTCAACAGAATTTGCAACAGTATAACGAGTTGTGTGATCTTATTGACGACTTTAATGATTCGTTTAAAAATTTGTATGTCTGTAGCATCATGTGTATTACCATAAATTTGTTATGGCACGTTACATTTATTATAGGTTTTATTTTAATTGTGGAAGAACAAGATAAGAATGTTCAAAAATATTTATACCGGATGGTTATCCACAGTACTGGGATTATATTAACAGCTGTAAGTATATATTTTTTTAAAGATAATTCGCTGTAATGGAACAAATGTTAATTATTTTTCATTGTTCAATGTCAACTATTTTCTTTTAAAATAAATAATTAAATAATCACTCTGTGAATAGATATTCCGTGGCAACAGGGTAGTTATATTTTTTATTACTATCCACGAAAGTCTAAAGGAAAAATAAATCAGTTATCGCTTAACTTCTATGATCTTTGTCGTTAACATGTTTTCTTAAAAAAATACATAAAATCAGTTAATTTATGAAGACCTAAAAGACCCTCTCTTAGAAATGCCTATAAATCTGTCTAAGTAATCCTGCCCTAGTTAAGTAAATAAAACCAGACGTGATAAGGGTAGTTTTTAAGATATGGTATGTGGAATACCGTTAAAATGTTTTAAAATATTGAACGATTTTCCCATTATTAGGAAACATAAGAATAATCAAATAAACTCACTATAATAGAAATATATCGTTTAGCCATTTGTAAAAAGAATACTGAGTAATCACTGTTTTTTCTATTCACAAGAAATAATGAGTTAAGATGTTTATTGCCAAAAGAGCCAAGAAAAGTGAATAGTTTTTTTTACAGTCTTTAACATGTATTCTTTTCATTATAGGAAGACGTAGGTTAGTTTGTTTTACTATTCTTTTATATAAAAAATTAAGCTTAAGATGCTCAGATGCCAATTCCGGAATCAAACATCCGGTATAGTACACCTAACGCCCTCAGTAAGAAAACTCCCAAATCTTCGAGCATTAAGGGAATGAAATTGTCGGTCACAGGACGTACGACCGAAAAAGAAACTAAAAAGAGGAAGAGGGGGTGTAAGATTTGAGAACGCTCTTTTAAAAAAATACTAAAGTTAGTCACAATTTGAATATCGGGTAAAACGGTTCCGTAGTACCCGTGCCGTAGAATAATTACGTCACGGGTATAATCGTCGGGAAAGTTATCTTTGTTTAATTTGGGAAATTAAGGGATTATCGGGTGTTATTTTAGTGGGGCATTTCGCGATTTTCATACAGTTCGATTAAGTAATATAAATAGCTGTTTTTCGCGTTTTATTTCTTTTTTTTTTGTTTAATATTTTATTAAGCTATTTATACGTGTTTCTTCAAAATTGGGTTTTACGTTTTTGGTTAATATAACGGCCGAGAAGACCAATTATGTTAGTTTTTCGTAATTGTTATTAGCTTTAAGTTTCTCATTGTAAATAGTTCGTTTTTATTCTATTTATTTTGTTAATAGATTAAGTTGTTTTGAGAAACTTGTTTTATTCAATTTAATTAAAACCTTGACGCGAATTAACTCGCGGGCGCGCTGTTGCGAGACCTACAAAACAAGAGATGTCTACTGACCAACTAATTAGCAGCCTTTCCTGAGTCCTGAAGATCTGAGTCATGGTTGTGGTAAGCTTTAATAACCGTAGTGTTTGGTACTAAAGCTGCAAGAGAGAAGTTGAGCGACCAGACTTCCAGAGTGTCTTTATTACTATGAAATTCAATTGTAGGTTATTAAAATAGTTACTAATGGGACAGAAACTGATTATAGATGAAAGGGTTAACGCTACCACAATATACCATTTGAAAGAGTCTATGATCAAATTCTGTCACATCGCAAGCCACTTGTCAAAGATGGTATTCTATTTAGTAGGATACATTAAATTATAAAGTCAAACAGAGCCTCTCGAGACACTAAGACTCCAATAACAAACAGAAGGTAGACAAAAATCTGGAGAAAAATTACACAAGTTAACAAAATTTTATAGCAAGGACTCCAACACTCATTTCCGAAGCAATTTTGAATCCAAATCTGAAAACAGAATTACTCCATTATGTTAGTATTCGAAAATATTATAACCTAAATGGCCATTTTAGGTCATTTTCAAAGATCAGTGACATGTAAAATTGCCATCCAAAAGTACAATGCTTCCTCTTCTATATCCGTTTTGAAACGTGAAAATACGGTTTTTACCAAGATATTGTAGATTGAAGGGTTAAATAAAACCTTAAAGATTCACTTTTAGTTGATACGCGTTATAGAAGGAATCCGGAACATGTGGGCTATTACAAATAATCTGTGCTAGTCAAAATTCTGAATCATAACACGACTGCAAAACTGCAGCATCACCTCAGAACTTCGAAAATTCTAACCTGGTGAAAACTAACCACTTTAAGGAATTTTTGAAATTAAAAGTTTTGACATTAAAAATGAAAAGAAGATAAAAAGTTTATCTTATCTCATTTTAAATCTTAAGGTGCGTATAAATATGGCGAGTCGAGCGCGAGTCGAGTATGCCTCGAACTTTCAACGAGACTCTTTTGAAATTTTGCCGATTTCTATTGTTATCGAGGACCATCGTCGGCAAATTTGAAAAGAGGTAATAAATGCAGTTGGGTCACAAGAAGTCAATTTTTTTATAGTTCTATTATTTTCGAGTAGATCTACCGATACTCGCAGAAAAATTTGGAGTGCGTCTGCCATATGGAAATGGGCTGCTGATAATATATTTTTCTTTTGGAAATGACTGCTTCTATTTTGTTTAGCATATATTCAAAATGTAACGAAGGGATTTTGGTGAAATTTCTGTATTATCCGCTAATATGTTTAATCTATAAATTTTCTAGAAGTTCGAATCCTAACCATTTATGTATACAAGGTAGTGTGCTATTGTAGTCCAAGTTGTTCTTCAATGTCAGACATAGTATGATAATTGTATGCACACCTGTGAAGAGACATAAACCAAAGCCATAGAAATTCTCAGAACAGATTTCATAAATAACTCGGCTTTCCGAATTCAGATAAAGCAAGGGGTAGATATTGTATGTATCTAAAGTATGTATTTGAGAAGGGAGTTGTATACTTAAAAGATAATTAGATTTAAAAGTATACATCTCAGTTGGGCAATTAACAGTAATGACATTTTTAAGTATACTTCAGATGTGTATAAATGAAAGGCTATGCTATGTTATTATCTTACAACTTTCAGTGCTAGCTATTGAAAATTTCTACTTTTACTCCAAAACTTAGCGAATCTATAACTTATAGGCGAATTAAGCAAAAGGAAATGTGAAACTGTGTGCTAGCCTGAACCGTACCCTAGAAGAAAAAAATTATACTAATGCTTCAAAAACCTACAAAGAAGACACGTTCACGAATTAGAAAGTTTTTAGTTAGAAAATAAAAAGCAAGTCTCGATAAAGTTTTGAAAGTTATGAAACAAGACTAGAATGCGAAAAACCAATCTGTAGACAATGCTGACAAAAATGAATTTCTCGTAAGGAAAGTGAAAATAGAGGTGATATAGAGGAAATACTTTTAGAGAAAACGGTATTTGCGGGAAATTAGCAAATAGCACAGAGAAGGCAAAAAACATTTGTTATCTGGATGTAATCTGTCTCAGTACAGGACAAATAATACAAGAAATGTTTGAAGATAACAATAAAACATTTTTTCGTGAAACATTCTTAGAAGGGCTATCGACAGATTTAAAACTCTTATCCGCTAAGGACCACAAACCCATTACAACTCATATTGGATGGAATTTATAAGAGTTTTGCAGCAGTTTGAATCGAAATCTACTAAAGATTAACGTGAATAAATGACGGCGAATATCTTTCCAAGATATTTTTATCAAATGATACAATTGATTCCGAAGAGGTGTGTTATAGTTTTAGATAACGCTAGTTATCATTCTAGACTAGTGGAACAGTTGCCAATAACATAGTTGAAAATGCTATATTACAGATTGGTGATCAAAAAAACATATTTCCTTTATGAACGGTTTATTAAAGAAGGAACTACTTGTAAAAATTGCGAACGAAAAAGAAAGACAATTTAAGAAACATGTGATAGACGAATGGGCTGAAGAACATGGAAATGTTGTACTTCGTACACATTAATTAAAATCCATTAAACTTACATGGGCACAACTAATTCGTAACTCGGGATTACCCAAAATGTAAACTATAAGGAATACGTTAATTTCTTAATACATTAAAAAAAATATCAGCGAGGACTGGTGAAACGGCATTAATTATGTTATTAAAGAAAAACTGAATTGAAGTTCGCATCGATGCAGCCACACTCGCCGCGACAATCATCGCCAAACAAACTAGTAAACAAACTGGTTAAATTTCCCTTTTTACGTTGAAATAATAAAGATAATTAGAAAATAACACTTCTGAAAAAAGTAGGTGCATTTTTAGCAACCTGAAAACCGTCATATTGAACTGTGAACAGATTACTGACGACCTACGTATAAGCTAATTTCAGCCAATTTGACAGCATGAGGTATTGTAATATTGGCCAGTGAACGGGAAAACACAAACTCATGTAAAGGGTGATTTCCCAGATTTATCAATAGATCTTGTCAAAATACAACAAAAAGGTATCTTTTTTATTTATAAATATTGGAGATAATATGTGAATAAAATTACTTAAAAAATTAGATTTATTTTTAATGTCCCGGCACCACAGATATGTTGAAGCCCATATAAGCTGATTTCGGGATTCATTATTAAATATTTGGAAAATAAGAAAAAATTAACTAAATTTCATTTCGGGATATAAAGAATATAATCAAAACTTAAATATTTTTTTTCTTTACCCTTTATTGGTTTACACCGCCCAGACGCTAGAAATCTCTTTTGGCGCCGGGCGTCGAAGAAGGGTTCGAACCGACAAAGATCAGTTCGTTGCAAGCTCGTCACGCGCTCGACTCTCCATATTTATACGCACCTTTAGGTCACGTAGAATACCAAAAAATATCAGTGACAAAAAAATTGTTAAGTTAGACAACGTAGAACTACCCTCTGCAAGAAAAATGGAAATAAATAATATATAACTCATTTAAAAAAAAATGTGTCCCCAAGTCATAATTTAAGCTGATTATTCAGTAACAATTTCCATATATTTATGGTTCGGTTTTATTGACATTCACTTTTCTATGGGGGTGAAAACAACCCCTAACAGTCACAAATGCCAAAAAGTATTTTTAATATTTGAAAAAAATTAATTCAGCTACATGAAATGCTTTTTTTCTTCAGTTATTTATTTCGATGGCACTTAACCGAAAAAAAAGTTTGGCCTTGATTTACTAACAGAAACCCACCCTTAACGCGAAAAAATACGGGCGAGATTAGAATTTTATTTTTTATTTCCGACCCTGTACGTTAGATTAAACGTTTTTTTTTTCAATTACCTACCCTGAAAGTAGAACGTTTTTTTCTCTTGAATTATATATTTCGATGATACTTGACCCCAAAAAAACTTTGACCATGATTTACTAACAGGAACCCACCCTTAGCACAAAATAGAGGTGAAATTAGAATTTTAATTTCGATTTCCGACCCTGTAGGTTACACTGAACGTTTTTTTCCTCAATTATTTATTTCGATAACACTTGAATGTAAAAACCGTGATTTACTATTAGAAACCCACCCTTAGCGCAAAAAAAATATGGAAGAAATTATAATTTAATTTTTTAATTCAGACCCTGTAAGTTTAATTGAGAGTTTTTTTCTCTTAAATTATTTATTTTAATGAGGCATGACCCCTAAGAGAGTTTGGCCGTGATTTACTAACAGAATCACAATTTTAGCGCAAAAAATTGGCTGGATCTATGATGGATCTTTCCTGAAGAGAGGTAAATGTCATAGAACACGGACCATAAATGCATGACAATTGCTACTTGATGACCAGTGTAGTCTTAAACACATTTTTTCATCACACCCATGCCTAAAGTGACAGTTTTTGACCCGATGCGCTAACCAAGCATGCCATTTTATGCCGGGGTTATGATGAAAAATCATATATACACCAAGAGATCAAATAAAAAGTCCCTAAAATCTCTCTCGGCTCTTATGATAATTTTCATGCAATTTAAGACATTTTTTATTTTTGCTCCCTATTTCTCGTATACCTTGTAATTTATTGCCATTTTTCTGGTTTGGCGGTAGTTTAGGGGTAATTATACTCTCTTTATAAAATGTATTTGTAATGGATCTGATGTAAATATCTCTCTCATAGTTCTCGAAATTTTGATGCTGCAGAAATAATTTTTCTAAAAATTTTTATAAATATTTTTTGGCTTTTTTCACATTAAGAGGTTGTTTTCACCCCATGAGAGAGTGAATGTCAATAAAAAAAACGATAAATATTTAGCAATTGCTCTTCTATGATCGACTTAAATTATGACTTATGAACACAATTTTTTTCTGTTATTTTATAATTTCTTTCCATTTTTCTTGCATGAGGGTAGTTTCATCTTGTCTAATTGGTGAATTTAACAATTTTTTATCACTAATATTTTTTGGTTTTCTACGTGACTTAACCTTTAAAATGAGATAAGATAAACTTATACTTAAACTGTATCTTCTTTCACTGTCATGATATTAGATTTATTGTTAAACTTTTATTCAACTAAAACATGTTATGCAACTCAATTTTGTCAACTTCGATAATTAATTTCTTAAAGTTGAAACAGATGCTCATTTTGAAATTTTTCTTATAGCATTGTCTTATCATAAACTTTTAATTAACACACATTTTGGTTTAAAATACGAGGACCACTCTTTACTAGATCGAAGAACATTCGAAACGGTTGACCATAACGAGTAGAGAAATAAAAAGAGATAAAGCATAACTAAAACTTAAACGAAAAATAAAAATTTCTATTTGATAAAATCTTCGAAATCATCCTAAAATTGTGTAAAAATTAAATACATATTTTTTGTGTTTAATTGAGCTTATGCTCAAAATGGACATTTTGTACTTCAATGTACTGTATATTGCTGATTTTTTCTTGCTTTCGTCGAAATAAAATTCCTGAATCATTTGGAAAAAGATAGCAGGAATGAATTAGACTTTCAAGCAGCTCTTTCCTTGTGTTTACTGGTGCTAAATGAAAAAGTTCTTCAGATCCCCCCCCCCCATAAAGAGGAATCTACCAGATTTAGGTCAGGATATCTTGATAGCTCTAAAACAGATCTCTATACATACATATATATATATATATATATATATATATATATATATATATATATATATAGATCCAATACAGCGTCCAAAACCACGTAACTTGGATTTTGTTTTGAAAATATACCTTTAAAATCACTGAAATGGCTCTAATTTTTTTAAGAAAACATGACTATAAAATCGCTTAAATAGAACCATTTGAGATCTACAAGGATTCAAATAAAAGATCTTAAACTCTACTTTCCAATCATGTATGACAAAATTGATTTTATGATATGACGGATGCAATATGGCCGTCGAAGCCACGTGACTTAAGAAGAGAAAGTAATAAAACATCCCCTTTTTGCAAAATACCAATACGAGTATAGATATGTTGGTTCGCTTCACAGGAACTCGAAGACAATTAAAGTCGTCGTTATTTTATTCCACGATAAAAGAACAATTAGTCATGTAGGCAATATATCCAAGGAATATTAATGTTTCTTTCAAAACGTATTATAACCTTGACAAATATATTAAAAATAATAAAAATATGACCTGCAAAGAATTTCTTCTCGAAGTTTATAATTAAATTGTTGTTCATGCCAGAAACAGGACACACTTTTAATATTCAAAAGACTTCAAAGTATTACATATCGAAAATTACAGCCAAATGTTGACTTTAATAGAATCATTAGAAATTACCAAACTTAACCAAAAACTTAAGAATACAGAATATATATATACATATATATATATATATATATATATATATATATATATATATATATATATATATATATATATATACAGGATGTCCAAGATAAGGATCCTAACCATGGGGATCTCGGAAACAGTTGGAGATACGAGGTCGGTTAAATTAGAGAAAAGTTGCGCAATTTAGTGCTAAATTAAACGCAATTTAAAAATTTTAAAAATTCAAAATACTTCCGGAGATTTCCGGAAAAAACCGAATTTTGGCAAAATCGTTTTTAATTTTTGTAGGCTTTATTTAAAGAGATATCAAAAAATAAAAGGTAGATTCTTCTTGCCACTTTTTATTTTTTATAATTTGGTCTAAACAAAATTTAAATCCGACGTTTCGTTTCTGAGATACCATCATGAACTTTCATTTTTTATATGGAACAAAAAAAAGTATCCCATGTATTTGATAGCATTTTTTATTACAAATTCAACGGTGTATCACACTTGCATATCAAGTGTGTAGTTCATTGGCTTTTATAAAACTGATATACCTTTCTCTCTCGCTCTCATGGAGCTCTTATGGAAAGTACTTGAACTACGTATTCGATATGCAAGGGTGATACATCGTTGAATTTGTAATAAAAAATGCTATCAAATACATGGGATAGTTTTTTTTGTTCCATATAAAAAATGAAAGTTCATGATGGTATCTCAGAAACGAAACGTCGGATTTAAATTTTGATTAGACCATATTATAAAAAATAAAAAGTGGCAATGAGAATCTACCTTTTATTTTCTGATATCTCTTTAAATAAAGCCTGCAAAAATTAAAAACGATTTTGCCAAATTTCGTTTTTTTCCGGAAATCTCCGGAAGTGTTTGAAATTTTTAAATTTTTTTAACTGCGTTTAATTTAGCACTAAATTGCGCAACTTTTCTCTAATTTAACCGACCTCGTATCTCCAACTGTTTCCGAGATCCCCATGCTTAGGATCCTTATCTTGGACACCCTGTATATATATAATTTTTTCTTTATTTTGTCTTTTCTCGGGTTTAGGTTCTTTATTTAGAAAAATGCAAAACAATTGACGTTTCGCCCTTTATTTAAGGCATTTTCAAAATTTTTTCTTCCTAAAAATATTTTTATGTAATTAAAACATTCACATAAGAAACATATCTACAATTTTAAATAACAAACAAAACACTTTAAAATAGTATTTAATTTTTTAAAATTTTTAAAAAATATTTAATTTTACCGGTACACACCTTTACATTTTGTTACTCTATTACTAATGAAATTCAATCTTTACAACGTCTACTGAAGATACATGAAATGCGAGTGTGTTTTATTTTTTATATATCACTACATAGTATAAAACAAAGTCGCTTTCTCTGTCCCTATGTCCATTTGTATGCTTAAATCTTTAAAACTACGCACCGGATTTTGATGCGGTTTTTTTCAATAGATAGAGTGATTCAAGAGGAAGGTTTATATGTATAATAACATCTATTAAATAGTGGAGAAATACTGTTATTTTTGCAGCTGAACCCTACGAGATTTATCAAAATAATGTACTAATTATTTGTACACATTGAAAAGGTCTACAGAAAACTCCGCGATGGTATATGTCTATCTCTCATGGATATCCCACAATAACATTTTTTTGTCATTTACTTTTTACGACAAATAATGGCAAATTTTGAAGCGATTTTAACCAATACAGCATTAATCCTTATCCAATTAAATAGCTTAAATACATTGTTGATTTAATATAGATCTATATGGTCCTTTACAGCACAAGATTTAAATGAATATTTTCGAAGATATTACAGATTTAAAATTGCGGGAAGTAGCGCTTGCGGCGGTACTGGCCGACCGGGGCGGCGGCAGCGTGCCTATAAATAGCGCGTCGGAGGCCGATGTAATAATTGTTGTAAAAATAAAATAAATAGTCACAGTTTTTCTGTAGTGTATTTAGTATCAGCATTGCACCCGTGCGAAGCCGGGGCGGGTCGCTAGTTTTTTATATTTTACAATGCACAAAAAGACAAAATAAGGTATACGTTTACTTTTATGTTTAAGAAGATAATCAATTTTTGATTCTTATTTGACAGGATCGAATACTTAATATTTTTGTTTAAATTAGGCTTGTGTAAATGTGGCCCAAATTTCCCATATCTGTTCTGTCGTTAACAGTGTTTTTATCTTTTTTAATTTCAATCATTTCTTTTATCTGTAATTTTTGGTAATTCATATCTTTGTTTTTTATTATGGTACTGTTATATTCAAAAGTATGTTTTTCGTACTGTGTCTGTTTGTTTAACGCTGTTGAGGCGTTTTTCGTATATTTATGGACATTTAATCTGTTCTTCAGCAATTGGCTCGTCATGCCTATATATTTTTTGGGACAATTTATGTAAGGGATCGAATATATTACATTTGATTTATTCATGAGAGGAGTTTTACTTTTTAAATTTGTGAACAATATATTTAATTTATTATGTGACTTGTGGCATACGATAATATCATGCTTTTTTAAAATGTATTTTATGTTTTTTTCTTTCGTTATTATAAAATTTATATGTTCGTTTATCAATTATTTTGGTGATAGTTTTTTCTTTGGAATTATTATTTATTAGTGTCTTTTTTACTTTTTGCAGTATTTTTGGTCGGAATTCTGGGGACATTAGGGAGATAGTACGATCAGACAGACCAATTATAACACAATTTTTTTGAGTTTTTGAATGATTAGAGAAACAGTTTAGATATCTACCTGACCAAGTTGGTTTGGTGTAATATTCAGTTGTTTTTTCTGCGTAAAAGTGTCATATCTAGAAAATTTATTTTATTATTATTTTCTGTTGGGGACGTGAATTGTAATTTGTAATGGTAGATGAAATTGGTGATCCCATCATTAGTAATAGAGTAACAAAATGTCAAGGTGTGTACCGGTAAAATTAAATATTTTTTAAAAATTTAAAAAATTTAAATTTTATTTTAAAGTGTCTTGTTTGTTTCTCAAAATTGTAGATATGTTTCTTATATGAATGTTTTAATTATATAAAAATATTTTTAGGAAGAAAAAATTTTGAAAATGCCTTAAATAAAGGGCTAAACGTCAATTGTTTTGCATTTTTCTAAATAAAGAAACTATATATATATATATATATATATATATATATATATATATATATATATATATATATATATATATCGAAGGGCAAATTATCATAAATAACTAAATTTAAACATATAAGATGCAATTGTCAAGAACATACTTAAGCACTTTTATCGAAGAATCTCCTGAAAATAAACAAAATTTTCCATTTTGCCGGTTTAGTATTAAAAGAAAATCATTTTTTTAACTTTGTATTTTTAAGGTTCAAAACTTGCTCAACTCATTGTTGTATTTGTCAATTTCAACCCTATAATGTCACTTTAGATCAGTTTTAACGTTAGACTATATTTGTGTTTCTTTTTTTAAATACGGGAAAAAAATAAAAGCCAAAAAAAAACAAAGAACTTCTTTCCATGACATTTATATTGAAGCAAACAATTACATTTTCCAACATTTAAAATTTTTAAATTACATTTGCGGATTGAGGCAAATCAAATACGTCAAATATTTTAGGTTACTTTATGGTTTCTAATTAGGCAAAAACAAACTACGAAAATAATTTTTTATAAACTAAGGAAAAAAAAACGTTTCTGTACAGTAGAGACTTGTCCGCGACAATTGAATTTTGTAAGGACTAGAACTTCTGGAAACTACATTTATATGTTATTCTCTGAATAGGACCAATACCTGAAAATGTAATCTTTTACTTTGGTACAATCTAGAATCCTTTTTTTCCATAGGTGAATATATTAACTTCTTCCATTCCCCGACAATAAAGCTGATTGACTCGGGCACTGTTCGAATAAAAATTAATACCTCTATTGAATGCGCTTTCATAACATTCACCATTAAAATCTAGCAAGAATAGTTATTATACTAATAAAATTACTAAAAAATTTCACTCTTGAGATAGAAAGAAATGGATATATCTTAAGTAAATTATTATAATAAATCAATAAGACCTATTAATTACAAAATTTCTTTTATCTCCTTCGAATATCAAAATGATAAATACCAATGCGATAGAAAAATAAGTCAATATTTTTAATTTTATGCCTAAGTGGTAATATAAGTTGATTATTATCGGCTTTCCAAACTACCTACGTATTTTCTTTGTTGAAGTAAACAACAGTAATTTTTATGACATCTAAAGTGCTCTACTTAGCTAAAAAGATACATGTAATTTACAACTATTATAGAGGGTATGTATATGATTTAATTTCTATTCTAAAATGGACATTTGTGTTCATTATTCTAATATTTGACCTGTATTAAAAATGTGTATGTAACAGCCTGTTTTGAAAATCTGCAACTTACTTAAAATGTTTGTGTAAAGTTATTCATTTATTTGCCGTGATAGATAATGCACAAAAATTTTTTTAAAAATTTGCTATTAACTAAATTCAAAAAAAAAAACAAATTGAAATCTGGTCATTCATAACAATTAGTTGATTAAAGAGACTCCTGATACAACTCCTGAGCACTTATTTCTCTTTATAAATCTTAAGATTTTCTGATATTGAAATTCCAAGTTAGATTCATATTTTTTTAGTTATTAATATTGTTATAATATTTAATAAAAGAAATCTATCTAAAATTATTTTTATACAACCTGTAATTCTATAATTCATAATAAAATTAAAAATATATGGTGGGCGTCCCATAACAACCTCAAGAAACAAGTAATGTTATTAAAAAAATTTCAAAATCTACTGTTTTTCTAGTTGAAAGCCAATAAGGTCAAATTTTTCTTTGATTTCTAAATTATGTTTAAGTTAGGAAAACAGTATTGCCCATCGCTGAGACTATTCATGAAACTTTTGCTCAAAAACCAACTTAATCCATATTGAAATAAATACATATGAACAAATAAAACAAACTACCTATGATAAGGAAACCAGATTTTAAAATTTTTTGAAAATAAGAAAGTGGCAAGTCTACCTTTACTTCATCAAGTAAAATCACCTTTTTAAGTTTTCTGATGTTGTTTCCTGATCATCTGTTTATCTTTCAAATTGGCCCTAAAAATTTATCTAACTAAAAGTAATTCAACTTTTTTACAAAATAAGATAAAATTGTTATTGTTTAGTGTCAATTACATTCTTTGTAAAAAAAACCTAATAGTTTAAGCGACAGGTAAGTATAGTGACGTAAATTCCGAGATAGATGAGACCTACCTAGGAGTGTTTGGGGGCAATGTAAGAACAAACCCTGCATAAAATGTAACAGCAAAAAATAGGCTAGGGTCAAGAGGGGGGAAGCAAAGTTGGCTAAAACAGGTTTTTTGAATCTACAAGCCATGGAACACATTTTTGGAAACAAAATAAAAGTGGTAGAGATTTTAAGAACCTACAATTTGAGGTTTTGTGCTACCATTTTTATTAATTTGTTATTATAGTAAGGCCAAAACCCTCGAAATCGGCCATATTTTCTTTCTGAACCAAGTGATATTTTATAATAATAAATCAGATAATTTTTTGCTGAGATATTGCTAATCATTTATCCCAAGAGGCAAAATGTTGATTGTTATAACTTTTTTTTGAGCGAACATTTTGACCTCCACAAAGGTTCAATCTCACGAAGGAGTAAACTTTCATATCTTATTAAGGGCTAATGAAAAAATTAATTTTCAACCCCTTAAATATCGCTTTAAAGCGTTTTTTATAAAGAAATAGA
Organism: Diaprepes abbreviatus; assembly: GCA_034092305.1. Lineage (NCBI taxonomy): Eukaryota > Metazoa > Arthropoda > Insecta > Coleoptera > Curculionidae > Diaprepes > Diaprepes abbreviatus. The sequence goes on from JASJET010000170.1 coordinate 940,288, forward strand.
GCTCTCCCGCGCGCAAGAAAACTGAACTCGCATCTTCTAATCAGCAGCGCTCGGAAAAATTCGCCGTATTTGAGCAACGAATGAATCAATTTCGGTGTTTTTTAATCTGGGGTAGCTCGAAAAGTTATGAATATGACACACCCTCTTTCTAAAGCGATATTAAAGGGGTTGAAAATTAATTTTTTCATTTGTCCCTGACAAGCATTGAAAATTTAGGCCTTCACGAAGAGATCGAGCCTTTGTGGGAGTCAAAATATTCACCCAAAAAAATTTATAGCATTCAACATTTTTTGCGCCTTGGGATAAACAAATAGCAAAATCTCAGTTACAAATTATCTGATTTATTGTTATAAAATATCATTTTCCCTTCAGAATCAAAAAAATGAAAAAATGTAATCTTGCAATAAATAATTGATATGAAAAAATGGCCGATTGTAAGGGTGTTTTGGCATTTTTGCAATAACAAATTGACGAAAATGATCGCATAAGCTCAAATTGTAGGTTTTAAAAATCTCTTCGACTTTTATTTAAAACTTTTTTTTTCCAAAATGCGTTCCTTGGCCTGTAGATTCAAAAAAACCTGTTTTAGCCAACTTTGACCCCAACCTATTTTTACTGATATATTTTATGTATCTCGAAATTTACGTCAAAAATAGCACTAATTTTTACTTGTGGCTTGGACTATTAATAAATCTAATAAAACCTACTTTTTTGTCTTGAAATTTTCAACATAGTCCATTAGCGTCGCTTGTTCTGGAGGAACTGTTAAACTCCGATGAGTAATCGAAAATCAGTGTTGCTGCGCAAAAAGCGAAACTATTTTTTAGTAGATAATTTAGAAATTAATTCAGCTAGTTCAGATCTTTTAAAACCTGCTTTTATATACACATCATTCCCTGCAACTTTAGGATCTATTAAAAAATTAGATTATTTTGAACCGCCATATTTATGCGGGTGGTAGTCATAGCTCTCCGCTTAGCCTGATACCAGCCAGCTTACGATCTCATCATTATATTTGTAACCAACTAGCCCTTTTTTCTGCCAAAAAACTGCTTTTTTAAGATTTCAAAGCAGAGCTGTACCGTTAAAAGTACTTTTACGACAGCCATATTCTCTAAAGTCACATACACAGAACCACAACATTTGCTTTTTTATTGGCGTATAAATTATAAATAAGTTATTTTATACGGATTTCTATTGCTAAGCCTAAATCCGTTATCCATTGGCGCAGCATGTCTGCTTTTAAGTAAACAGGGTAAAATTTCTCAAAAGAACTGCGAATGCAATTTATTCCTTTCCAACCTACCCGGGTAGGTCGTGTGTTAGATCCAATTATATACTCAATCGACAGACCTCCCTCCAGGATTCAAAAAATTTACTCTCCAGCAACAGTTTTCGTTTCCTCTTCCTCTCGCCTTTTTTTTCTTTTGAGTATGATACATCGCTCATACCTTTTCAAACGTCACTGTTTCAAGCCCTTTAATACCAGCTTAGACCCGCTGGCTGTTAACTTTAAACACATGCCCTACTATTGTTACTATATTTTTTTATTTGGGTATTATTTCTTACCCACTCATTTTTTTCGATCTCTAAAACGTGTACATTGAATTTGTGCATCATTTGCTTACTTAAAATCCAAATTTTAGTGCCTAAATGATCACAAGTAAAATACATTCCTCGTATAGTATGGTCTTCAGCTTTTGAAGGATATTCCGTTTTAGTTTGGCTTTCAGTTTCCATAAGCTCAGTATAATTTTTGCTGCTATCTCCAAGTCTTGATTTCGTTTGGTGATGATATATATATATATATATATATATATATATATATATATATATATATATATATATATATATATATATATATATATGTATATATATAATAAAATGAATAAAATATTGGCGAAGCGGACGTGAAAATTTGTCAATCTACATGATTCTCGTGTTAAAAAGTGCGGAGCACTCCAGAATATGGAAAAACTCCGGGTCCGACAGCTGGCAACAGCGCTGTTTCGTCCTAAGATGGGACTCGTCAGGCCACCGCATTCGGTACAAACCATCATCTCGCCTTTGCATCGTATAAAGCTGAATTTAAAATCAAAAAACAGCAAACAAGAAGACAAAGGCGACATCTCGATGGTCCACTTGATAATACAAGAACCACGCAGATTAACAAAATTTGTAAAAAAACCGTCATATGGTGGCGCGACGGTGAATTAAAACAGAGTACACGAAACGCGCTGCCCAAAGGATAGGGGTCGCATTTTTCGGTACTGGCAAGCAAGCCTACCGCTCATTTTAGCAGCCAAAGCCACGTGCCGCACCAAACTTTGTTAATCTGTGTGGTTCTTGTATTATCAAGTGGACCATCGAGATGTCGCCTTTGTCGTCTTGTTTGCTGTTTTTTGATTTTAAATTCAGCTTTATACGATGCAAAGGCGAGATGATGGTTTGTACCGAATGCGGCGGCCTGACGAGTCCCATATTAGGACGAAACAGCGCTGTCGCCATCTGTCGGACCCGGAGTTTTTCCATATTTTGGAGTGCTCCGCACTTTTTAACACGAGAATCATGTAGATTGACAAATTTTCACGTCCGCTTCGCCATTATTTTATTCTATTTTATTTTAAATTACACGGACAAAAACTTATCTACTTATTTATATATATATATATATATATATATATATATATATATATATATATATATATATATATATATATATATTTCTATATTTCCACAGTCAGTTCTTTCTCGTTTTCTGTGAATTAAATTAGGTCGTGCGCATACCTCAAGTTATTAGGTTCCCGCCTTGGATGATTATTCCTTTTTTATTCTACTTTAATTTTGTAAACACCTCTCCTAATATCAATGGAGTGGAATATTCTGTCTTAAAGGGCTTCCTGAGTCTACCAACGCCATCAACAGGGATAAATTGTACCGGTTTACTTTTCCAGTTAATAGTTTTAACTGTATGCAGGTGTAGTATGATCCTATAGTTTTTCGTAAACCCAATTTGTTCTTCGGTCAACTATAATTCAAATTTTTGTTATCGTCGCTTTGTGAAAATTCGCATGCACAACTTATTGATCTGGAATAACCGTGCTATGGGTCGAAAATTTTCTAGATCTTTTGGATCTACCTTTTTATAAATTAGGACTACTGTTGCTTTTTCCCTATCTTCCAGAATCATTTTTGGAACTATTTTATCTTTTATAAGGGCTGTTTCCTCTTACGAAACATAATTAGAACAAGTAAAATTGGTTGGCATACCTATAGTTCAGCCATGGACCCTATCTTTTCCAAACAATCTACATTCTTGGAACCCACACAAGTCTGTGCAACTGTTCTCCGTTAGAATATCCAGTATATACTTACACTCAGACACCATTCGCGAAGCTACGATACTACATTTCAGTGCGAATATTACAGCCCTACTGCCTAAACGTATGTTTATTATCTTATTCCTATTCATTATTTTCTCACCGAGATAACTCCATTACACAATCTTATAAATTTCTACTTAAAAGATTGTTGCATGTTGTCCGAGATAGTAAAACTCCCTAATTTCTGTAGACCATCGAGATTCATTTATTGGACCAGTTTTCTCCTCCCAATCCAAGGTGCTTGGCAAACGTATCTGAAAAAGAGTGATTGGGTTTCAAAACTGGCGCTAGGTGGTCTGTTTGCACGAGCGGCGATGGGCACCTATCCATCACGTTTTCCCAGTCACACGGGTAACGCCACTTTCAAATCTGAGATGTCCTAGACAAATAAGAAAATAAACAGCATACAAGGCCTTATATTTATCATAAATATCACGTAAACCACAACACGTAAAACAAACAGATTCATTATTTCTTGTATACTGCGAGACCCATGATGGCTTGCCAAATATCACTAAACAGATGTCAATTTTGGTATAAAACAGAAAAAAAAAAAACAAGGCGAGATTGACATATCAAAGCTAGAAAATACTCTTTTGATGACTCTTTGTTAAAAATTTCCAAGTTAATTTTCTTCAAAGTATATATATATATATATATATATATATATATATATATATATATATATATATATATATATATATATATATATATATATATATATATATATGAATAGTTTGGTTATTCCGGGTTTCAATCCGTTCGTTCAAAAAATCGTTTTCACGACGTTTGGCCAAAATCTCATTTGGCATTTTCAAGTACGGTTCGTCTCGTTACTCGCTGATAAGTGATCAGTTCCCCAAGAGCTTTGAGTTCAGGAAAATAGACCCGATTTTACCTCTTATACTATAGTTTATTCAAGAACTAGAGAGAGTAATAAATCATTTTCTACCCTTTTTTTTCTTCGCAAACTACCAGTGTTCTTTAGTCCGGCGTCTTTCGAAAAATCTGTTAGACACATATATTTTTCATAGGAATGGGTTAGAAATTTTATAATCAAAAATACCGGTCTATAATAGTGGATTATTTGGATTAGATAACAATAGATTTTTGGATGTGTGAAGTGTTAAAAAGGAGTTTAATCCTTGTCATATGCGTCGGAAGGAGGTTTATTTTATTACTAAGTATTTATGGCATAGAATATTATTTCGGTAATAAACTTAAAATAAAAAGTTTTTATAATATTATTTATTTCTTATAATTTATTAATAATACACATACATCAGAAAATATAGATAATTTTGACATATTTAACACAAATCACAACTGTATTTTTATTATTTTTAATTTCGGCATAGAAACCGTTTTATCCATATTCAGACTAAAACGTAGCCTTTTTCTCTCAAAAAATTTTAAGTTATAATTTAAATATTTACAAAATACCCATTGTCAAAAATACAAGAAGTTAAAGATATATAAAAAATTTATTCGTTCATATAATATTAAAAATTTTTGGGGCTATCGGTCATTTTATTATTAATTAAAAACATTTTTAGGACATTTGACGTTTCAGTTTATTTATTTCTTAAACCATTTGCAGAATTATAATTAGACACTAAAAAAGGATTCAAATGTAATTAATTTTTATATGTTACAGAAAATTTAAATAATAAATTAATTATAATTGGTTCCTTCATCTCACCGATCCTGAGATCGAGTTACCACTTTTTCATTTATTCTTTTATTATATGGATTTTTCTCAATTTTCTGCAGTAACTTTATTCAAAAAAATCCTTCAAAAGTTCAGTTAAATTACTAATTTTGTAAGTTGTGTTATTTCTAGCAATTCTACCCTTTACTTGAGAGAGATATTTCCTTCTCTAACGGACATTTTCCGGACGATCTATAAGAACAGATTTCCTATCTGGTTTTCCCTAGCAAAAATTAAGTTCCCTGAGCAAATTCCAGAGCTCAGTTCTTTTAACTTCAAGTAAATTCCGATCTTCATTGATTTTAGTTAGAATTTTGTCGACGGTTGGGATCTGCTACTCATAATAAAATGTAAGTATAACTCCTTTTTTGGCCCTTTATATCTCTTCTTCCAACGAGGTTCTTCGTCTGCCTGTGATCGAATGTGGCTTGGGAGTACTAACAATTCCAGTAGTCTTTTTCTTCTTCAGTATTCGGTACATAGTAGATTTTTCAACTCCTGTCATGTTGGAACACATCTAAACAGAGCTTTTAACATTATTATCTAGATATTGATATGTTAAGGCATCATAAACATTCATCGTAATAAGTTTTTCGTTGAAGAAAAAATGCCCTGGTTAACGATTTTAAAATAAATATAGATGTGGAAGCCATATCTTTTGGGTATCTCACTAATCTCAAATAATTTATAAAAACAAACACAAACAAGATAAATCACTAAGGACATACTATCAGGTGTACTTTACTTACTGACAGAAATTAAATTGAACTATCAGAAATTTTATTGTTGCAGTAAATTTATGAAAGCTTATAATATTTTAAAAAATTAGATTTACGGCAGTCGTCAGTTACCTGCGGCACTGGAGCAGATACGTTGGAGGTTTCGGTAACAGTTTTGTTCTTGAATGGTGTAGAGGAGTGTGTATGCTTTCGATCGCCCTTCTTCTTCCCAAGAGCTTTGAGTTTAAGAAAATAGAACCGATTCTGCCTTTTATATTAGAAATGTGTATGCTTCTGGCACTCCCCCCCATTGACAACTCGTTTTTCTTGCGATAGCCCCCCCCCCCAAGAGTTTTGAGTTCAGAAAAATAGACCCGATTCTGCCTCTGTAATGTGCATGCTGCTCGCATCATCCCCCCCCCCTGTCGGCAACTTGTTTTTTCTTGTGATAGCCCCCCTCCCTTTCCAAGAGGTTCAAATTTAGAAAAATAGACCCGACCCTGTCTTTTACACTAGAAATGGGAATATTGCTGGTGTCTCCCCCCGTCGACCGCTTGCCATACTGTACTTCTCTGATGTCACTGCCCCCCCCCCAAAGAGAGAGGCTGGGTCCGCCCCTGCATATATATATATATATATATATATATATATATATATATATATATATATATATATATATATATATAAATCGTTTGTTACTGTAGGTAACAAGCGCAAGAAGCAAAGTGCAAGTCAAATAAAATTTGCTGTTGTGGTACTTATGTAATTGAGCTAGAATTTATGCATTTTACATTTATTATCTCAAATAGCACAGTTATATCTACTGGATATCCATGAGCTATTCCTAGTTGTACATATTAACAGTTCATAGAACATTAATTAAAATGTTCCATGCGTGAACATTTGTCTAGAGTCTATATTGTATTATCTTAAGAACACTTCTAAGATAGTAGAGTGTAGACATTAATTGAACATCATTTCTATATACAAAAAACCTAATACAGTCGAATCGTGTTTTAAGTCTACTCGACATGAATCCATCATTTCAATTTATGTAAAAAATCTACCATACGTTACAAAAAACACACATTTCATGAAGAATTACCTTTTCTTATATAAAATAAATGCTAATAATTAAATAACTTAAAAAGTTCTTATAATAAATTTTATTTTATTATGTACGAATTTTGATTTTCCCATAATCTACGAGGGTCGTTTGTTATTAAACAAAACAATTTGAATTTCGTAATTTACTTTATTTTTCGACATAGTCCCCTCGAAGTTTAATGCACTTGGTCCAACGTCTTTTCATCTTCGCATTCCTTCGCGGAAATGAGTTTCTTCGACGCTTTTCAGATATTCATTTACTTCTTGTATGATCATACCATTTGACTCAAATTTTCGTCCAGCTAGAGCAGTCCTGAATTTTGAAAACGGATGATAGAGGTTCAGTATTACCTATATTGCCACTGTGAATATAATGCTATAGCTCCAGTAATTCCTTCGTAAGCTAAAAACTGTATTTTTACAGCTTCTCTTGAGCTGCTTCTTCCTCTATTTCTGACTACCATACTTCGAAAGTATATGTGACCGTGGATTTAATGACAGTTTCATTTTACCATAAGATCATTTTTGGTTTCAAAACTCCCGATTTTTACATAAATTCTCCGGAATGTCTAGCTTGCCGCCATTGCGTTTTGGAGAATCTTTTAAATGTGGCTATTCCAAATCAGTTTTGGTCTATTATTACTCCTAGGTATTTAGTCTTTTTGGGAAAGCTCAGTATCGTTTCACGTTTAAATTTTGTCTCCCCGTAAATAAACCGTTGAGTAACATCAGGTTCTTTGTCTGTGCACCAGTTATTAATTTGATAAGACATGTGATAGTTCCTTCAGTCCTGCCACTAATAGTGACGATTAAATCTTCAGGCAGTATTGCCAGAGATTTATTAAAATCCTCTAGGTTAGCACTTTTGAGACTATTTTACCTCTAGATTCAACAACCCGTAGTAAACTTTTCATAAATATATAAACGTCTAGGAAATATTTACCTTTGTTTTCCTTCCAAAGAGCGTCAAAATCCTCTAGATCTGGAGAAAAATCTTCTAAGCTGATAATACTGCCATCAACAGTGCCTTATAAATCCTGAGTCATTTAGATTGATCAACCAGCTATCCACGATCAGTAGTCACAGCAGAGGTGATACATCTCCCCTTTGGGGATATTACTTTACTGTGATGATTGTTGTTGCTTCATTATCGATAGATGCAGTGATGATTCTGCTTTTTATCATCACTATTTGTTAGAGAATGCTCTATTTGTCGTGCCTCTAGGACTTTAACTATAGATTTATGTAATGCGTTATCAATAGTTCCCGCTGCATCAATGAAAGCGCTCAAAGAGTTTTCCAAATTACCCACCAGATAGGAGAGGGCATTCACTATAGATTTATTTTCACCCCTCCTGGGAAAATTTATAACGCGATTCGACTGTAAATCCTACTTTATAGCAGTAATCTGATTAATACATCCAACAAAAATTATAACTGGTCTTGAGGTGAAAGGAGCAGGACCATTTGTATATTCTTATTTTGTTTAAACTTTTAAAATTACTCAAATTAAAATGTTTTTTCTGTGATATATTCATAAATATGGCGGCAACTAAATAACTTATGTTTTTTCTAACAATGCTCATGATCTACTGAATATATATTCAGTAAGTTCTGGATATCCACTGAATGATTTTGACTCTCTGGGATTTATCATTTATTAAATAATGTTTGTCTGTTTTACAGTATAAGATGTCGCACAAAATATTCATGGTACAGGCGAAAACAAATGATCAACCGTCACGACCAATTTCAAACCTACAAATGTTTGAAAAACAAGACCTATTTTTAAAATACAGTGTTAAATTTCTTCGTAAGAAAACACTTTTTATATTCATTCAAATAATACTGATCATGCTACATGTATGTGGGATCCTTTATACAACATATGGAAAGTTTCTGTGGCTATACGAGGCGTATGGGGTATCTTTTCCAGTTCTATTTATTGATACATTAAATTCCTTTTGGATAATGTTTACAAATATTTTCGGACTTTATTCTGTAACTAAAAATTCGGAATTACCCGATTTATTGATCTATTTTTATACACATAGATATAAAGAAAATCAATGGTCCAAAGTATTTTCAAGATATCTTATTGTGATACATGTTCAATGTCTACTACTATTGGCTGTTAAAGGTTGCATGGTATTTTTTTACTTTAAATGGAATGGTTACCAATATATTTTGGTCGAAGATACAGAATATTACTTCTTTAGTTTCATTATGCTTGGAGTGGTTTCTTTCGCAGCCAGAATTAAGGAGAAATATTTTATGCTAAATTGTTACCTGCAGAATATATTACAGGATAAGTTAGAATCTAAAGGAGTTAAAACAAATGCATATTTAGATAATCTTCAATATGTAATAAAACAATATAATACGCTTTGTAATCGACTGGATAAATTCAACAAAATATTTAAATTTATATTATTATTTATTGTTGTTAATATCACTTTAAATATTTTATGGAATTTTATGCTAATTGTAGAGATGAAAAGAAAGCATATGGGAAATGAGCAGTGGGAAGTTAAAATGTATATAATAATTATGCTTATAAGTAATATAATAGTAACAATTGTAAGTATATTATAAATTTAATTTTATTAAAAAGTTCTAGTTAACAAAAATGATTAATAATTTGAATGCATATTTTATTACTTCACAATTCAAAGAATGATAACACGTATTCAAATTTATTTTCAAATCTGTTTAAATCTTATATTAAAATGTATTTGAATCAGCTAGATCAGCGTTTTCCAAACGGGGTTTGCGAAAAAAATATTGTAATGGTGAAATGTTAAATCGTAACAGGCAACCTATATATTATGGAACGAGCAACAAGCCGACAACTTGTACTTCGAGGAATCAAGAGTTTTCCTGAATGTGCACGAAAGAACAAAAATAACGTCTGTTGCTATAAAAACGCCGCAGTCACATATAAGCAAGAGTACAGTCGAACTAAATTGAATGATGAACTTAAGAACTTCGTGTGATTTCAAAAAGAAAAATGAATTAGTAGTTACTGCACAGTGTGTACATAAATATTAGTAGTGTAAACCAGTTTAATGATTTTTTCTTGTGTAAATACATTACAACAAATACTCAAGCTTTACACGTTGCACTTCGAACGTGAAAGCAAATAATTATTGCTCCATAAATGTATCGTAGGGCAGTTTTGTCAAATCTGACGAAAAGCTGGACGAGGAATCATATTTGAAAATACTGATAAAAAGCCAGAAATAAAAATAGTTTTTAATAATCAGCAGAGAAGTGAAAAAAAATTGTTTATGAGTGCGAACCACAAACGTTAACGGTAGATGTAAGAGCCCTGGAACAAAAAAGGTTAGAGAAAAGTCACAACCCTGTATTTTGGAAGCAACTCGAGCCATCTATGAATGAACCCGCGTATTTTGATGACATAATGAACTGAGCTGTAAAACAGCGATCTGTTTTACCGGCCGAGATTAGCAAAGGCACATGAATGGCGGGAAAAATTTAAATATCTCATGGTGACGGTAAAAACTGTTTGATCATAAATCTTTTTGAATTTTTTTCAGAATAATACATATTAATGTTGAATACGAGCAGAAAAACTTTAAAAGTGAAATGAGATGAGTACTTAACCATCTTAACATAAATTTTAAGATTTCTCTGCTAGTATTCATTATTTGTAGATGTATTATCCTGAAAAAAATAAATAAAAAGATTTATGACAAACAGTTTTTACCCTGCCACCACTAATTTGCTGTGTTGCTTTTTAAATAAAGTATTCAGAAGGATAGGTTCTTTTTCACAATTCTGGGTAAAATATAAATAATATAGTAAGACTTATAAAATACAGAAAATATATTTTATTGTTTATTTACGATATAAATGAAACAATATAATTATCAAAAATAAATATTTTACACTGATCCATTAATTAAGTTAAAGCCAGTTTAGGCTTAAGTAGTGCCGAAAATTAAAGGGAGTCAAAATGGCATATCTGAAAATGAAAATCATATGTTAGTTTTAGCCATGGCTATATAATTATATATACTCAAAATTTAAATATCGGCGATTTGTAAATTTATTAGCAACTACTACACCTGTTAAGGATGTCAGATTAAAAAATAATTTTACTTAATATATTTTACGATCTCTATAATGGTCTCCAGTTTATCAACATGTAAAAAAATTCTGCAAATTACCACATAAAACAAGAAATTAAATTAAATTTTTCATTAACTTTAAATAGACAACAATATTACCTTTAATTCGATTTATGCAAAAATGTATGCAAATGGGATGATAGTTATGAAATGTAAGTTGTGTATTTGTGAGCATGAAAAACTATGATAAAAATTCTAGAACATAATTTATCAAAAAGATTTATAAAATATACTTACAATACTGGCCTCCAACTATATGTAAAATATTTCGGTCAGGTTAGAGTCATAAATAAATGGGCTGCAACGTCTTCTAAAGCAAAATGTAAACTATTCAAGAAAACGTTTGGAGAAAAGGTATATTTAACTTAAACTAAAATGAAAAGTAGGTAAAAGAAACAATAATACCTTTGATTTAATATCAGCATATTATAATTGAAGTGAATTGAAAAAAAAAATAAAGTTAACACACGAAAACGTAGCCAAAATAGACGAAAACCAACTTTGTTATTTCAAGTACGTGAAAAAGCCAGAAAATAATGGCGTCCGGCGTCTTAAACTGGGGATGAGAATGACGTGATTGAACTGGGGTGACGTGGAGTCACGTGGTTGAGCTGAAAAATTCATTTGTCTTTAACTGGCCGCGCAAATAATTTAAATTCTTTTGTTTTTTATGTTGCCGTTTTTAGCATCTTACTGACATGGCCCTGGTAAGAGCGAGTAAGATCGTTTATCGTCAGTTGCTGGACACTCAGCGTGCTCTGCCATGATTGGCTACTAGAGAGACCACGTCATTTGATAAATAAGTTGCTAACGTGTATTCATCGATGAAAAATTTTGAAATAAAAAATTGCTTTGCAAAAAACACACAAAATGCTATTGAATAGAGGTTTTCCATGTTTCTATTTATTTATAATAAGGTTTTAAAATAATCTGTAAGTTATCAACATTTTTATTTTATATATCTGTATAATATAAAGTAATAAGTTGGAAATTTAAGAACATTTTAATAACAACAAACAGATAATAATTATTAATAAAATATTTTTGAACACGTGGATCACAACTGCAAAATATGGCCAGGAAAAACTAAAGCAATAAATATTTTTTTAAACTTTAAAATTTTTTATTTCTGAAGAATTTGTTAACGATTCTGTTGAATTTATCATTTACATTACCTATAGTTTCAATTTTATTTAGAGAAATTATTATTTTTATCCGCAGATTTATGAAAGAAAAATAAATTTATTACTAAATTAGTGAAAAAAAAATTTTACTCCAAAATTTTTCATCAATGAGGGAACTTATTTATCAAGTGACGTGGTTTCTCTGTGGCCAATCATGGCAGAGCACACTAAGTCCCCAGCAACTGACGATAAACGGTCTTACTCGCTCTTACATCTACCGGTAACTTTTGTCACTCGCACTCACAAGCAATTTTTTTTCACGTCTGGCCATTATTAAAAACTATTTTTTTTCTAGCTTTTTATCAATATTTTCAAATATGTTCAATAAATATGTCATATAAATTTGAGAGGGGATAAAATATTTTTTTGACAAATTTCTTAAATCAAGTTTGGGGTGTTCTGGTCATAATTTCAAACAAAGTAAAATGTCTTTGACTTTTATTTTTATGTTTAGTAATATGTCTACTTTATATTTATTTAAGTTTCATTAGAACTTAAATATTTTTTCTGCCTAAAATATTTTGCAATAATTGCATCATGCGCAGTTCCAACGAGTGCCAATTTGATCTTCCCGATGCTCCATTTCTTACTTCCATAGTATTCAAGTTTTACTGTTCAAAATTTGTTATGAGCTCTTGGACTAGAGGGCAAAAAAAAATAAGCGAACAGAGTGAGAAAAAAAAAAGAAAGAAACGAAAATATGACAGTGACAGAACCTAAACCGCCTTGTGTAATCTGTAATGAAATCCTGGCCAACAGCAGTTTAAAACTATCTCTTCTTCGTAGACACCTAGAAACAAGTCTGCATCACAAGGATATAAACCTGAGTATTTTAAAAGAAAATTGGCAGGTAATAAAGAGCCTAGTGTTTCTTCTTTTCTAAGATATTTAAACGAATATAGTAAAATGGCTCTCGAGGCATCATTTGGAGTTAATTACAGAATCTCAAGATCTGGACGAGTACATACAGTGGCAGATTTTAATTGGACTGTGTGCTAAAGACATCACGAAGTGTATAATTGAAGAAAAAGCGGCAAAGAAAATTGACCTTGTTCCCTTATCAAATAACACAGTACCGCGAAAAATTAATGATTTGGAAAATGATGTGGAAAGTAAACTTTTAAAACGAATAAAATTGAATTATTTAGCTATTCAGCTTGACGAGTCGGCCGATACAGCAAACGCTGCAGTATTGCTTGTCTATGTTAGATATATTTCTAAGAATTCTATTCAAGAAAATATATTATTTGTAAAACCATTGAAAACTTATACGATAAGTGTAGCAATTTTGGATATAATCAATGACTATCTAGAAAAAAAATATAAAATAAATTGTACACTTGTGCATCTGTTATTTTTTGGCTGCAGAAACTTGCATTCTTAGCCGATATTTCTTCGAAATTAAATGATCTGCATCAGACTTTACAAGGCCCAAATATCACCAGCCTCAATCAACTTAACGAAAATATTACAAGGGATATTACTAAACATCTCAAACAACTTCCATTTACAAAAAACGAAAACTTTCACGGCTGTAGTCAAGCTGAAAATTATGATTCTTAGGTTTAGACCGTGTCAAATTGGAATTATTATCCGACGTTTCGCCTACAATTACACGAGGTATCTTCATGGATATTTACTTCAAGACATTAGAATAATGTATACGATATTCTAGTACTGTACTCATAGACTATATTTATCTTATAATATGCACTAAATTTGATACTTCGGGTTATTACAATAAGAAATCAAAAACTGACTCCAGTTTCGATGTACATTACAGAGGACGCTATCAGTAGCACTTCGCCTACATCAAAAGCTTCGTAACTTTTTTGTGTCTCACTCTATTAAATTTCTAATGAAAATTCATACTTCTTGACATCTTTTATCCGAAAATGTCATAACTAGTAGGTATCACATTGAACAGCCATTTTTTTGATAATCGATGTTCGAAACTTTTGGATAAAATATGTTAAGACATAAGAATTTTTATTTAAAAATTTAATATATCGAGGCACAAAAAAACTATGACGTGTTAGGTATTGGCAAAGTGTTCTGGTGGCGTCATCTGCAATGTACATCAAAACTGTAATCAGATCTTGATTTCTTATCCTAAAAACAGCAAAGTATCAAATTTAGTGAAAATTAAGCTATTATTAAGACTTCGATCATACCCTATAGATTTAAACAACAATAGATTTGTTTGAAGCTTATTTATGGTAGGTAGGGGGAGGCTTTTTTGATGTTTGACAGACATAAACATGTTTACTTATCTTTTCTTTCAATTTAATTGCTTGTCGTAACTCTCTTCTATGTTTTTAAGTGTTTGAAATTACTATAAATGCGAAGTTTACAATTAATATTAACAAAAAGAGGATTAGAAAACTTATTTTAAATGGCAAATATTGTTAGATATTGTTTACATATTGAAGATAACAATAATAATAATTTAGGTAACTATAAATTCATACTTTTATGTATTCAGGATTGATATGACGATTATCATATGATACTCGTTTAAATAAAGTAATTAAAAAATGATAGTATAAAATGTGTACCAAGAAATTAAATATCTACTGTTAATCAACACTTTTTCAAATTCAACTAAAAATATTATTACGTTATTCAGCGTTCAAACAACCGGGCCCTTCATCTGACGTTATGTTAATTCTACAGGGGTACGTTCGAAGTATGAAGATAACTATTTACAAAACAATTTAATACCCCCATATTTTAGCATTAGGAATATGAGCAAGAATTTGGTATAGACCTTTTAGCAATATCTTTTTTATATTTTTTAGGGCCAAGCGGCTTTGGTAGCCCTGGTAGGTGAACATCTTGATGAAGAAGGGCAAAAAACCACCAAGCTTTGCTTCTCTATTCTGAACAAAATACCAGTCCAGTTCCGAAACGAAACAGATTTTCTCATAGAGAAACAATTGCAGTATCTCTTGGATCAAAGTAAATCAAGAAATGTGAGTTTACACGCCGGAGGATTCTTTCAACTCAACTGGGGTATTCTTGGTTCAATTGCTACCACCGTTACTACATATTCCATAGTTGTAATACAGTTCTTACTCAAGTAAACTCAAGTATGAGAAAAATAAAAGAAATATCCTTTGAAACAAAATGTGTGCAGTTTTCAAGTTTCATTGTCTTTATTTTCTCATATTTAATTAAACACTGCACAAATGAAATGTTTTTAAATGTGAAACCAAAAACAATTTGTTCCAAAAAAACGTATTGACAAAATGTAACTACCTAAAATTCAAAAAAGTCTTACGGTTTTGTAGACGCACAGTTTTTGATCCAAGATGCAATCATCTTAATATAGGGTTCAGTCTCTACTGTTATTTATGATTGCCTCACATTGTCGAGACATGCTCTTTATAATCCCATAATACATTTTTTCATATTCTGTATATTTCTACACTTAGTTGCTTTAGAATGCATATATTTTGAACCTTCATTTGCATCAGAAGAAGAAGCAGGACACTGCAGTAATGTCTTTTCCGCGTTTCCACTCTTGACAAAGGTGACTACAGTGTTTCGGGTTATTGTTTTCTTCTATTATACATGAACCATAATCAGATTCAAACCAATATTCAGCAGACTTTAACAGGATGTTTAACTGTTCTGTGAATAATTCTATGTACTTAAGCCTCTTTAGCCCAAACTAAACTTTTTTAGATGTGCTTTTTAGAAAGTAAAGATTTTTGACTCGTTGTTCTATTCTGAATGCCATTTAAGTTAAATGAAAAACCATTCTTTGCAATTAACAAAGGATGAACTTCACTTCTGCACATAACGGACCTTATTTTGGAATTACTGCCGAATCGTATGCTAGATTGTCTCTAATATTGGACATTCATATCGTTCTGGATCGAGCGGATCTTTGATTACATATTTCAGATAATTTTTCATTGGGATGACCTGATCTTGGATAGTTAACAGGAAACCTTCGGTTTCAGGAAATATTTGCCCTGACGTCAACCAGTAGTTCGACGCTAATTTGTCGACATTTTCTTGGTTGACCTCATTTAAGTATCGTCCATAAAAAGCTTCTATAGCCAAACTAGAAGCTTTTCTTGGTCTGGTTGATGATACGAAGTCAGTTCGTGGTCCTTCAACTGCAGTAGTGTTGAGTCGTCTGCCTCGCATATTATCCGGTCTTGCACAGACGACTCTGCCACTCTGTGAAAATCTGAGCACATATCTACCCTCTTCCTCTGTGGTATTTTGGTAGCATTGTCCGTTCAGTGGCACTACGAAGATAATGTTTGTGTGCCTTTGTGAGAAGTGTTCTGACTTTCTTCTGTAGTCTTTCTATGCCCGTTCTGCTCCATTTCACATTCAGGGCACCTTAAATAGATTTTTACTCTTTAGGTTGGTTCACAGTACCTCTTTTACTCGTCTTATGAATTCGTTGGTTAATTCGGTCTTTATAGTTGGCTGGCCATACCCAAGTATTATAAATCTGTTCTGCCTCCATTGCCGTAATGGTTTGACCGTTCTACAACCCAAATGCTCCCGATTGTATTTTTCCTCTAGTTGTATTTAAAATACGGCATTTATCAAGGCTATTTCTCTTTTTCCTAGAAATGTGATTTTCATTGTATTGAATATGCTATCTACTCTCCTTTCTTTCATTTATTTTATTTTCCTAATCTCTTCGATATTTACACCCAGGAATTTGAAGTAATACTAGTTTAACTTACTTTCCATTCAGTTTTATTTCATGAGTCTTCAAAATTGTCACAGATTTTGTTATTTTTTATACATTGATTCTCACGTTTGTCTTCGCTAGTTCTTCTTCTATTACTTTAAGATTGTATTGTAGGTTTTCTTCATATTCGCTATCAGCGACATGTCGCAAACATCAACTCGTTTAGTTGCGTAGTTCTCATTTTCTGTAGGCCAAAGTCAGTTGTTTCATCTTTTTCTTTGCTTTTTTCATTGCTACACTAAATTTTAAATAGTGCAATAAATTTATTCTTGTGTGTGCATTATGAAATGTTTGTACTAAAAATACAGCAACTGCACTTTAACTTTAACATATTTTATAAATAATATATGGCAATATGTGAGCACAGAAGAGTTTTAGTCTTTCATGGAAAGTAGAATAAATAGAATAGTGATTGTTGTAAAGGTGACATTTTGGATGACAGTATGTATATAAGAAGCACAAAAGTAACAAACTGTGATTATTATTTGTTTTGCTGCAAGTCGAAGTTACATTTTTTATAGTTAAGGTGTTACACATTCTAATAATTAGGATGAATTAAGGTGCACAAACAGCACAAATACATATTGATGTTCTGACTTTCAAAACATGATCTTTACAAGGTCATATAAGTCCTTGAGACGTCTTATGGGCGACCGTTGTTACAAAAGGTAATATCTCATTACTTTACATCTTATGTCAATAAAATTTACTAAAATCGTATTCGTTTTTTCACTAAAAAAGTGTTACACCTAAAATTGACAGTAGCGTTGTACTGTAAATGTGTTAAGCCTAACAACAATGAAGTATCCGAAGCAAATCAATGAGATCGTCATGAACTTCTAATATTAAGTTACATATCAAACTAATAAGAAGAAAGATAGATAAAGTACACTAGTGACTTCTCAGAGAAAACACTTACCTTTTTAAACTAACATAAGTAAAATTGTTAAAACTAGATATTTGGTAAAGTGATTCATTGGAGCCCTAATTGACTAACATGGTCTAACTTTAAAACTGATTTAAATTGACAAGTGCAACAATATGTAACTCAACTAAGTTTCGAACATTAAAAATACAAGAATTCAACAATCGGTTTTTCTATTACCAAACCGGCAAAAATTGAAAAATTTTGTATAGTTTGGCAAATTTATCTTTATATTTTTACCCGCAATTTCACTGCATGAAGGTTTGTTTGTTGACTTATATAATATAAAGTACAATAAGGATAAAACTGACTTCCTAAAAATCTAATTAGGCATGGCAGATATAGAGAAATGGAGAAACTAGAGTAAAAATATGATACTTCGACACGTATAAGAAGATTAGGAAAGTTTCTGGATTATTCAACAGGAAGACTACTAATATACTAGTAGACACAACAGGCAAACCTCTTATTGATGAACAAGAATGCCTGGAGCCTGAATTATTTGAAGACCAGAGGCCACACATATCAGACAATGGGCATGGAGGTGAAGGGCCGGAAATTCTAAAGTCAGAGGCATAAGACGTGCAAAATCCAGAAAAGCAACCGGGCCACAGGACATTCCAGTAGAACTCCTGCAACTAATTCATGAAGATAATATCAATATACTGGTTAGGTTTTTAATTCTGTATACAACACTGGAGAAATACCGGAAGAATGGCTGAAAGATATTTTTGTAACACTACCAAAAAACAACATGACAAAAGATGTAACGAATACAGGTTAATACGTCATAACTTGAAAGTTTTCCTGAGTATTATTCACAGTAGAATAAGAAATAAATGCGAAAACTTCCTAAAAGAGATCCAGTTTGGGTTTAGAAATGCCCTTGGTACTAAAAATATGCCATTTGCTGTAAATATACTTCTTCAAAATGGTAGAGACCAACGTAAATACATTTTCGTATGCTTTATCGATTACGAGAAAGCGTTTGATAGGGTTCAGCATGAGGATCTATATTGGCGTCAAAGGGCTGATAATATTGTTATAATTTGTAATACATATGTAAACAAATTAATGAGTATACGAGAATATTAAGGGTTAAAAATCTAGATACCTACCTTGAAATCGGTACTAGGAACAGTTATCTCACGAAAATAAACAAAATTTTCAATTTTTAACGGTTTAATAATATAAGAAAATTATTTTTTTTATCCTCATATTTTTAAGGTTCAACACTTGCTTGACTTACTGTTGCATCTGCTACTGTAAATTTAGACCAGTTTTAAAGTTAGACCATATTAGTGAATTTGGAGCAATTTCCAGTAAATCTAACTATTAAAATCTTTAGGTCCTAAATAAGTTATCCATAAGGCGTCTCTTGAAGTGTGTGTAAAATGCACGGTTTTCTCTCGAAAAAAAAATTATTAGAAAAATTTAAGTTAAAGATTTAGTTAAGTAACAAGAAATTTTTTAAAATAGCATAAAATATAATATTCTTATTAGTGGCTAAACACAAATAGTATTTGTAATGGATTTGGATTAAATAAATGTCTTGTATGTGTTTCAGTAAGTTTTGGATTTTATTTCATTTTATATTACAAGTTATTTTAATCCTTTACCTAATGCTGATTTATTTCAGAAGTTCAATAGATTGTGTAATCACAGATTTTATCATCTTACAGATGAATCAGCTTTGACGATACCTTCAAAATTGCATGTTCCAATTTTTGTGACCTTGCTTGCCTTGCGACTCGCTAGATTGCACTGAGATAACAAATGTAAAATTAGAAAAAAGACCATGATAACACTGACATAGTAATATTTAAAATTAAAAAGAAATATTACAGAATATCGATCTCCATTGACAAAAAGTTAAAAAAAAGAGTTAAAACTTATTTTTTTGTAAAAAAACTGCACTCCTTTAAGTTAAGGGTTTAAAAGTAATTTCATGTTAAAACAAATAAACTAGTTATTTTCGTTTTTCTTGTTGTGTGAAGTTTCCGAATAATTTGAGAGAAATGATGAGATACATCTACTCGTTATAAGAGTTGAAAATGAACTATTGAATGGTCGATCCATCTAAGGTTTCTTTGTCGATATCGAGGGGGCGTTTAACACATCTTCTGAACTGATATGTAATGCTCTACAACAACGAGGCTCTGAATCGACAGTCTTTGCATGGATCAGAACAATGTTAACTCAGAGACTAATACTATACATACTGAGCTTAACAATGTAACTGTTAAAGCAAGTCAAGTAGGGGCTGTCCACAGAAAAAGTTCTATCGTCTTTGTTGTAGAGTATTCTGGTGGACAGCCTACTGAATAAATTAAATTAGACTGGTTTGTATACACAAGACTACGCCGACGACCTGGTTATTTTGTGTACTGATCGCAATATTCGGAATCTGAGGGACCAGTGATGCGAGCCTTCCGGATCGTGGAATAAATCCGGACAAGGCCGAGGTGGTACTCTTTACAAAAAGGGGAAAAACTTGGAAACTTCCCATAAATACACTGCCAGGAAGGACCCTTTAATACAAAGGAATATTTAAACTCCTGGGAGTAATTGTGGACTCACGACTGCGCTGGAATGATGATATTGAGGCTTGAACCAGGAAGGCCATATTTGTTTTCTGGGCTTGTAAACGAGCCATTGGGAACACATGGAGTCTGACACCAAGAGTTCTATTTTGAATATACGCTAAGATGATTCATCCCATGATCACATACGCCACTATTGTATGATGGCTTAGTACAACAAAGTGTAAATACCGTCTTCTATTTATCTATTCCGACCAGGGCGCTGAATCTCTTGATGAAACTACGTCCTCCCCAGTTATACATAAAGAATGAGACCCTGAAGGTTGTTTATCGTTTCAGTTGCCGAGATCATCTTGGAACTTGAATGGGTGGCTAGTCAGGTATCCGGGAAAGTATGGTGGAGAGATATTCATCACTTCTCGTGCAAACAGGTTACACGGCACCCCTTTTGAAACCTAACTGCTCTCTTGAGATATTTTTGCTAAGTAAAGAGGATTGGGAGGGGGAGCAAAATCTTCCAAGAAATCCTAGCGGTTTACAATTAGATCTAGACAAGATGAGAGACCTGGAGCCAGAGTCTTGGGCCAGTTCGAAAATTTAGGCTTCTCTGCAGTGAGGCCATTTCTCTAAGAGAGACATAAACAGAAATAGGATAATAAGCATGTGCTCAGACAGTAAGGCTGCGATAATGGCATTGAAGTCTGGTATCGTAAGGTCGCGACTGATATCTGAGTACAATGGTATACTGAACAGTCTGACAAGAAACGGCTGCACAATCAGACTCGTGCTGGTCTCGGGTCACTCGAGTGTACACGGAAATGAAGAAGCGGACCATCTGGCAAAGATGAGGTTCGCGATTGAACCGTATAGACCCCAACCAATTCTACCTGTCCTAATTACCATTGGTAAAAGGAAATTAAAATTGTTGATGGAAAGTAAATTTATTGCATCGTCGAGAGGATCTCCAAAAATGAGGTGTACCGAGGAACATATAACTGGACCTAGTGCACGGCTTACTAGGAAACTTCTCTCCTTATGGTGGGACTGTTGTAGATGGTATCTGGGGGAGGATGAAACTATTGATCATGTCCTCAGAGAGTGGCCGAGCACTCAACGGACTGAGGCAGAGATATTTCGGAGATATAATTTTGTCACAGAAAGCCGTCAGTTCAATGAACCAGGCTGCTTGGATTCACAAAGGTGATCGACCTCGAATAACGTGCAGCCACAGTGGGGTGTAAAGCAGACGATTAAGTATCACCACGTTCATTTATTCATTTATTACACATTAAAGCAAGATTCGATCCATAAAAATTCGCATAGCAATTTGCTTGTGGTAGAAACACCTTTTGCCGCATCTGCTTAAAATAAAATAATCTGTGGTGCTGTTATGAATGCTTGGATCAATATTTCTCTCTAGTTTCAATGATTTATAACTCCACAATTAATCTAAATAAATATAAAAAACATATTTTCATTTAAATAATAAAATGTTTGTAAACTAGTGTTATACCTGAAAAAGAAAAAAAATAATAAAATTGTCACCCAATTTTACAATATTTAACTTACAATTAGTATTTTTCAACTTCGCAGAATTTATGATCAGAATTTTCATATTATTTAAAACAAGTTCAATATTTCCTTATCTTCGTATAATTTTCGCACGCCCTTTTTGTTCCTTAAGGGAGACGCGCCTCACAAGTTATAAATCGCTGATTTAATTCATTTAGACTGTTCAAATCCTTTTTAGCGGTAAAAAAGGTACTTAAAAAAAAACACATTATTTTTTAGTAATCGTCTTTATTCGACATATTTTTTGGCATACATCTACATACTAAAAATCAAGGATGAAATCATCCCTATCACAAAATTGACTAGTGGAACGAGCCAAATGTCAAATATCGTGTACAAAATAAGGCATTTTTAAACCTTAAAAAACGCATTATCAAGTAATCATAAGAAATAGTATAAAAACTATACACACACAAGTTTATGAAAAATATAAATAATAGAATGCATACAAAAGTTTTTGGAGCAATTTCAACTATTAGGTCAGGCACACAAGTCCAAAATTTTGTTATGAATTCAAAATATGAAGTGCAATTAATATAATTTTTCCAAATTATTTTGAAAATTCCGGTCAACAATTTAAAAACTGTGAAAAGTTCTAATTTCCACTTCAAGTACTGTGAAAGTATTTTACGGTACAGCAGTATGATAGTACTAAAACGCTGAATGTCGAATCTTCTAATTCCATATTTACTTTTATTAAAATAATCAGAACACCTGTACGAATATCCATTGTCAATTAAGTTTCTGAATTCCGAACTCAGACAGCTATTCCAGACTTAGGCAACTGAGATAACAGCAATAGGTGATATACGTTGTATTCAGTCGTTAACCATTAATAAACATATATTGCCAATTTGAATTAAAATACTGTTTATTGCAATTCTTATTAATATAAATACAGAAACAATTGTATTAAGAAATTCCAAAAAAAAATATTTAATTTTAAGTTCAAAGAAAATTTGGAAACTACTGTAGAATTAATAAAAAAAAAATGAAAGCTTACTTTGATCATTGCTAAACAAAACATGGTTAACATCGGATCGTTATTATAAGGGACTGAATAACATTAATTTTATAATAACTTTTTGTACTCATCCCAATAACTTTTCATAAACTTTTTAACACAGAAGTACTTAAAAAAATAAGTACACTTTTTTTGTAAAAATACAATTATTAGTAATAAAATTTTCCCTAAATATAAAATCTTTATACACAGAGAACGTTGATCCTATAAATACAATGCAAATGTCAGTTTATAAAAATACAAATACTTTTTACTACCTACATAAATATAATACAAAACTGCGCATGTAAGGTTGCCTAAATAGCACCCATTGTACGATTTATTAAGTAAGTCTTTTAAAATAGTTAAAAATATTTTAACTTTAATTTGAAAAAAAAAATATACTAATTTTAAGTTCTTTTTTTTTTGAGTATTGAGTTTTACTGAATAGTTTAATAATTTTAATTCAGCTAAGAAATTAATTACCTACATTTCTTGCTCTTTTTTCTAATGAAATCATGTGTAACCTAAAAAGAAAGTACAAATAAAGAAAAGACTATTAATAAAAGAATTCAGCAGTTCAAAATAAGTTGATACAAGTGAACACATACACGGAAAACAACATTAATGAGAACGTATAATTTAAAAATATTTAAAAAAAGAAGAAAATACTATCAAGAAAAAATTGGCTCAGAAAGTGTGATGACCAATGACAATCAAGAAATTAGTTTAGACAAACTTTTTGAAACAATTGTGCAAAGAGAACAAATATTTATAATTTATACAAATTTTTGGTTCCTTAAAATACTCGTCATATTTAAGATTTTACATAGAAATTACACCTATATGTGTTTTAAAAAATAAAACAATAACTTTAAGGTAATAGTGGATTAGAGAAAAAGATTATTCAATTTTTGACTATTAAACTCATTGTCGGTACACTTTTAAGTATTTTCAAGATTTTTAACTATTTTAAAATTCTATGTACGTAAGTCACATAAATAATGGCAGTTCCTAGTTACTAAGTAAATCACAAACTAGATAGTGAGATCTTCCCAGTCTTCTGTTTGTCTTGGTGATAAAGAGACTCTTATTTTAGTGATCCTTGAGAGTTGGTCATGGATCCTGGGTGCTATTGGATTTCCTTCGAGATCTATAATATCCAACGAGGGAGCCTCTAAGAGGTAGTCTACTTCTACATCTGAAAAGCAAAGAAAACAAACTTAGCAATGTTTCTATTTATAGAACCATAGTATTTAATTCTTATATATATTCTCAGTGAAAGTTCTGCCCATAATAAAATCATTAAAGCTGAAAAAGCTAATTCTGGATTTAAAACTGCTCGTCTGGATAATTTGTAATTTGTCTTATTTTTTAATAAGTAAAACTTATTTAGGAACATTTTTAAAAGATAAAATTGAAGTCATAATATCAAAATTAATTCTGATGCTCCAGCACTGATCTAATTCTAACATTGTGTATTACATTATGTTCATTGCATACACAAGTTCAACGTTCATAAACTATAAATGCAAAATTTCGTGTTAGAAAAAATGTATGACGCCAATTCATATTCATGACGATTTGAGACATACCTTGGATGACTAAGATGTCATTTTATGGCTTTGTGGAACGTTGAAATCAAAAATTTAACTATGGTAAAACTTCATGCGAACACGAATATGCGGAAGGACCTCTAGAAACTGTTATGACTCAAGGAAACATTCATAAAGTCTCTTGTTCGGCAAGACGGATGATTGAGAATGAAAAAGTTCGATGTAAAAAATTCGAATCATACTGTCTATAACACATTAACCAACCATTTAGATTTGAACAATTTTTCCGCACCACGGGTACTTCGAATGTAAACAATATCCCAGAAGCGAACTCGTGTAGTGATTTCAAAGTTTTTTTTAGCTTTGATTGCGAGAACAGACAAATTCGGGGCTCAACTGCGTTTTTTGTGATTCTCAAGTGGTCATATTAATTGAATATTTAAAAAAGGACAAACACTGACAGGATCGTATAATACCCGACTTATATCGAAATTGCGGTAAGTAATTAAATAAAACGAGAAGGAAATGTAATTAAAGTATATTTTCTCACCAGAATTACGTGCTCAATTACACATTTTCTATTGCCATAGATACTATTATGAAAGCAAAATTTAAATCACTTTAACATCCAGCTTATTTACCAGAATTGGTGGTAAAATGCAATAAAGAAATCATTGTAGTCATGAATTAGTCACTTGAATAAGTTGGGCAAACTTTTTTCCAGGAAGACACAAAGAACCATTATTATTCACATAGATCCAGGATCGAGCACAAGGGTAAACTCTTTAAGATTTTAAAAGGATAAATAGACAAGCATAGGTGACTTGCCTTACCTACCAAATAGTTATCATTAAGGTTTGCCAAATCTGCACATACTTTGGGAGGTTTCGACATTTGATTTTGTTAGGGATTCAAGTCCAGCTTATTCACCAAACTTGGTTCTCAGTTACTATCATCTGTTTCCGAAAGTAAAACAAAATATCCGCGATAAAATATTTAGACGCAACAAAGAAGTCATTAGAGTCGTAAATTAGTGACTTAAGCAACCTTTTTTACAGAAACTCATAGAAAATTTTAACCAATTCTTATTCTAAATAGGTTTGAGATAGAGCATAAAGGTAAACTCCTCGGGTTTAATATTAATTTCAAGTTTTTCAAAGAATAAAGAGACATGAATATTATTTTAGTGACTTGACTTACCTACTATATGGTTATCATTAGCTTTAAGGGTATGCAACCTGGGCATTTTAAATATACAGAGAGGTAATGATATGAAGGTGTTATGTGAAATATCTAATCTCTCTAGGTTTGCTAAATCTGCACATTCTTCTGGAAGTTTCGACATTTGATTGTGTGCGAGATTCAAGTCTAAAAAAGAAGAAAAGAACAAATATAAAAATCTGGTTTAAATTAAACTAGAATAAAATCCCGCAAAAAAAAATGCATTTAGCACATTGTTTATTAATTCGATGGTGGCTACGAAGAGAATTACTCAACGGAAGTGCGTTAAAATTGCGACGGAAAAAATGCCTTATTGTAAGACTCGTTGCTCATTGTCTAGGAGAGATTATTTTCAATGCACCTATTTAGGGAGAATTTTCTTCGCCGCACAATTTTTTTGAGGAATTTTTTATACCTACACTTACTGTATCGGCGTAAGAAATCCCTCTAAAAATTTGTGCGAAGAGGAAAATCCTCCTTAAATAGGTGCGCGAAAATAATCATTGAGGACAATGATTGATGAATCTGACTGTGGTGTGATTATTTACTCGGCAGTAAAAACAAGGGATTTTTTTCGCCGCAATTTTAACGTGAGGAATTTCTGCGCCGCATTTATCACTGAATGATGTTCTTCGTAGCCACCATCGAATTATTGATTAGAATTATTTGAATTTCTTTTCAACAAGAAAACTTCAAAGATTGCTTTGTTTTCTTTATAATCTTACTGCTAGCATAAACTACTGCAGCTCAGTGACATGCTAATCTACATTGTGGAGGCACCTCTAAAAATAGACCCCTGCAAAAACTGCATGTTCAAAAGCTCGATCTTATAAAAAGGAAACTAAATGCTCCAATAAATAATATATTTAGATTTTTGTGCCAGTTAAAAATATCGATTGTAATTTTAATAGCTCCATTAATATTGTCCAATTTGACGAATGACTAATTTTAAAATAAGCTATAAATTTAATAGGGTCCATAAAGCTGAGAAATTTAATATGCCACTGAGTTTGCAGCTATTAAAATAATGTTTTCATACATGACTGAGTTATATTGAAAACAATAGTTGTAATGTATAAGCAAAAATATATCAGAATAGTTCCAACAATTTCGGAAAATTTTGATGCCAAGCTATTTTTGGAATTTAAGTGTTTAAAATTATTGCAGTTTATATTTATTTACCTGTGATAAGATTAAATTTAACTGCAAACTTTGGAGGAATTTTTGTGATGACGTTGTCGCTGAGATCACAGGTTTTGAGCTCGGTGTGCCTCATCAGGTGGTATACTGCATCCGGGACTTGCATAAGTTGGCAATTTGACAGATCTGAAAAAATAAAGACATTTTAATAGTAAAAAATGAAATTAGCTAGATTGTTACAAAATAAAAATAAAATATACAAGGTATTCAGAAAATGCTTTATTGGAAATTTTCTTCAAAAAAACTCTTTGGAGATTCTACATCTTCTTTTAATATCGCTTTTTCGGTTTAACTTTCCTTCTTGACATGAACTCATGAATTACTCCTTACATTGTCTTAATTAGTTAGGTATTTCCCTGAAGAGAAATTTTAACGCTATTTTGCTAGCAATGCAAGGAAGCAACAACTTTTATATAAACTAAAATATGTCTATAAATGATTGAGTATAATCAAAAGAATATTTTAGGTAAAATCACATAAAAAAATCCTAACCTTTACTCTACTTTAAAAGTAGAACACATATAACATTACAGTATCAAGAATTATTTAATACAATACTTGTAATATGTTTCTTAACGAATTTTAATTACAATAATGGGAAAGTTAACGCAGATGGTTAGCAGCGAAATACGAAATCTAAACTAAAATATTACATAAGTTATTGCTGATTCTTCACTTCACTTCCGCTGTTAATTCGTTTTTTTTATGTCATTCGGTAAGAGCAGTAATTTTTTTGCAATTAAGTTTAATTAACTTTTGGTATTAAAATTAGCGGATTTAACAAGAAAATAATTACTTTTGTAGAAAAAAGTAACAGTAAAAAAAACAAATTCATATTTTATGTATATATTTTTTCTTCGTAATTTTTGTATTTAACCTGTACAGCGATATATATGGTACTTTTTCTGATTTAATATTCACTAAAGTCATTTCCTCCTGCTAATACAGGATATTAATACGTGTAAATAAAAAATTTAATAACAACTATAAATAATTTAGAATTTATGTTTATATTTGTTACATTTGTCTATTAAACTATAAAAATATTTTTGAATGTCCCACTAGGATATTGGACACTACATTTTTAACTATGTAACTGCAATTACTCGACTGTCGAAATTTTTGCTGTTTGATTCGGCTGAAGAGACTGTAGATTTTTTCCATTTCAATTTATATTGGTTATTCTTTGGGATTTTGGGCTGCAAAGTCGTTAATTATCCCGGTAACTGGATTTAGTTAACTAGTTACTTTATATCTTTTGGCGTTTTTGAGTTCTTTTTACTGGGAAAAACTTAGAGACAGGGATTTTAGCAATTCTGCCGTTTCGACAAAAGAATTCTGTTAAACTTCAATACCAATATCGGGGTCCTCCCTACTGGTTATTTTACTACTGGTATCCTTCCGACTGGTATTTTTCCTACTAGTCTTTCCTAAGGATTTTTCTTCAACTGTAATCCTTCGTACTATTTATGTTCTTGATTTAACTTTTGCGTTAACCTTTTTGATGTTACACTAGTACCAACGGAGTCAAACAGAAAGCTCACACAGCTAGTACTCTCAACACCTAATTAAAAAGCAAGCTTTTATTATTATCTTTTTTATGGCTTAATGATAATTATAATTAAGTATATTTCATTAGTTTTTTTTTGTAAGGTTATGTTTTAGCGCCAGCAGAAGGTCCAAGTTTCATAGCAAATGACCAACTAGAACGTCTAACTTCCATAGCAACCAGATAGGATTTAAAACTTAAATCAACTTAGTGAATCCAACTGTTAATATTTTAATCTAAATGTACGTAGTTGCCATCAATATATATATATATATATATATATATATATATATATATATATATATATATATATATATATATATATATATATTGATATAATTTGTACTGTATGCCACTAAAGAAACTTTCATACTGAAAAATTAAAGAAAAAGTCTTAAATCGGAGAAAGTGTCGGTTTTAAAGGTTCAAAAATTGGTGGATGTACTGTTGCACTTAATTGTCAGCTGATATCAGTTTTCAATTTGGGCCCTATTGGTGGATTAGGAGATAAAAATTTACATAATTCTCTAATAAGATGGAATGCGAATTTTTGAATTTAATGAAAAAATACGAAATTATGCCGAACAATATCGTGAAAAATCGGCTCATATTGAAAGATAATTAGACTAGTAACCACCTTTGCAAATGTTTTAATTATGCTATAGGATAATAAAAAAAATAATTAAGTAAAACTGAGAGTGTTATACTAACCTAGAAAGCCAACAATGAGTAATAGTGATGCTCATATATTCTAACTAAATAAAATTAAATTACATAAGTCTGAGTCATGTACACACAGAATTTTATTCCCAAATTACAAAATTTCGCTTTGCTTTGGAAATAATGTAGTTAGTTGAACTAATTAATTAATTAACCGAATTAAGGTTATAAATAATTTATTAATTTTACAACCACAATGCAACAGAATTTCTTGATTCGCTTAAAAATCTAAGGAGCCTAAAATTGTTAAGCATGCAACAAGTAAACAAATTAAATATACTAAAGATAATTAGATATAATATTTTATTGTATGTTAGATAGTAAACGCGAGCTGAATTAATTCTTACATGCAATTTTTGGATATATCATGTATTTTTTTAACATGCAACAAGAAATCCTACATGGTAAATATTTAAACTTCTACTAAATATATTTTTACTAAAACAATCTTGGTGATTTTTAGAATAGATGCACTCTGACACTCAAAGGATTCATGAAATACTTTTAAAAAAGGGCCTTTAATTAAAACCAATTATACTCTTTAACTCTCTCGTATGTATATATGTATACACACCTTTGACGATGATTTTGACACCGCTGTCAACAAGACATTTTCGCTTTTATAACATATATTTCGGGACCTTAGAATTATATCATCACACCATAAGTGAATGTGTTGAAATAATTTCAAATTGCAGAGGAGAAATATCATTTTCTTGTAGCTACCATTCAGTTAGTACCAATCACACTGTTGAACAATTACATGTCAAATTTACTGGTGCAGGATGCCTTGACAATTCTCACCAAAAGAGGGATAGAAATGACTCCGTATTGATAGGAGACCTTCGAATGAACTTATGCTTACCTGTGGACAATCTATCATACACAGCTTGCTGAAGAGTTTATCAAAACCCAACAGTATGGATAAATAATAGTGTTTATGGATGAAAGTTCCGTTGGTACCAATGAAACAGTGAATGAGCAGAAAAATTTTAGAACTTGGTCTCTAGAAAATCCCTGCATTGCACATCTAACGCATACTCAGTGGTGAAAAAATTACTGTAAGTGCAGAAATGTTAAGGAATACCATTAGTGACTCCTATTTCATAGAAAGCGCACTTAACAGCGCATACTTGGAACGTCCACAAGTAGAAGAAAGTTTGGGGCTTGCACAAAGAAGAGAAGAAATTATATTTCAAGACCATTGAGCTCCAGTCTATGGTGTGGTAATCGTGAATGACTATTTAAATAACACTTTACGGAGACGCTAGACTGGACGTCTGGATACTTTTAACTGGCACGCGCGAAGCCGGGATATCTCTCCTTTGGACTTCTTTTATTGGGGGTCCCTCTGAACTAAAGTTAATTATAGCACTCGATTTCAACAGCACGTAACTGAGTAGAATAATTGCTAGCAATGTCTTAACCTTTGATATCTTAACTAAATAAAAGATCTGAAATTACCATTTTCCTAACCATTTCAATTATTTCTATGATCAGATCAGATCGTTCCTCTAAAATTCAACAAACAAATAATTGGGTCCTTAAGAAATCCTACGTCTACAATAATCAATATAGATCACATTTTAATGTAATTAATGTTGTTTAACGCGTTTTTTACAAATTTGGGATTCCAATGATTTAGGGACAAATTATGGTCTAATAATCAAAATTTCAAGAGTTCAGGTTCATCAAACTAGTACTTTCGAATTTTGGCATGTTATAATCGACATATTATTTTTCTACTGCGCACCACAATTCACATGTGTCTGGTAATGTCAAACAAATCATCATAGAAAGATATTCAGTTGCAAAGCATACACAAATTTTCAAATTTGATTACAAAAATAATGAATTTAATCATTTTATGTTTCTTGGTTTAAGTAAAATTTATAGTCATCATAACGAACCTTCAGAATATGCTATTTGTAAATTGATAGCATGTAAAAGATGTAAACGTACTACCAAAAATATCGATGCTATGAATCAAAGTGATCATCTCGATCAATCAACTGGATGTTCTTTTTAAGAACTTGATATTTCACATGGAATATTCTTCATAAAAATTTACATAGAAAGACTAGCCCAAAACTTTAAACCAAATTGTCATTTATTGCATAGCGAATTTGCGGATTGGGCTTTAGAGCAACTTTAAACTGATCCATCATTTCATAAAAAAAAATCTTTTTCAGCAATGGGACTCATTTTGCTTAAAAAGCGAAATTATCATATTTGAAGCGATTTTAATCCATATGCAGTCACATACAAACATTAACTATCTAGTGTGGTTTTTGCTCTGAAGGCATCCTCGAACCTTATTTTTTCGAAAATGAAAATGATGCTGAGATTACATACAATGAAGAAGGCTAAAAAAAACATGATTATTGATTATTTATAACATAAATTGGATGATTTTTGACAATATGTGGTCTCAACAAAAGGGCATATTATGCTATACTTCTGGTGATATATTCAATTGATTGAAAGAAAAATTTGCAAAAATGCTGCTGAAAATTTACCACTAAGATCATTCGATATTATGTAGCATTAAAGTTTTTCTCTAAAGTTATATTAACTCTTTAGTTTATGGTAATAATTTCCACCAATTAAATAACCCAAAAATAAACATTAGTAAAACAAGTGCCGATTGATGTGAAAAAATATTTCGAAATTAATGCTCCAAAATTAATTTCTAAAAAAATTTTGGAGGCAGGAGATAATTGTTAATAAAAATATCATAAATTTTTGGCCAAAATTTAGATTAAAAAATGCATCGATATCTTACACCAGGTGTCGGCAATTTCAAGTGAGATCCAGATGATTAAAATGTTTTAATCGAGAATCCGGCAAAAAAAAAATTAAAAGGAAAGAGTGACTGTAAATTTTGCATATTTGGTGGCCATCATATTTGAAATCAAAATGTGTGCTAATTGAAAGTTTATGATAAGATTATGCTCTAAGAAAAGTTTCAAGATACGCATCTGTTTCAAAGTTGAAAAATTGAATTGCATAATGTATTTCAGTTGAATAAAAGTTTTAACATTAAAAATCTAATATCTCAAGAGTGAAGAGATGAACGAGTTAACAGTAGAAATAAATGGATAGCCATAGACACAAAGGTGGACGGTCAAGTTTTGTACCATTCGCGGTCCGCCAATTGCCGACCCCTGCCTTATACCGTTGTGCTCAAACTGAAGATAGGAAGCTCTTGTTTGATGATCCGATATTAAATAAGTTATATTGTCACACGTCGTTGGATGTGAATAGTAACTGGCACATTCTTGACATGTTTAAATTCCAAGTCATTTAACTTAATATGTCAGACAAAATTTAATTAGGCTTAATAATAAGAACGCTATGAACTTGATTCCACATGAAACCTCATAAATTTTTAAAGCTGACCACTCACAAAACTTGGCCCAGTTTCTACAGGTATATTTTTGATGGAATATTAAATTCAATTATAGTCTACCAATAGTGTGAAATTATGCAAAAAAATGGTCTAACTGACAAAAATAAATATTTTTAAAACTACATAGTTGTAAATAAAGTTATATAATAAACACGCTGTATTTTAAAAAGGATTGGAAATTAAAAATTTACCTAAATTTTTATTCTCTTTAGCATCATCACATCGATGAATCACTCTGGTCACTGCGGAAGCCATTACTGTTCCGGTAAAATACGTCGGTAAGAGCAAAATGATTAGATGCGGTTCGATTAAAAAATAATGAAGTTTTCTCCAGCGCATGTACCAGTGAACTATTTTCTTGCTTGATCTTGGCCACGTTCACTTTAAACTGAAAGCGAACGATGAAGGTTTGTGATTTAATTTTAGATTAGCGAAAATAAACTGTCGCACTTGAAAAATCTACAGTATTTAGGAAAATATTAAGAGGTGTATTTATATTTTTATATTAGCATATATCGTTTTCGTAATGTAGCACTGCATAACAGGATTGTTTGAAAGAAGCCTTTTCAAATATTGGTAAGACTAAATGTTGCCCGCGAATAAAATTTGATTTTGTGACAGTTTGTTTACTCCTGTTTTATCCCGGTATAACTACGCTTTCAGTTATAGCCATTCCTCTTAGCATATAGGAAATCTATGAATTGATCCCCTCCCATAAAAGTACAAATTCAAAACAGGTAAGAAAATTATCCTATTAACACCAAGAAATATAAAATATACAGACAATTTAATTAGACGAGCCGAATACCTCCGCTCCGTGGGAGCATTTTTTTGGCATAATTCCCTTCCAGAGACCCTCTTATATATAAATAAAAACATTGCCAAGCGGCAACCTGATCCCAATTTGTTTAAACAATTTTTCTAAAATAAATTAATAAAAGTATTTTTTCGATTCGAAAAAATATTTTCAGATTCTTTAGGCCTTTCTGAACAGAAAACGTCTCTAGTAATTTTTTCATGGAATGCCTTTTTTCCGGTAAAAAATTCCCAAAAGTTACAAAAAAACTCAAAAATTACCATTTTTAAGCCATAAAAACTGTTAAAAATTATTATTTTTTAGGTTTCCATATGCATAAATTAAGGTTTAAACATCCCGCCAAAAGATTCCGAAGGGCAATTGTGGCTTATTTTTATTTCAAAGCAAGTAGGAATGGGAATATCAGGCCCAGACTGCAGGCTTGCTAAATCCCTAGGAAACTTCCTCCCTTTCCCTATCTTCTTATCAAAATTCTCCCAATTTAAATTCCTCTGTGCCACTTTGTTTTTCAAAGGTATCACGCTTATTTCTAATCGTGTAAAGTGAAATTTCGAAAGTTGTTCCTATTATGTATGTATACCACTGATGCAAATTGGCGTTAGGTCTTGAGAAGTAAGTGGCATAACTAGGTAAAAATCAGGCTAAAAATTGCAAACTAATAAAAAAAATTCTAGTTATCCAATCTATTTCTATTTTATTCTATTACTCGTAATTAAACAAACAGACAGACAAAAAAGCGCGTTAATAAAAAAGTGGTACTAAGAATGTTTAATATTTACAACCACGGAAGTCAGATCTTCTAGTCGGCTACTTTTGTTTTGCTTATGATTGATGTAATTTGTATTACATATCTCAAAAAATTAACGTTATACAGGTATTTTAAGTATAAAAACCTAGACCAAGCCTTCGATCATACCCTCTAGATTTAAACAACAACAGATTTGTTTGTAGGCTGTTTATGGTCGGTGGGGGAGAGGCTTTTTTGATTTTTGACAAATATAAACATGTTTACTTATCTTTTCTTTCTGTTTAATTGCTTGTTGTGGCTCTTTTTAGGGTTTTTAAATGTTAGAAATTACTATAAATACGAAGTTTGCAATTAATATTAACAAAAAGAGGATTTAAAAACTTATTTTTATTGACAAATATTGTTAGACATTGTTTACATATTGAAAATTACAATAATAATAATTTAGGCAACCATAAATTCATATCCTACGTAACGTACCGATTATCGTATGATACTCGTTTAAATAATGCAATTAGAAAAGGATAGCATAAAATCGCTATGTGTGTACCAACAAATGAAATATCTACTATTTATCAACACTTTTTCAAAAGTAAATAAAAATATTATTACGTTATTCAACGTTCAAACAACCGGGCCCTAGTTCTTACGTTATGCTAATTCTACAGGGGTATGTTCGAAGACCAAGCTTTAAAATCTGTAGTCGGAATAGTTGTCTCCCAAAAATAAACATAATTTCCGATTTTCGGCGGTTTAATAAAACAATAACATTATTTTTTATTCTTGTATTTTTAAGGCTCAAAACTTGCTTGACTTATTGTTGCACCCTCTACTGTCAATTTAGATGTTTTAAAGTTAAACCATGTCAACGAATTGGTTGGTAAAATTTTAAAGGTAGCCAAAGTGAAAAAAAGAAAGTTCTATGATTTTAGCAAAAACTGGATAAACATATTGATAAAAAATGGAAGATTAAGGATTCTCTATAACGTTTAGAGTACCTGACGATATCCTTTATCATGCTGATCAGGAACACCATCACCTTTCATCCCAATTTCCTTTCATTTTTCAAGTTTAAAAAAAAAACAAACACACAAGGCATTTTTTCCTTCAAACAGAAAAATTTGCGAACATTTACATCAAAATTTTCATATATACTAAAGATGCTGACTTACAACTTCTCATTTTGACTTAAAAATATATTAAAATGGAGTTATGACGATGGATCCATTTCGGCACCCTCAAAAACAAACTCAAAATATACATCAGAATTAATTTACACTCGTTTAAAACCATATGAAATTAATTTAATAATATCAGTACCATCTTATAAAGAATCTGTTGGACTTCCATTGTCTTTATTTTTTTGTTGAATATCACCACGTTTCGGCTAGTAGTTATCTTTAGCAGTTTTCAAGTGAAACTTGAAAACGGCTAGAGATAACTACTAGCCGAAACGTCGTGATATTCAACAAAAAATAAAGACAATGGAAGTCCAACAGATATCTACTATTTCGCAAGAAACTTTGTTGTCTATGACCTTCAAACAAACATCTTATAAAGAGTTTTATAACTTAAACGATGTACAAACAAAAAAAATTAAATAAATGTCTCACAATTATTATCATTACTTACGACGCAGCCGAAATTATTTCGAATTTAAAACGCAAAAACCTAAAATACCAGATGTTAAAGTGCGGAAATCAAAATAGACGCATAGTCTAGGTCGGTACAGATGTACGCCAATTATTATTTTTAGCAGGTAGATTACCTTTGTCTATTTAAAATATGTTTATTTTAATAGTAATTATAAGCGAGATCGTTAATAAAACGATTTATTTATAACGAGTTAGTATAGATGTAAGGAGCCGTTACTGTATAGGATGATTTAAAGATTAAATAAAATGAGTTTGTGTATTCATAAACAAAATCACTACACAATATAAAATAAAACTCCTTGGTAATCGTGAGTCCACTGCTATCCTTCACTGATCTCCGATTTATTCGATCTTGTGCGATTTGAATCAATTTATCAGCAGCAACTCTAACTATATTATTTAACCATATCTTAACAACATCAACCACTGCTGTTTTTCGTGTTAGATCTTCATATCTAACATGATCTATGGAATGAGGAACTCAACATTGATCTTTCCTATGTTGGGTAATTCTTAATTTACGGGCAGTCACAATTATTAACGTTAATTTTTTAGCACCGTACGTTACAGATGGAATGTATTTATTACCTTTCTTTTTAGACACATTGGAAGTTCACTTTTAAATACATTAGCTAATTTACGGTAAGCAACCCAAAAGATAGAAATTCTTCTATTCAACCTGCAAGTGTACTTGTCTCTTCCTATTTTCACTTCATGATCTTATTGTATACTTCTTCACTTATTCAACAACGTTGCTAGTGATTCTGATGTGCTCATTAGGCATTAAATTGGCTAAAACTCTTATTTCTCCAAAATTAATGTTCAAATCCACTTTGGAGCAGACAATTTAAAGTTTCTGCAATATTTTTCTTAGTTTCCAAGATCATACAAGATAAGTACTAGATAATCAGTAAATCTAAGATAAGTAAGTTGTTGTCCCAGTCTAGTTTTTTGAATGCATACTATACTATGATAAAGAGTTTAGGTGCATTGTAGCATTATTATAGATGCTATATATTAATTTGAAATATCTATAATATGTTCGGCATTTTTGTAAAGCTTCTATGACCGTTTTTAATTTCACTGTATCAAACGCTTTATGGAAGTCAACAAAGTGGAAGTTAGTAGTCTGTTATATTCTAAATACTTATCAGTGAGTATTTTGACAGTTTGCAGGTAATCATTGGTACCATAATCAAAGAGAAAACGAGCTTGTCCTAAATGTAAATTCTTTTCTCATCTTGAAGTAATTATTCTGGTAAATAATTTATAAAAATGACTCAAACTTCTTGGTCTGTAATATAATAAGTGTGCTATACCATCTACTTTGTATGTTGTTGTTAGATAGATAAGGATTAAAGAGAGTTTTTAATTTCCGCAGTAAAAGTGAGCTTCCCATTTATAATGCGTCAGAAACAATGCTATCTTCTACCTGTGCTTTGCTGTTTTTAGACATTTTAAAGACTAATGCCACCTCTTCGATAGTGATTTTCCGTAGTTTCTCAGATCTCCAATTAATAATACCCTTGCTTAACGATAAAACTCTATCTATTGACTCTTCTGTATAATATTGAGACTTCTTCAACTATACTAAGAATTTTCTTTCAATTTGATGTCACTACTTCATGTTTATTTTTTAATTGCACTAGTTGTTCTTTTCGATTGTTTGTTTTATGTGATTAGTATCGCCGTTTCTCATGTCATATCTTGCCCTAGATATTTCCTTATATAGCTTTTCTTTCTGTTGGTGTCTATTGTTCTTAATCTTCTCATTTTTTCTCGTATTTAGATTAATCATTTCGTCCTTTTTCGTCTTAGGGCAGCAAATGTCTTGAATTCTCTCTCAATAGTTCGAGATACATTAGGACAATGTATGACGAAATTGTAGTTCCAAAAAAGTTCTATAAATATGTTCTCGACTTATCTTTTATTTAATGATGGCTCATAAGAATTGTATTTATCGTAAAAAAGTTTAGGAAAAATTAGATCAAGAATTTCTACTCGGTACAATGCCAGGGTAGATTGCTAATTTACAAAAAATATTCTGTTATGAGCCTCCTAAATATAAAAATGCACAAATCCATGAAAAAAAAGAATTAAAAATAAACCATAAGGTAGTTCTAGAATCATTATTTTGAATGAACAATATAACTGGTATGGACAACGAGATGGTACATTGGCACATGAGAACCACAAAAAGAAATGAAGGAAAAGATGGCGAGATATCCAGAAAATAACAGGGAAAAAAAGGTTTCAAACAAACTGCTCTGGGTAGAAAAACATGGAAGCTGTTGGAATATACCTACATTCATGAGTGAATCAGCATAGACTAAAAAAGAAGAAAAATTGAAATTGTTGAAATGGCACCAAATTAATGCGTAAAGAAATAGTTGAACAAAAAGGCTATCTACAATTACTAACCCTAAAACACACAATCCTACTTATGATATAATAAAATCCTCACTGTAAAAATTCTTAAACTCGCGCTTCCCTTCACATCTACAACACTAGCTCCAACAGTACTATTACCGAGTCCCGACTTTCCCGATACTTTAGAGGATTCGAACAATAAATAATTCCTGACAGTTTTACTAGGATCAATAGGTATTTCTGTAAAAGGTGACCTTAAATTATCTTTATTAATATTATAATTAATAACCTCTGAGAGAAATATCATCAGTAAAATAGAAGTATTTTCAAATAACATAAAAGAAGAAAAAATCCTTTATCACTTAAAAAAAAAGTAACTTTTTGTGTGTGGATTCATCAGGAAAACTATTCTGGTAAGGTATAAGTTTGATTTATTTGTATAATGGTTATTTCAGAGTTAATGTTCTAATTTCTGAAAATAGAAAAAGCGGGCAGACAATGTCTTAAAAAAGTGTTCTTAGTGTACACCAAGATTAAACAAGTTTCCAAACTATTAATTAACATTTTACTATTTGATACTTAGAGATATGACGTACATTAATATGACATTGTATAGTAAATTAAAAAACCATATAGAGATAAGGCGGAACTACAATCTCTAAGAAGTAAGTACCTAATATAAAAATCTCGGAAGATGTTATTCCTACTCCAACCGTAAACAGACGTCAAATTTTTGCTACGATATCGAAATAATTCGATTAATGGCCTTTACCTGCCTTTTAAGGCTAAGTTAAGGTAGACTAGCAACAGAGAGTTTAACATAGGTTCTTGCGTATTTTGCACCGCTGCCGCACCGAAAAATAGACAAAGAAAGAAAGAGAAATATAATTAAGGAAATATTACTAATATTTTGTTACATAGTAATCCTTATTTGGTTACAAAAGATACTATAAAATGTGACCATACTCTAGTCAAGTCGGTAAAGAAAACTCGATTTTAAATTTTTACATTTTCTTTTCGTTTAAGACCGACTCCATTCAAAATTATTCAGCAAAAATGGTCAAAAAAATGATTTCACCGTAAAATATGTTATTCTAAAACTCAAAAAAGTGTACACGTATTTTGCCATTTTGCAAAAAAATCCTTTTCAAGGAAGTTAAAGAGATTTTAAAGTTAAGGTTCAGAGTTTTTGCAGAAAAGAAAAATGTAAGTCATTTTTCATTCAAAATTGTATATCTTTATGACTAATTGATGGAATTCAGTTTTCACTTTTGACTAAGGTCACATAAGTCATAAACTCTCAGAAAAAAATTTGAAAACCAAAAAATTTTCTAAATTAACAAAATGGCAGCTGTTCTCCGAAATTTTTTTGAGGGTCACTTGTTATACGCCTCTTCACTTAAAATTGTTTTCATGGGTGCTAAAATGCAGGGTGAGACACAATAATTTTTTTTTCAATGACCGATTCTATTTCAACTCACGCAATTAGATTTTCAAAAAATGAAATGTTTTCTCCGTAAAAAAATATCATTATAGAAACCAAAAAAGTGTAAACATAATTCGCCGTTTTGCGAAAAACTCATTTTCAATGAAGTTATCAAAGATTTTAAAGTTGAGATTAGTGCGTTTGAAGATAAATAAAATATTAACATTTTGTCAATTGATTATTATCATTAATACAAACAAAACATTACACGATATTGATTCTTCCTTAAGAAGAAAGTTTTGGTAAAAAAAAAAGCTAAGAGAAGCTGACAACAGACAAAGACAATACTACAGATTTAAATTAGATTCGAAATACTCCTCAAACGAAAAAAACGTGTTCAGCAAAAGGTAGCTCTTGATTTGTTTTTTGTACTGATTGAAGAGCTTTAATTCTAGCTGGTACGCAGTTGTAGAACTTTATTGCTAAATATCTTGCACCCTTTCTGGATCTCCCAAGCCGGCCAAAGCCTGGTACAAGGTTGTTGTTGTTTCTTGTTGGATAGTTGTGAATATTTTCGTGTGATCTGTATAGATCAAGATTTTGTTTAACATACAACAAACACTGCATAATGTCCACACAAGGTAAAGTTAAAATTTTAAAATTCTTAAAGGAATTTCGACAGTCTTCTCTATAACCAAGCCCAGAGATAATACGAATGCATTTTCTTTGTTGTCCAAACGCCTTATCAGTATGACAAGAATGACACCAGGAAAGAATAGCATAAGCCAAAAGAGAATGAAAGCTACTGTGATATGCTGTCAGAAGAGTTTCTTTGGAAGTTACCTGTACAAGATTCCTGAACAGGAACAGTTGTCGGGATGCTTTTTTTGAGAGATTAACAAGGTGTTGCTCCCAGGTTAATCCTGCATCTAGGTATACTCCCAGAAATTTGACTTCCATTGCACACTGAGGTAGAAAGGACTGTACAATTTCACTGTTATTCCTTAGAGTAAAATTAATACTTTGTGATTTGGAGTTGTTCAAAAATAGGCGATTGGCTCGAAACCATTGAAATAGTTTTTTTTTTTCTGAAGTTTGGTAATCAAGATTGTCAATCTCTGAAGGGTGATAACTTATATAAAACATTGTGTCGTCAGCAAACAAAACAATGTTGACTCCCTTACCCTTACAGTATTCCAGGTCATTTATATAGATGAGGAATAAGATGGGACCTAATACAGACCCTTGAGGTACACCATACCTTAGGGATTATTTTTTAGAATTACACTGCGCAAAGTGAACGTACTGATCACGATCCGACAGATATGAATTAAGTAGCTGAATGGCATCAGCCTAAAAATTGTAGAATGGTAGTTTTTTAGAAGAATGCTATGTGTGACACAATCGAATACCTTTGTGAGGTCTAAAAAGGATGCAAGGATGTCAAGATACTTTTCAAAGCCCTGTAAGACATTACTAGTGAAGTGATCAATAGCTAAAGTTGTGGTTCTGTTCTTTTGGAATCCAAACTGGTTTAAGGCAAATAATTTGTTTGACTCAAAGTGATCGTTAGCCTGATTTTTCAAAATTCGTTCATAAACTTTTGACAAGATTGGTAATAAAGCTATGGGGCGATAATTGTTGCAGTCATCAATGGAGCCCTTATTCTTGAAGAGGGGTACCACCTTTGCAGTTTTGAAAACTTCAGGAAAGGTACTGCAAGCTATAGATTGATTTATCAATATTGTTAGGGGCTGAACTATTATATCCTTAACTTTTTTAATAATTTTTGTGTTAATTCCGTCAATATCTTTGTTGTTTCTATTTTTTATTTCTAAAATGGCCTTATCGGCATCACTAAAACTAATTGATGGAAATTTAAAGGACGGGATGTTTTTCAGTGGCATAGATTTTAGGCAATCTTCAAAAGGCTGTTGAGAACTTTCAAGTTTATTCATCACACATTCAGCAGTTGAACAAAAATTGTTATTAAAATCATTTGCATTTAGTTTTGAATTAGAGTCAGAGGTATTATTTTTGCTTTTATGCAAGGCAATGTGTTAACGCATCAATTAGCATTTTGAGTTTAAGGTCAATATCCAACTTATCATCATTAATAAAATTAAAGAAAGAAGAGAAAAAGACAGACATTGTTTTATTCAAAATTTTATGTTTTTATGACTAATAGACCTAATTTATTTTTGACAAAAAAAGGAAAGAAATTTTAGCATAAAGATTCCTACTTCTCATACAAAAATATCCTACTTTCTTCATAATGATAATAAGTTTAAGGACTTAGGGTTATTGTAATGATATTTGTTTTGTGAGGAATGCGTTAAGAAACAGTGATTGCCAGCTACTCATTAACTCTTTTTGTATAATAATTTCATCCAGATATGGGAAAGAAGTGTCGAGGCAAATAAATGGAAGCCAAATAATCCAGATATTCCAGCAGCAAAATTTTCAAAAATGTGTTTTCTGGCCTTGAAATATATTGGACCATTTTTTAAATATATTTTATTTAAAATGAGATTTGTTGGAAATATTCTAATGTCATTTTTTAATATCACCCACCATCAGTATTAGGGAGAAGTTGCACTAATGCAAATAAAAATTGGAATTTTATACAAGAGTATAAAACTAATTGAAGTCAAATAAAATTAAATAAAAGAACACTCTTTTGGCGTCGTAACTGAGCATGACTTCTTACAAAGTACATTTCATTAGTGAATTACTGTTCTATTTGACTCGGAGAAATTTTCTTTGCATGCTAAAAAAGCAAAAGTTAAATTACTTGCACTTTTAACCAGGATAACTGTTATTACAAAGTTATAACTATATATTATTTAGAATCTAATTAAATGGTTCGGAAATAGAAAGTAAGCAGCGTAATTACTGAATTACATTTATTTACCTGATGCGTACGAATAA
Source organism: Diaprepes abbreviatus (assembly GCA_034092305.1). Lineage (NCBI taxonomy): Eukaryota > Metazoa > Arthropoda > Insecta > Coleoptera > Curculionidae > Diaprepes > Diaprepes abbreviatus. The sequence continues at coordinate 982,920 of JASJET010000170.1, forward strand.
AATTTCATTTGTTGTACATTTGTTATAAATCAAATTATATTTTAATGTGATGTAAACAAGGTCGTGCAGGAATTAGTTAACAAATCTGGTATTTTAGTACAAAAGAGAAAAGAGCTAAAAACGTATATATATATATATATATATATATATATATATATATATATATATATATATATATATATATATGTAATCGAAGGTTTTCGGGCATCCCGTGTATGTGCTGAGTCCCTCTCAGGACTGTAAGGCAGCTGACGTTTCGGAGAAATCTCATTCACCATTTTCAAAGCTCACACACTCACACAAAGTCCATGGACGCCATACAGGGGAAATTTAGGCAATTTTCAAAATAGTTATAACGAAAGGGAGTGCTAGGCAAAAAAACAAGTGAGTAGTCCTTGCTTTTTTAACAAAGGAACCGAGCTGTTTTTACTCCGTTTCATAAAATCAAATAATTTTTACATTTGAACAAGAAATATCTCCCCACTATTAAAACTTTCGCTTCCTATCCTGGATCATTTAAAACAAAAATTGAAACCTTTAATATAAAAGCAACGGCGCAGCAAATATAGTTTAACTTACTAATAGAATCTTAACCATTAAAATTTTATGAATAAATGCACTGCTCAATATCACTGTGGCTGAAATTAGTTTTCTGACTCATCATCATCTTTCGAGTTTATTTCTGGACATAAGTATCGCTCATTGATCCCCAGTTTATTCGATCTTGTGCGGCTTGGATCCAGGTAGCAGCAATTCTCTTGATATAACCAAATCATAGAGCAGGTGATCTTCCTCTGCTCCATTTGTCTCTTCTGGAACGTCACTCAAGGAGTCTCTTTGTCCACCTATGTGGATTATATGATCTGCTCAATTCAATTTGAGATAAGATATCCACTCGGCGACATCACTCTCATTCTCTTTTTTAGTCTTCATTTTTAACATGATCTCTGATAGACAATATCATCACTGCCATTTTCACCTAGTGCAATTCTTAATTTACGGACAATCACAGGTAGAATGCATTGAATGTATATCTTTCTTTGGATACACATTAGAAGATAACTCTTCAACAGATTAACCAATTTACCGTAAGTACCTCAAGGGATAGAAATTCTGTTTTTAAACTTACTAGGTTGGTAGTATATCATCAAACACAAGTACTATATCATTCACAAATTTCACTACCTTGAACATTTTTGATTTGAGATAATGTGATTGGAATTACGATACGATAACATAGCCAAATATATAGCGTGTTCAAAAAACAATGGTGTAAGATGCTTCTAAACAAATACAAACACATGGAATCCATGACAATGTTTCTGGAAAGAAAACATCTCCAAAAAGTAAAATAAAAGTGAAGAAGTTATTGTTCGCGTCGCCTGAAAAAAATACCTTTCATAACATTAGAACAAATAGTTCTTCTCGAACTATAACAACATATCCTGATGAGGCTGAGTCGTTAAAAAAAATGGTGACAAGTGATTTGTCGCGAAGTGACCCTACAAAAGTTGATTGTTTTTCTTATAGAAAGTATGTGGTTGGATGAGTGAAATACATCAATTATGATCTAACTTCAAATGATGGTAAAACAGAAATTGCGTTATTGGGTCTCTTAGCGAAAGAGTTAAGATCCAAAAACAAAATTCTGGAAGAAAATGGAAATCTGTTGAGAGAAAAAGTGGCCTACTTTGAAAAAAAAAATTAAAAATTGTTAATAAGGGGAAAGATAAACAACATAAAAGCGCACAATTATAATTCTGCTATAAAATTACCGCAATCAAAATTGCTAATAATAAAATTTGTCGGCTGTAAAGCAGCTTTTATGCTAAAAGGCAGGAAGTATCTTAGAAATTTTATTATAAGTCGTTTAAAGAACGTGTTGCCAGTGTGACTGCAATCAGTGGAGCTATTTTTGGATTTTACTTCCTACTGAAAGACGTGTATTTAACGTTCTATGGGTTCCAGAATTAGAACTTTGCTTATATAACTTTATTATTTCATATTCCGTACTGAAGGAAAAAATTATCTAAATTCAATCGTTTACGCAGAAAAGGGAGTTATATGTTTAATTTTAGATTCTTCTATACACTTTGTGTAAAAAAATAGCGTAACAATATAGAGAGTAATAGTTACAATAAGATAATAGTATCTGTATATATATATATATATATATATATATATATATATATATATATATATATATATATACATATAGACTTTTCTGTTATCGTAACTTGTTATAAAACGCAATTTTAATAAAATTTCTGACTTCTATAAGGGTAAGGTGAAAAGTTCTCGGCCTGACCAAGAGATGGCACTTCAATCGGCGAAAGTTTACGTTTCTTGCCTGCGCTCACATGTCATTAGTTCGTATGACAAGCTTCAACTTGTTCGCTCAAGTAGTTTGTGTAAACAAGTCGTTGCAGTGCACGTCTTGCGTGTGTTTCGTTAAAATGGATAAACTTGAATATCGTGTGGTCATAAAATTCTTCGTTTTGGATTAATTGCCCCTAAGGAAATAAATCCGAAGTTGACAAAAGTTTACGGGAACTCTGCTCCTTCAATGTAAACCATTAAAAAGTGGGCAGCTGAATTTAAAAGTGATTGCATGACGCTCGAAGATGGCCCACGTGAAGGACAGCCAAAACTGGACGATAGGCGAGTAAAGGTGTGTGAGATAGCTGAGGCCGTGGGCATATCGGAAGAAAGGGTGCGAAACATCTTGCACGAAGAATTAGGGATGCAAAAGCTCTGCGCTAGGTGGGTGCCGCATTTGCTGCATGCGGATTAAAAGCAAATGCGCACACGACATTCTCAGCAATGTTTGGACGGATTCAAGAGGGATCTGACGGATTTTGTGCTATGATTTATCACCATGGATGAGACCTACTTCCACTACCACACGCCAGAAACCAAGCAGCAGTCGAAGCAGTGGGTGGAAGCCGGTGGTTCAGCGCCAAAGGAAGCGAAGTCGATCGCATCTGCCGGAAAGGTCATGGCCAGTGTGTTTTAGGATGCCAAAAGGATCATGTTAAATGATTACCTTGAAAAAGGCAGAACAGTTATAGGCGAATATTACTCTAACGTTCTTGACCAGCTGGATGTCAAAATTCGCGAGAAGAGGCCTGGCTTGAAGAAGAAAAAATCATCTTTTACCAGGACAACGCACCTACTCACAAAAGTTTGGTGGAAATGAGAAAACAGCGGGATTTGAGGTACAATTTGCTCGGACATCCCCTATTCTCCTAATTTGGCACCCTCAGACTTCCATCTCTTCCCACACCTGACGAAATTTGTTTCTGGAAAGCGTTTCGCGTCCAATGAAGAAGTTGTGAGGACCGTAGATGAGTATTTTAACGGCTTTCCAAACCCTGAATACTGATGTTGGAGAAAGGCTGGAAGTCAAGGGAGATTATATAGAAAAATAATATCTTTTTTTAACTGAAAATCAGTCTTTCATTGTCAAGTTGAGAATTTTTCACCTTGCCCTCTTATAATAAAGCTTACTTAACATGTGAAGATATGAAATGATTAATGTACCGTAACAAATACTTTTTAGAAGAAGGAGGGGCAGTTTTAGGGTAAAAAGGTACGTTTCGATCAAATCGAAAATCCAATGGTTGTCGAAATATTTGAAGCTAAATGTTTGACAGTTTGATGATAACAAATCTGATAACTCGAACGAAAATTATTATAAGGAATGAAAGACAATGTCCAACAACAAAGTGAAAAATAGATAAAACGAAAACCAATCGTGGAAACAATACGCAGGAAATATGCTTGCGGTATTTTAATCCCCAATGGAATTTACATCTACCTGCACTGTAATTTAGGACCGTTCCACACTTTTTTAAATTAATATTGCTTAAACAATAACTTACATATTTACAAACACAAAACAGAAACAAACAGATTAATGTTCTTTATAGTTTCAGATATGACATGATGATGCCAACGATAATGACGAAAAAAAAGCCAAATTTAGACCCCGATTAAACTAACAAAATAAATATGCACTTTGTTTTTTACGGAAGCAGCTTATTTTAGTATGTATAATCATCGTAAGAGAAACCTTCAACTAAAATCTTAGACAGAATATGTAATTTATTGGAGACCCGGAAATTAAATCTCATAATATACAGTTATTAGAATTTCGCATTGGATAAGAATTATTTCAACGAGATCTCCGATTTAAAAGTAAAATTAAACAAGCGTTGTGAAAATAAGAACGCAATATCTTAGCAATAATATTTAGGTTAAAATTTTTATCTTACAGCTGATTAGGTTTGTTTAATCTAATCCTATTGTTTTATTTTGACGTGAGTAATACACAAAAAATACAATTTTTCAAAGATTTTTGTCAGACAATTTAAATAATAAATCACATTGTGATAAAGCGATAATAACAAGATTACTACTCAACCAAATATTTTCCCATTTTTTTTTGTTTATAAACATTACAAGAATTTCAGCAATTAATTTTTAATTTGCCATAATAAAAAACGTCTTTCCCTTAGATTATATTGAAGGAGATAAAAGACGCATTGTGTATGAAACATCGCAATTTCATTTAAGATCAAGTGTTAATTTGCAAAATACAAAAATATATGTTGCACAGTATTTTAAACCACAATCCCTTTTAAAACATACATTTAGCAGGTTATTAAGATGCAAAAATGTTATCACTAACATACCTAATTCTTGATTTTCTTGAGCTTCTTCGCACCTCCCAACAACCCTGATTACGGCCCTGCCAGCCATCCGTGCGCTGATCATCATGGCCACCATTCTGGGGTCTGGTTGCTCAGCTTCAGCTTCAGTAGCGACTTGTTCTTCATATTGAGTTGGTGGACGCATCTTAAAGATAAATGGAAATCAGTATTATAGATTAAAATTTTACATCTATTCAATAATAAAGGCATAATACCTATGCGAAAAAATCTTTATTTGTATCTGTACACCTTTACGAACCAAATGATGCATGACTATTCAATCTCGTCCTGCTAGTAAAGTACCTGGATAAGCAGGAAATACTATATGCGGTTAGTTATCAGCTTCCTTTGAAATCGAATTTGGAAAAAGTCATTTTGTTTTTCAATAAATAACTAAACTTTGCTAATATCTTTATTAATTGATACCATTATAAATTATGAAATTTTGGTATCGAGGAGTTTCCTACCTATATAATTAAACATAAACCATAAAGGTAAATACCATCTCCTCAAGCATTGTTTGAGATTAAAGTTGTTAAGTGTGAAACGGTATTTTAACTCAAAAAATTCAAAGAATATTAACAAACAGGTAATATAGCAAATATAAGAAAAAATATAGTATTACCTATTTGCGATGAACAGCAAAAAACATTACACATCCTTACTTAAGCTTTAATTTTGTAATCACAATCTAAATAGTCAGCAGTTTTAGTAACAAAAAAGAGCTTTCTCTGAAGACACTAAGTAGATACTGCCTTAATGCAGACTCTTCTACATGTCTTTTCAATCCACCATTTTTCTAAATTTTCTGTTTTTATAAGTTCCCTTCCAACTGTCAACATATTGGCAAATGACGAAATATAAAAAGCCATAATTAATAAGTATACAACTGAGTTCAACTGAGTAATGAATTTTTGAAAATAATTTTGAAACTCTAATTGTATTTAAAACACAAAAAATCAAAATACAACGATGCAAAACATATTAATTAGCAACACTAATCAAACTCCAAACACACAACTTGTAAAGCATACAAAAATAACAATAGGTTCCAATTCACTTCAACACACCTTGTCTAAAAAAAGTAGTCTTTCCTCAAATCTAATCCTCACTATTGTCACTTTTATGAAAATTCACAAACAATGTTCTTAAGTTCAATACAGCACTTCTGAACTGAAAGCAAACAGTTTCTATTGTCTTAAATCGAGACAAAACTAAATCAAGACGCTTTTGATTTCACTTTCAAGTGCGCGACGTTCAAATGTTTCGCTACAGGCACCGCGACGCCGCTTTATAGGCGACGGCAGTGTTTTGTTGTGATGCTCCCCAATCCCCCCGTCGGGACTGAGCATATGGTGCGCAGTTAACTTAGCGCGCTTCTCCTTTGTTTATTGTTGTTACTGCAATTGTTTTCAAGTTCACTGTACGCTGATAGATTTTGTTTTATATTAGACAATTAGTTCGAGTTTATTACTTTTTATTGCGGCAGGTATAGATAACTTTAGGAGAATATTTATTGTTTTAATCGAATAAAACAGAACTTTAAAACCTTATAATGTTTGGCTATCTTCAGTTTTATAATATAAATATTTTCTTGATTGCATGTATTATCTTTGAAGTAGTATTACTTTTTATTTATAATTATAGGTATAAAAATAACACTGTTTTAACCAACACAAATTGTCGATTTTCCATTAACACTACTAGATGCAAAATCTTTTAATTATCTTTGTACTTTGTAATATTTATCTGTTTCTGTCTAAAAATGTATTTCCAGAACTGAGTGATCAGGGTCTATTTTTGCAGCTTAGGTAATGAAAAAAGCGATTTTTTTAATCGTGTATTTGTAAGGTTCAAAAATTAGTTTATTTATTGTTGTATTTTTCACGATAAACCAATTATTGTCAACCTAGACTAGTCTTAAAGTTAGGTCATCTTAGTGAATTAGGAGGTAAATATTTTCAGTGAAACTGACTGCTAATGTTTCCTTAAAAAGTAGAGGAACTTGGAGCAAAGTTAAACCTAAAGTAATATTTGTTAATTTAGTAAGCACACAGCATGTAGTACGTAATAGCTTTAGACTATTATGATCTTCTGTTAATTTTTTTCTAAATTAACTAAATAGAATCATGAAATTTTGGTAAAAAATTGAGAACACCATATAGACATTCATTAAGAAATGATTTTTTGAAATTCGCACTCCAAAATGGTGAAAAAGAGTCATTTGAGTCATTTATCGATATTTCTTGACCAAATCAAGATTTTAGTTTCAAAAAACAGCTCATAACAGTGTCCAAAAACTATTTTTATTAACTATTTTGCCAGATAACTTCATGAGTACATAACGACAATTTACAAAAATAGTATAAAATTTGTTTCACATCAAAAATAGTAGCAGAATATTAGCGAAAAAAGTAAATTTATTATTGCGGCGTAATGTATTAGCATCCCAAAATCGTTCCTCACAACCCCCTCTAATCTCCCTTTCTCTTTCCTTTGAGAGCTGGGTACAAAAAGTTATTTCTAGTATACAGCGTAAACTGTGTAAAGGTACGTATATTAATCCTAGGGGAGCCTAAGAACTAGTTACTTTTATTGACCTGATGTAGTTGATTATTTATGCGATTTTTCAATAATTACCGTCGGTATATAGTACATAGATCTCTACGAGAATAAACATTCAGATTGCGTGGAATATTGGGAGATGGCGCTGTTTGCATAAATGATTCGCTTTTTTATGTTTAAATGCGTGTGCCTACCCTGTACTGACGAGAACTAATACGTTTGTAACTGACCTATAGGTGGTGGTGCACCGCCATGGAGAGGCTTCCAGCCTTTCCTGGTATTTCCTAGCAATCTAAGAAAATGCTTTGTCACCAACCGTGTTAGAACTTGAGCTTATAGTACAAGGTTTTTTCAGTGGGCTGAGAACTAAAACGGATTTTCTAATATAAACGTATTTATAAACCCAACTGCATATATATTGTATGCGTCTTTGGAATATAGCATATAGATCATTGCATTAGACTTCATATTTTGTTTGATATGTTACTTAAAGAATTCGTTTTTCTTATATTTAGGTGAGCTTGTCTATCCTGTATTGACACTAAGTAATAAATTCGAAACCAGTCTGTAGGTGGTGGTGCACTGCCATTGGAGAAGCTTCCACCCCTTCCTAGTATTTTCTTGCAATCTTCATAGTGTTTTGTCTATCACCTTCATAGAATAAAATTTTTAGTTTGTATATTAACAGTGTTTGCGGTCTTGCTTGGGAGGAGATGATAGTATCGTATGCTGATGATACTGCTATGGTATTTTTGCTAAAACTTGGGAAAAAGTTATAAAGAACCTTTAAAATGATAAAGCACGTTTTAAATATTATTAGACTAAGTCTTAACATCAAAAAATACAACATAGTGCTTTTTCTCTAACCAAAGCGAACAGACCAAATTTTAATCGGATCGTCTTTGAGGGTATAAGTGAAGCTATTCCGGAAAGTACTAGTACCTGTACCTTGGTGTGATGATTGATAAATATCTCAAATAGAATCAACATTGGCTTTAACTGCATAAAAAGATAAGATATTTATAAATATTCATAAGTTCTATATGTTGAGAGAAATTTTGTCAAAAAAATCTAATAATGCTGTAAATCACTTGTTGAAAACTTGTTGAGTCTTTGTTGAACTATGACGCACTGATACGGGGATGGGTATGTAACTGTTATCAAAAACAATAAGCAATTACGAAATTTATAATGTAAAAATGTACTAAAAAAGCCAAAAATGTATCTTACTAATTTGTTATAGGATAAGGAAATTTGTAATTTGAAGAGTCTTTATACATCGTAATGAAAGATTCGAAAACTTAATAATATCTGATGTGTATGAAACGAGAGGTAACACCAACAACTTACTCAACACCAGGGGCATAATTTTTAACCGGCTTCTAAAAGAGGAAGGTTCTCAATTCCACCGCTATGTATTTTTTAGGTATGTACATCGATTACTCCGGTAAGGCGGCACCGATTTGGATGAATATTTTTACATTATGTTCAGGAAGTTGCTGCGGTGGTCCCATATCATTTTGGATGAAATACGTGCAGTAAGATCTAAGATAGCGCTGATAATATGGCTTACAAAAAAATAATTTTGTCCAATTTTCCTCAAAATTAGTATGGGGGAATTTTTGGAGTTGAACATAACGAATTTATGGCGGGCAAAAAAAATTGGTTTTGTCCAATTTTCTCCAAAATTGATATTGGGACGTTCGTGTTCGAATGCAACGTTTACGTCAGTTTTCGTCAATAAAAAAGTTTATCGAATTCGGTAAAGTGAAGTCACTCACAAAGTTTCAGAAGAGTGGTAATCAAGTTGAAATAGGGGTTACATCTTGTGGACTAGATATTTAATCACCTTCCTACACGTATGAACAGATAACCTGAAATATGAAACAATTTAGGAAGATTATGAAAAAACTCCTGATTGGGAAGTATTGATGAATTTTTGTCTAACTGGCTGTACTAGACAGTGATTGTCTTTTTGCATTAAAGTGATTTTCCTTTTTTGATTATTATCTTTTAAAGAAGGAAAGTTTCAGTTATTTTAAAGTATATATTATTGGTATTTATAGTATTTTAAATTTGTTGTATGATTATAGTCTTTTCATTATAAAATTTATTTTTTAGCATTACCACATTGCCCTAACTTCCCCTAAGTAAGTAATGTACTCAAATCATAACTTGTGAATTAAAATGACTTTTTTTTCTAATTTGCAGATTGTTCAGTTATGAATTAACCCGCAAGGCATTTTGAAAAATCATAGGGCTAACTAACAGGAAACAAAAAAATATTTATAAACTCTATTTGACAATATATTGGTCACAATCCAAGGTAAGACACTGTCTTACGTCACATAGTCACATGGATTATATTTTATACCAATAACCTCAAAAATATATTTACTTTATGCGCACACTAAATTAGAAAACAGCTGTAAAGTATCTTCTAAATTTAAAACAATTTGTTTAAAATGGTCGACGTTGGAATGTTCGACAATCTCCCTTTATTTCGTAGAAGTAATAATATGTGAAAATTTTGGCAGTCCTTTTAGTAAAATAAAAGCAGGTTCCAACTTAAATATTTAGCTAATATTATAAATAAATTACGGAAGAAAATGTGAAGGAAAGATAGCTACGCACTTTTTTCTCAGAGATCTAACGAACTTTAACTACGGGAATGTCAGATGTTCCGAAAACAAAACGCGAGTATCGTCAACCTAAAACTTATTATGCTGCAGATTTCTGTCTGCCACTATTTTAATTCGTCTTACTGAAACCTGTTTATCTTTATATTACATAATTTATGCTTTTAACTAGCACTAATTTATTTCACGTACATTTTTACGTGTCCTTAACAATGCAGAACTTAAAAATTTTTTTAAGTTATTTTCTCTCGGAATACGTATACCGGGTGTCAACGAATCTATTAGACAAGTCATAATTTCTAGAGTATTATGTGTATCAAAATGAGAATTGGTACAGGTAAATTGTATGTGAAGAGGAGAATTTTCGCATATTTTCCACTTTCCGGTCACTTCCGGTTTCACCGGAAATGGCCCCGGTTTTGAATTCTTAAATAGAACACCCTGTATATTTTAACATCTTTGGATTTCTGAGACAATTCTAGATCAGAATGTGACATTTTAAAAACTTTTTACGTCTACTTCATTTTTTAGAGCCACTTTTAAAATTGCATCTAGGTGGCTATGATCGGACGCAAACTAATCTAACGGCCTTAGGTGATATAATACAATCGCAAAGTTTTAGTGACTAGTATGAAAGACAGGAATTGGATTAAAAATTTAACAAAATTAACAAAAAACTAACAAAATAAACTAATAACTTAGACAACGCACTTAAAATATTTGAAAGTACAGTAGCTGAATTTGTTACAAAGTTTAGTGTAGTAAATGTTCAAAGTACATTCCTTCTTTTTCACGGCACATTTCAGCTCGTTCAATTGTTTCCCTCAACACGTTTTGTAGCATTTGGGGCGTTATACTTCTAAATGCCCGTAAAATTCTTTCTTCTAATATTTCAAGAGTAGCTGGGGCTGCTCCATAGTAAACCCTTTCTGTAACATATCACCAGACAAAGAAATCGAGCACAGTAAGATCCGGTGAGCGGGCTGGCCACTGTACCGGACCATTGGTTGCAATAATTCGATTATTAAAATGCTCTATTAAATAATTAAGAACTTCTCTAGTATTGTGAGGCGGTGCTCCATCTTGTTGAAAGTAAATTCGCCGTAAAACTGCTAAAGGTATATCATTGAGATGATTTTCGATTTCATTTTGAAGACAACCTAAGTATCTAACTCCTGTTAACTGACCTTGAAACAATATTGGCCCAATTATTCTGTTTCCAAGGATACCAGACCTGCCAAATCTTTCTTGAAAATTTCCCTCTCTCATTTCATGTTGATTTTGTTGGGCCCAGTACCGAGTATTTTGCTTATTGAACATACCATTATTTGTAAATCGGGATTCGTCGGAAAATAGAATAAAATCGATAAAATTTGGGTTAACTCTATAATTTTGAAGCAGCCAATCACAAAACACTACCCGTCTATCGCCATCCTCAGTATACAAATGTTGATGTAACTGATATTTAAATGCTCGATATCCATGCTTTTTCAGTATTTTTCTTGCTGATTCATAACTTATCTGCAGTTCTTGACTAATTTTTCTTAACGAAACTGTTTTATCAACCTCAACCATAGCAAGTACGTTAATCTCAGTATCTTCATTTATGATAAACCTCTGTTCCGCCTCTTGATTTCCTATTTGCCTAAAACGAGTTTCGACATACGGAAAATACTGATGGGCTAGATGTTTCCGATTCGGATATCTATGAGCATACAACTCGGTAGCATTCCTTGAATTTCTATGACACTCTCCAAATATTAATAACATATCCACTTTTTCACTTTGAGTATACATTATTTTAACGAAAATGTAAACTAAACTTAACGAAAATTAAGAAAATTTACGTCTGTTCTTAGAGCGTATGTCACTATCATTATCTACTTAAGTGAGTGCTTTGTTTTCCAAAGAAGACTTGATAAAAACAGATGCAAATTATTATGCATCATGACTGTCCATGGCGCACTTGTCATAAGTAAATAAATTATCCAGTATTTTGCTTAATAATATTTAATTTCTGTTCTTATGTCTAATCCAATCGCAAATAAATTAGTACCGTTAGATCGTCAAAGAATGCTTTTTTCGAAAAGTAGTTGTCAAAAAGCGGTCGCCATTTGAAAATTAATAGTTAGAAATGAAAACGTAATTTTGTCAACTTGTCTTATTCCTGTCTTTCATATTAGTAACTAAAACTTTGCGATTGTATTTTTTTGACATCACCTAAGGCCGTTAGATTAGTTTGCGTCCGATCATGGCCACCTAGATGCAATTTTAAAAGTGGCTCCAAAAAAATGAAGTAGACGTAAAAAGTTTTTAAAATGTCACATTCTGATCTAGAATTGTCTCAGAAATCCAAAAATGTTAAAATATATAGGTTGTTCCATTTAAAAATTCAAAACCGGGGCCATTTCCAGTGAAACCGGGAGTGGCCGGAAAGTGGAAAATATGCGAAAACTCTCCCCTTCACATACCATTTACCTGTACCAATTCTCATTTTGATACACATAATACTCGTTCGTTAACACCCGGTATAGGCAAGCAAAAAAATCGTAGATCACCACTTCCGTTCATCCATTCATTTCTGTGTATAAGATATACATTTAAAATAATTTTTGGGAATGCCAAAGAAAATTCCGTAAATTATATCCTAAATATATACGACTTATCTGGCTAATTTTGCAATCAGGGCACCGCAAAAGGAATAAAAATCAAGTATTTTGAATCCTTTATAAGAAATCTTCGATTCAAGAATATGAAATAATGGAATAATTTGTTTAAGTTTTTTATTTAAATTACATCGTGTACCAATTTGGTAATTTTCCCCATTGTTAATTAAGTTTAATTGATTAGGAGGAGGTTTCTTTATTTTTAAGCCAAATTTTTCAATAATTGGAGTCGTTGCCCTCCATACGTCATCCCCTTCATTTACCTGGTACTTTCTGAACATCTGTATCTATTAAAAACTTAGGAAACAAATTAACAGAATAATAATTCAAGCATAGGCGTCACACAAAATATAAATATAAAGATCTAAATGTCAAAGGATAGCTAAATAGCGGACAATGGAGGACATACCAATCAAAATTGTGTCATTATTGAATGAAATAAGAACTAATATTTTTAAAACTGGAACACAATCAGAAAAAATCCTAGAATATCTCTTTTACAAGAACCATAAACCATAAATAAAGGAAAACAATAGAAATACACATGAAGCAAAAAAAGTTTAACCCATCTTTAAGAGGTTTAGTTAATTACGTAACATTTTTGGGTTTAACGAATTACTGCTTTTCTGCTACATGCCGTTAAAAGGAAAGTATACAGTTCATTTCCTACGGAGTTCTCTTTGATTCTCTATACACATGCATTCAACCACTTAATGGCCTCATCAGTGGAGCTATAACGAACCAAGAGCAAATTTCATAGAAAGCAACTATCTATATAAAATCCCTAATCTGAAATATGTGGGCAGAATATTATACTTGCAGATATTTTTTATGCCATACTGTGAAATATTAACATGTAAACGACATATACGTCAGAGTTACGAGAAGCTTGAAAATGACATAAAATGATCGTAGCTTGAGTTCCTCTCCATCAGACTGTTAAAAAAAACATCAGTTTGATATTGTCGGTCGTTACTTGGTGAAAATCAGGCGTTTATAAGCTAACTTGTGGATACAAAGTTGCCAGATTGAATGGCATACCTAATACTTTTATAAACGTTGCTGCAACTCATTACAGCAATTCCCCTCTATAACCTTTTTCAGCTATCCTTTAACACTGAAGAGAGAAAAATTTGTGAAGAATCTATGATTCCAATCTTTAAGTCTGGAGATAAATCCAATATCGCCAACTACAGAGGCATTTCTATCATATCAGTCCTCCCCAAATTATTTGAAACTATTATAACAGACAAAATCATTGAAACCCTTAAAATAAAAATAATCAGACAGCAACATGGCTTTTATATGGAAAGATCAACTACTACCAATCTAGTTACTTTTTACAACTACATAGTTAACGCGGTGGAAAACAGACAACAGGTTGACGTCATCTAGACAGATTTAAGCAAGGCTTTCGACAGTGTTTGTCACTCTCTATTGTTGAAAAAATTATCTGTGAAGCGTATATCTGGCTTGGATCATACCTGAGGGGTCGGACGCAGGTTATTAGCATGAATGGTGCTACCTCAAAAATCATAACAGTGAAGTCTGGAATCCCGCAAGGATCTCATCTCGGACCTATACTATTTTCTCTATTTATCAATGACATTGCGGTTTGTTTCAAGTTATCCTCTTTTCTTTTTTATGCAGACGATCTAAAGTTTTATAATAGTGTGAATGGCTCTTTGATTCTGCGACCGGATCTAGATCGAGTAGTGGAATGATGTAAAAGAAATTTGTTATCCTTAAACGTTAATAAGTGTAAATGGTTAAGTTTGTACAAAATGTCAAATCCTTTCTTTTCTCAATATTTGTACCTCTCTATGCTGTAACTTAATTTAAAGATTTGGGTGTAATTTTTCAGAGCAACCTGTCATTCGATAGGCATTTAAACAGTATTGTCTTAAAAAGTTGTAAGTTGATAGGATTCATTAAGCCAAACACCAAATATATAAGAGATACTAAGGCCATCACAACACTGTTCTGCTCTTTGGTACGCAGCGTGCTAGAGTATTGCTCTGTAATATGGAGCCCACTTTATTAATGCTATATAGATCGTCTGGAAAATGTTCAAAACAGATTTTTAAAATATCCACTTTTTAATCACCATTTTCTTTACAGAAACATCAATTATAACACTAGTCTGTTATTATGTGGTCTAAAATCTCTGAAAACTCGTAGAGAAAACGCTATGCTTATATTTCTATATAAAGTCATTAATAGCATTACAGATTGATAGGACATTGTTGGCTGGGTATCAATCCGGGTACCACAGAGAAATACGAGAAGCGTACATCTCTTCTCTATAAAAATCCACAGAACTAATTATGGTAAGAGCAATGTTGTGGAGAACCTTTTAATAAACTACAATTCAAACTTTCAGCATATTGATATTTTTTGTATAAATTTCTGTAAATTAAAACATATGCTTAATTATGGATAAGTATGTAATGATTTTGTTCCTAAATGTTAATATTGTTTTGTCGTGCAATAACTATATTTATACGTATTTGTTTGATTTTATTTTTAAGCTGTGTGGCATTTGAAGACTTATTTTTTTCTCTTTGGTATCATTTGGAATAACTTATTCTATAGTGTACGTACTGCCAACAAATCTCGAAATGGAAATTTTATATAGACTGTTAACAAGAAATGAACTCTCTACCTTTCCGTTAACAGTTGAAGGAGGAAAATAGTAACTCATTCTACGACCGTAAATATTAATTAATTTTCAATATTCAATGGATTCGTAAAGAGTCACAAGCTCCTTCTGATGCTTTTATCCACCGTCTTCAAAAAAGATGGAGTTTCGCAAATCGACTCTTATATCACCAATGATGTGGTGATTCTGTGGATTTGGATTGCATTTTTTGGGTTACATTCAAGACGGTTTTGTGGTTTTTTAATTTTAGCTTAATTGGTTAAGTCAAATACAAAATGGCAGGCAAGCCTGTTTTCCCCTAAAATTGCTACGGAGAAAATTTTGAGAGTGTGGATTACGAATTTTAAATTAATTTCTAAAAATTAAATATAGCGAGCTAAAAATGAGTATTCTCCGAATTCTTGCAAAATTGGTGTTTGCAAAATTTTTGAAAGGGAATTGCGAAATTATAATTATTTTTGGAATTATTTTACCAAGCTTTTAAAATTAGTAGTTTTTCGGGAGTATAGGTTACAAATCCAAAATAGATTTAGTAAAATTTAGAAAGGTGGATTTGATACTGCGGACTAGATTTTTATTCATCTAATTTCTTTCAAGATTAATTAATATTGGAAAGTTTCCCAAGATCAATTTTTCATTGCGCAGTTTAGAATAGTTCACAATAATTTTAACTAAAACAGGTATTTCTTACTATGTTGGTAACATTTTTTACAGATAAGGAAATACGTGTAATTATTAAACCTACTTCCTATATTTTATTTACTCGGCAAGAATTTCGCCTAGGCTTGGCGATTTCTTATTTTTTAAAAATTTTTGGTTGTCGAATTTATTAAATATAGGGGATCACTGGTTCTTCAGGTTAGTTCAGGTTAGTTCAAGTTAGTTCAGGTTAGTTCAAGTTCACTAGTTCTTCAGGTTTTGAGTATACTCTTAAATAATTCTTAGAAAGAGGAATCAAGCAATAATTATAATTATTCACACAATTACCTAGTTGGCCAAATATCGTCATCGCCATCAGTTTGCTCTTACATGTATGTATATTAGCTTTTTATGCGTATAATTGCCAACAGAATAACTCAAAATCAACAAGCCTAGCCAACTTTCGGAACAAGCCGGATTTAGAGCAGGAAATGATATGATTAATCACCTCCAAGTCATCAAGATGCTAATTAAAAAATCCGTAAAATACCGCAAGCCACTGATTCTAGTGTTTATGGATTGCGAGAAGGCATTTGATACAGCCAATCAACATAAAATATTAAGAGCTTTAGCTGAGTATCAAATAAACTACAGATATTTAATAATCACTATATATATATATATATATATATATATATATATATATATATATATATATAACACCAAAGCATGTGTGCGTCTCCCTTAAATTATTTATTACCCCATTAGAATAAATACATATTCAAGCAAATTGGCTTGACAGATAAAGGAATTGCATCAAAACGAGTGAGTATAACAAGTAAGTTCGTATAAATATCTAGAACATAAGTTACGTATTGGCAGAGACAATCAGACTCGTGCGATCATGGTTTTGCCAATTATATGCTCACAACTAAGGCCAAAAATCTACTGATGTCAAAGGTCAACCCTTGACTAATAAGTGTCTCAGATAAATTGGAGAGAAGATGCCTCAAGTTGATTCGGAAAAGACTTAAGCAGCAGTCCTATTAAAAGAAAAATGGTACCAATACATTTCATCGTGTAGGGCACTGAGATAAAGCCTTCCAAGGCAATCAAATACCTAGAAGTATGGCCTAGTATTAAGTTAACTTTTACAGAACACATTAGCAGAGTACTTAAAAAAAGCAGGAAAAGTTTGACAGTCTATGCCAAAAATTCCTCCAAGGAAATTTTAGTCAAAAAGAAACTGGGACCCTACAGTGAGGAGAACCAAGAAGCTGCCAAAATTCGACTAGTAACACAAAGACTGGAATCGTAAATAAATGCTTCTCATTGACGGTGGACATGGAGATTAATACCAGATATCCATAAATGACTGATTAGACCACATGGGGAGGTCGATTATTTCCTTCCTCAAGCCTTGTTAGGACATGGATGCTTTAGAAAATATTTGTATGATAGGGAAAGAGCAGAAACGAATGAATGTGATTACTGTAAATGTATCGATGATGCTGACCATATGTTATTATCGGTCGGAAATGGGACTAATACAGAGTAGTGTATTTTAGTCAAACAAGCAGGTTCAGGCCCTTCGATATGTCACCTAACACAGACATTTGCAGGATGACGGGGTTGACGGACTTAGTGAGAAGATTAATCCATTTGAAGTGGAGTTAGGCCGAACAATTGGCCAGAATTACACCTGACTGGTGGACTAAGAAATTGTCGAATGAAAAACCAAGCAAGATACCCACCGAACTAAGGACTGACCATATACTGGTGGGTTGTATGATGATATCTTTTCCACTTCATATTCTTATTTATAATTCAATGAAATTTGGAGAATTTTTCAAAATAAATATGAGAAAGAAATCAAAACAAGGAGCCGTTACCCAATATATTTATTAAAAAAGAAGATTAAAGCCATGGAAAATTTAATAAGCTTGAAATATACTTAAAAAAATAGTTAGATATACAATTGTACATACATACATAAATATAATGCACTTTTTTGTTTTCCCTGTCTATTTATTGGTGGAGATAAGACATGGACACAAACTGATATAAGAAATTTCTCAATATTATATAAAAATAACGTTTTGTTCCCTTGAAAATAATTCTACCGACGCTTATGAATACATTTTTTTAACCAAAAATACAAAGAATCATTTTGCGTCGTTCACAGACAAAGAAAGCTAAAAAGTATTTGCGTAAATATTTGGAATCGCAAATCGAAACGACACGGGACAAAAAAACATAACGTTGAGAAAAGTTCCGTCAGCAACCTGGCAGAAGTTAATACCAAGAGCAGACGTAAAAGATTATTTTTAGATCAAAGTTGGCTTTACTCCAACATTTTCTGCGAAAATCTTTTGATTGAGGTCGGGTAAACGTCTTATACCAAATGTGCAATGGTTTTGCCAACTGGGAATTTCCTTTGAGTCTTTCAGGAAATATACTTGAAGGAAAATAGGTGAACCAAGTTTTGTTTTTAAATTTACAAAGACTTTGTTTTGTATGAAAGAAGAATTAGGGTCAACAAATGATTCATTATGAATGGTGAGAAAACTATTTTTTCATAGTATAAAAAGTAAGACGTAATTTTTAAAATCTTTAGTACCGGAGTCAGTAGTTTCTAGATAATTCATATAAAATTTCACGGCTGAAACTTCAAGAAAATCTTTTTGTCATCTTGATCAAAAGTCATTATGAGCATAACTCCCGTTAAAGGAGAGTTTGAGCTCCAGATGTCCATAATCAAGCCTCATATTATCAACTATGTTTAATGACGCATATCCCTTGATTTACCTTAGAGAGAAATATAAGAAGTCCTGGATGACTAAAGGTTTAAAAGTGTCATCTAAGAATTTTAAATGCCTTCACTACCTGCGAAAATACTATAATGAAGTCTTTTGTTTCATGTTTAAGTACAGGAATATTTATCGAAAAACTATTAAGGCTGCCAAGCAAGGTTATTATATTGAAAGAAGTGGCAATTCTTGTAACAAATATAAAGACACTTGGCATATTTGATATCATCTTGCTTGTTTTAAATGGAACACCCTACGTATTATTTCATTTTTAGATTCTACCCAAAAGTATAGACATACTTCATGCATAACGTCCTTTACCTAGGTCTAACTATTTTTAACATATTTTAAATTTTATGTCAAAAATCACGTTTGTAAGCCTAAACATAAATATCAATTTTTCCTATATAAAAGCCTTTATTATTTAATTGGGGGTTAGTTTCCTTCTAGAAGAGGATCTACTTTGATAGGCTGTGTTGATATTATGAAAATAAATAAATACAGGATGGTCAGAAACTAACATTAAATATTAATTTTTAAAAATTGTTAAACGTAAATTTTTCTATACATAAACCCCCTATAGCATTATTTATACCTAAATTTAAGTTATGAGCGGCACAATGAACGTACTGAGCATTTACTCGAGAATTTTAGATTGCAAGCCGTTATAAGTTCCGCTCATAACAGCAGCACCGTCGTGGCCCTGTCCTCTACACTCCTTAATAGAAGTATTTTTTTCTTGACATAAATTCATAACGAATTTTTTTAAAATTTCTGAACTTACATAATAATTACAAATTTTTACGATTAAAGTATTGATCTAGCTATGCCACTGCGTATCACACTGGACTACAGGTCGATGGACCATAATGATACATTACCAATATAATTGTTTTGGTCCTGTGTCTCAGGAGTTTCTACATATCCTGACATAAATACAAAGAGCTAAACTCGTTTTCTACATGGTTGTATCCAAATGCAAGTTCCAGTTAAGCAATTAAAGTAATTCTTTTGTAAAATTGATTCGGTTGCTTCTCAAGAAAGGAAGCCTTAGCCTACAAGTCTCCTTCTTTTGCAAACTATTATCAGTTCCGGTTAGTTCAGGTTAGTTTATGAGCATTTTGAGACTTCCTCACGTTCACACTATGGGAGTATGTATGTATGCTTTATTAAAATGACTCGTATATGTCAGAAAATTCATCCCCCATAGCTAACAGATTGTCCACCAATAATGACCAAAGGAGTGAATAAAGAACCGCTCCCTCAAAAAATTCCCTGGTGGCTCTGAATATAATTACTTTACCCTCAAGAAAAATAGTTAGAATTTTATTTTGTAGCATTGCTCGTATCCATAAGAGGAACTGTTAATACTAACAGTAGATCGAAACCCTCGGTTATAGGATTATTTAAATCTTTGATTAAAATATTAAAAAAAACATGTAAATTAAGAATAATATCAACCTTTAATGATATTCTACTGTTCTGCCACTGAGATGTCATTTTCAATTAATTAATTCATAACTATTATCGAACGTATATTTAATTACTGCCAAATCTTTTTTAAATAGTAAGTATTCTTATTCACTAAATTTCAATTCTTAAAGCGTAATAACTTGGTTTAGTTACGCCAATTTTTATAACATCATATTTTTGAATGGAAAAAGTCAGATCTATTTAAAAATTGTGTTCTCTAATTCGTGAAATATATAAATATGAAACTAAATTTTCCTAAGAAAAATATATCGTAACGAAATGACACGTGTGGCAGCTGAAAATACACACGCATTTTACTTTCTACGTCATAAGGGATGTTATTTAACTTTTATTTAGGGATAGGATGACATAACTTTGTGTTTTAATTAAATCGTGTGAAAAATTCAGAAAAAGCAAATTGTTAATGTTATCTTATCTTATAACTGCTGTAGATACAAAACCCCGCAACAACCTTATGGAAAACTGTGTGTCAGTGAAGTCAACTTGGAATGTAATATGATGTAATTCTTGACTTCCTGATCAAAAGTTGTCATCTGTAGTCATCCTACGGATAACTTTTGAGATACAGCATTCTGGAAGAAAAGCTGTAAATAATTTAGAGGATCATGTTATGATGGCCTTGACGTTGGCCTTGAGAGTAAACCCTACGATAACTTCAAGGGCAAGTTGTTTTTCAACGGTAATCTATATATTCTATTACAGATATGGAAGGTCTAAGAAATTCTGCATCGAGAGGTAGAAATAACTTAGATGATCAAATATCGTATAAAACTCATATCCCACAATCCTAATGTGTTTATCCACTGATACTAAGAATTCAAAAAAAGAAGAAATTTCTTCTAGATATTTTCTGTAAGGTCTCAATTTCCCGCGTAAAATCTACTGATACTAAGAATCTAAAAGAATAAGTTTCCTCTAGATGTTTTCTGGAATGTCTCACTTTCTGCATAAAATGAAAATTTCAAAACGTTATAGTATGTGTTTACCTCATAAATTCAAGAAGTACTAGACTGCGCGTTCACAATGCCGTCGCTTCCCACAGTACGAGAGAGAAAGACGAGTGAAAGCAGTAATCTTCTGTCTTTCTAAGGGTGAGAACATAGAACCAGACATAGAGTATTATTCGCGTTTGGGGTCACGTAGTTTTATGCGCGGCCAATTAGAAAGAGAGGAGAATACTGCTTTCAATCTTCTTGCTCTCTCGCACTGTGGGAACGGCCGCATTGGAAACGCGCAACCTAGTATTTTCTAAATCTATGGTATCTCTACAGATATTAAGAATCTAAAAAAAGAAGTTCTTTTTAACCGACTTACAAAAGAAAGAGGTTCTAAATTCGATCGATATGTATTTTTTATGTATTTATTATTATTTCTTCGGAACGGCTGCACCAATTTGAATCAAATTTTTTGCATTATGTTCAGGAAGTTGCTGCGATGGTAACATATTATTTTGTCTGAAATTGGTTTAATAAAATGCAAGATGGCGCTGATAATATGGCGGACAAAAAAATTAGTTTCGTCCGATTTTCTCCAAAATTGCAAAAGGAAACTGAAATTATTTTTTAAGAAATTCAATCTGGCAGATTAGAAATTTTACATCTCTTAATTTTGTCCAAATTTGGTATACGGGGGTTTTTGACGGTGTAGACTACGAATTTAAAATTTAATTTTAAAAAATTCATTACGGCAGAACCAATATGGCGGACTAAAAATTTATCATCTCTCGAATTTGGGAGAATTCTGAGAGTGAAAATGATGAATTTTAATTTAAATTAAATAAAAATCAAAATGGCAGATACAATATGGCGGTCTAAAAATTTTATATTTATATGTCCAAAAATGGTACTGGGAGTTATTAAAGGTTGTAAATTAAGATTAGATTAAGAATTTAAAATTATTTTTTTTATTCAACATATGGTATTGAAATTTTAGGTCACATTTTTCCAAAATTGATATTAGGGGTTCTTCGGGATCAGGCGCGGATCCAAGGGGGGGGTGGTGGGGGCGATCGCCCCCCCCCAAGAGCTTTGAGTTTAGGAAAATGGACCCGATTTTTCCTCTTATACTATAGTTTATTCAAGAACTAGAGAGAGTAGTAAATCATTTTTTACCCTATTTCTCTTCACAAACTACATGTGTTCTTTAGTCCGGTGTTTTTAGCAAAATTTGTTAGACACATATTTTTCCTAGGAATGGGTTAGAAATTTTATAATCAAAAAAACCGGTCTATAATAATAGACTAAAACGTAGGATTATTCTCTAAAAAAATTCTAAGTTATAATTTAAATACTTACAAAATATCCATTGTCAAAAATACAAAAAGTTAAACATATATAAAAAAATAAATTCGTCCATATAATAATAAAATATTTTTGGGGCTATCGGTCATTTTATTATTAATTAAAAACATTTTTTGGGTATATGACGTTTCAGTTTATTTATTTCTTAAACCATCTGCAGAATTACAATTAAACCCTAAAAAGGGATTCAAATGTAATTACTTTTTTTATGTTGTAATTAAAATTAGACCTACTTATTTTTATTTCTATTGTACTGATATCTTAATTTAATTTACTTTTATATGTGGAAATACGATAGCCCCAAGAAAATAAGATAAACATGTTAATTCTACACGTTTAAGAAAAAGACACAAACACAATAATAAAATAATAAAAAACTTACGGCTAATTAGAATTAAATATATATAAAATTAAAGAGTGGGACACACTAAAATAAAAATATAAAAACATATAAACAACATTAAACAATAAAATACAATAAAAACAAAAATTTAAATAATAAATTGTATTTACACTACTAAACATTACGTATCTAATTCCTAATCAAAGTCAGTGAAAATATCTTCGCTAAAATTAATTATAATTGGTTCCTCTATCTCACCGATTATGAGATCGAGTTCTCACATTTTGTTTTATTCTTTTATTATATGGATTTTTCCCAATTTTCCGCAGTAACTTTATTCAAAAAAATCTTTCTAATCTAATCTAATCTAATTTTATTAATTGTGTTATTTCTAGCAACTTTACCTTTTACTTGAGAGAGATATTAACGTTTCCAACGGACAGTTTTCGGACGATTTATAAGAACAGATTTTCTATCTGATTTTTACGAGCAAAAATTAAGTTCTCTGAGCAATTTCCAGAGATCAGTTCATTTAATTTCAGGTAAATCGCGATCTTCAATGATTTTAGTTAGAATTTTGTAAATGGTTGGTATCTGCTTCTCATAATAAAATGTATATAAAACTCCTTTAATTGCAGTTTTCATCTCTTCTTCCAACGAGGTTTTTCGTTTGCCTGTGATCGAATGTGGCTTGGGAGTACTAACAATTCCAGTCGTTTTTTCTCCTTCAGTATTCGGACATAATAGATTTTCCAACTCCTGTCATGTTGGAACATATTTCAACAGAGCTTTTAACATTATTATCTAGATATTGATATCTTAAGGTATCATAAACATTCATCGTAATAAGTTTTTCGTTGAGGAAAAACTGCCCTGGTTTAACGATTTTGGAATAAATATAGAGGTGAAAGCCATATTTTTGGATATCTCACTAATCTCAAATAATATATAAAAACAAGCGCAAACAAGATAAATCACTAAGAAAAAACTGTAAGTTGTACTTTGCTCACTGACAGAAATTAAATTAAACTATCAGAAATTCTATGTTGCAGTAAATTTATAAAATATATTTAAATATAATGAAATATAATTAGATTTACGGCAGTTCTCAGTTACCTGCGGCACTGGAGCAGGTACGTTAGAGGTTTCGGTAACAGTTTTATTACTCTCTCTAGTTCTTGAATAGAGTATAGGAGTCTGTATGCTTGCGATCGCCCCCCCCCCCCAAAGCTTTGAGTTCAGGAAAATAGAACCTATTCTGCCTTTTATATTAGGAATGAGTATGCTGCTTGTACTCCCCCCCCCCCCCGTTGACAACTTGTTTTTCTTGCCATACTGTACTTTTGTGGTATCACCGCCCCCCCCCCAAAGAGAGAGCCTGGATCCGCCCCTGTTCGGGATAGTAGGTTACGAATCTGAAGTTAATTTTTCATCATTTAATATGGCAGATAAAAAAGTGGGACTACAAATTTTACATTTTTTCAATTTTGTTAAAATTAATATTGGGGGGTTCTTGGGACGTATATTACGGAACTTAAATTAATATCTTCAAACTCAATATATCGATAAGAAATTTACTTATCGCAAGTTCTTTCAATATAGTTGTAGGAGGATTTTGTGGTCCTAGGTCACGAATCTGAAATTAATTTCTTAAAATCAAGATAGCGGATTTATTATAGCGGACTTAATATGTGTTAGGTACAATTTCTTTCAAAATTGATATTTGGAGAATTTTTTGTTCTCTTTAGTGTGGTCTAAAACTTTGGATAAAATGAGTACTTTTTTGCGACCTTAGAAACCCAACTCAATCCAAAACTAAAAAACGAAAAATAACATTTTCATAAAAAAAAATGAACCGACTTCTCAAAAAGCACTACAAAGTTTTTTATTTTTATGAAATTTAAATTTTTGATCTCGAAGCCAAATTACTAAATGAAACAAATAACTATTAACACGAAACACATACAAGCTACTGTAAGAAAGCCATTACAAATAAAGAATTTCGTAATTTTTTTATGTGAATCACATTTTGTCAGGTATTAATTAGACGCTGATTTAAAAATTTCAATTTTATAAAAAAATATATATTTTTATTTTTCGTTTTCTAGCGCTTTTTTAGAAGTCCGTTCAATTTTTTTACAAAAATTATATTTTTTATTAAAAATGTTTTCTGTGAGATTCAAACTCTACAAAATTTGAAAATATTATAATAGGTATTCAAAGAGATTAAACTGACATATTCCATACTAAAAAAATTACTAAGCATCTAAAAATAAGTGTGGAATGATTAATTATATTTGTAACATAAAGGATTTAATTATAGGCTCACACCCTATTTTATTTATGTTATTGTTTTGCAGTAGTAATAATCGTATAAATGGTTAATATTGATAAATTTTAGACCTTATCTTTTGTCTTCAAATATATTTGTTTACCTGAAATTTTTTAAGTTATGTAATATTACAACCTACAGTTAAAGAAACTAACATTTAGATTTGTTTTAAACAACCTGTAAGCAAATTATAAAATTTACACTCTCTGGGATGTCCGTTCTTAAATTTCTAAATAATTATATTTCGACTTCCAACTCCACATTATATCGTTTAGTTTCAGGACCACTCTGTAACACTCTATTTTCTTGCTTGGGCATAGGCAAGAACTTGACATATAAAACTGGACGGCTCATGCATAATACCTCCCTTATATTAAAAATGACACCACCATGCTTCGTGCCATTACGTGCAAATAATTGGTTTGGCAACAATGAATTCCCCAAGTTTTTATTATATTGGTGAAAGTGTATTTTTGACATTGACTGAATACTTTTCATTTTGACAATAATTTATTTTTGATTTTGCTGTTTTATGCATTTCATCACATTTTATGTAACGTTTTACTGAAAATTTCAAACAGGAACTTGAATTTTAAGTTTTTTTTGGTATTTTAAAAAATGCGATTCTTCATCGTAAGACGTGCAAATACCTCATCTAGTAAATTGAAATTTATTTAATTGGTAAGTTATAAAGCATTCAATAATAATTATTTAAAATTTTACCTTAGAATCAAATTGTAAATCTAAGGGTAACAAGTTTAAGCTTATGAATATGATATATGATAATTTTTAAATGTTATCAATATTTTTGTTTTCTAAGAGAAAAGAAACTTCAAATTGAAGGGCTAAAGCAAATTGGTCACGATCATAATTCTTTTATACACCAGATGAGTGTTATACTATTTAGAACATTTTTCTGGAAATAGTTTTATACAAAAAGATGAACAAAAAGTTTGTGGTGTGCTTCTTACAAATAAACTGCCTGAAAAATGCTATGAAGCACTGTTCGATGTAAATATCTTGAAACAACAAAACTTGGACTTAATAACATACTCTGGCTCTACAAAAAAAAGTCCTGAATTAGGTGTGCATTAACCAAAAACAATATCGTTTTGCCATGAAGTTAATGTTCCACTGACATATAAACATCGAAACTGGTATGCTGGTAAAATGATTATAGGTTTAAAAACCAATATGTCATATTAAAATAGAAATAAATGATTTCATATAATATGAAATTTTTCAATATTATTAAGCATGTTTGGAAATTACATAAATTTTTCTTTTACGTATTTGTTTTAGCTAAAAAGAAAATAGTAACCTTTTGTTTGAATATGTTATTAATTTGAAATAAATTTATATTTAATTACTTATTATTTAAAAAAAAAATAAAACAAAAATTCTTGATTATAGCTCAGATAGTAAGGAAATTTGTGTCGTGAAAATCCTTTGTCAAAGTAGTGAGAAGCTGTGATTGATTACCATTTCAAAAATTGAACTCTAGGAAAGGTGAATTCCAGATCCTCAAACAGTTAAGTAAATGCAAAGTTTGACCAAGTGTAAAAATTAAAAGTTGCTAGTAAATCTTTATGTATATATTTAGACTAAAAATGATCGTATTAATGTAAGAATCCCACTCTTACATTTCGATCTTTTTCATATTTAAAATGTTTTAATAAATATTGTTTTGTTTACAAATAAATATAGACTGCTTTAACACTATCCACTTTGGAGTTTAATTTTTCTTTGTAAAAATGGTTTAGTACATAATGTTATTTTACTTTCTTTAAATTAAAGCTCCGTTATTATGAAGGGGTCAACATTATTATGAATGTTGTTAACTCTATATAAATACCTAACATATCAGTTCCCTAAAAGTATCGAGGAAAAAATAATTTTAACCAAGACCTAATCGAAGCTATTTTTAAATGATGAAACTCTATTACTTTGTGATAGATTATATGGACATTTCGAGACCTTACATTAAACAATATACTATATTAATTCATGATATAAAATTGTACTTTTTTTCATTAACTTCTTATACTCTACGTCCGAAGAAGGATGTAGATTATACTAATGTTATTTGCAAAAATACCCACTGATTTCCACAATCTCGATTTGTTTTTGGCGCATATTTCACATTTTAGCTATTTTGCTATATAACAGTTTTATTGTACAAAATAAAATATGTAAACAATTATAGAAAAACATTTTCATTTATTTATAAGAACTGACATTTCATGCTTGTTATCTAAAAATAATAAAATTGCTATATATTTACGCTGTTCCAAAGAAGTATAGAAAGAGATAGTTATTATCTAAACCTGTTAGAATAATAGAATTGACATTTATACACGACACATTCACGCCAATATAAGAAATTAGCAGGGAATTCAATGTCGCCATACAAATCATTGCACCTAATGGCGACCAATAAGGGGGAGTCAAAAAATTACTTTCATGAACAGTCCAGTTTTATATCTCATGTTCGTGGGCATAGTCATCAAATATTACAAATGACGTGTCTGAATTTTAACTGAAAAAAAAAACGGAAAAATACTTAGAATTATTTATTATCAAATAAACTAAACATGTGAGAGCCGAATTTTTTTTGGGAAAATTTTATAGGTAAATTACTAACCTTGGAAAAACCAAAATAGAAAGCCAAAACATTTTCCTGAACTGTAGGAACTGCGTTTCATCTGTGTGGCATTAAATTTACATCCGAGGTTTATTTTTAAAACGTTAAGTCCGTAATAAATCGAAAAGATCTGGTAGAAATACAGACCGCTCGTGCATTAAGATAAACAAATTCACTCACTGTTTATATTCAATATTGTTACTGTTTAAAAAAATAATGCAATATGTAAACCGGTTAATTGCTTCTTATCATCTAACTCGTTTATTCAAGAGATCTCTACATGAAAAAAATTGAAAATTTAAATTATTTTTAGCATACGTGCAGAGGTACTAAAACGAGGGGGATAAATATACTATGAAATCATAAGTACAGTCATGGAGTTGTGTTTGGCAGTTTCTTTATATATCATGTAAACTACGAACAAGTGTATAAATTTACTGTCTGGAGCGGTTAAATTTTTAGCTGTGTAAATATTTTGAGACCACTATTTATTAGAAAATTAATACATAAATTTTCTTTACTTTTCTATACAAACTGGTATTAAAGATATACTCTTGTGCTACTGGTGTCAATGTTTGGATCCTTTGATACACTGAGATAATTGCATAAAACTTACTCGGGTCTGTTGGTCAAAATTTAAGACAACTCGAACCAGGGGCGGATCCAGCCTCTTTCTTTGGGGGGGGGGGGGGGGTGATATCACAAAAGTACAAAATGGCAAAAAAAAACAAGTTGTCAACGGGGGGGGGGGGGGGGTGCAAGCAGCATACTCATTCCAAATGATTTTCCTGAACTCAAAGCTCTTGGGAGGGGGGGGGGCGACCGCAAGCATACATATTCCTATACTCTATTCAAGAATTAGAGAGAGTAATAAAACTGTTACCGAAACCTCCAACGTACCTGCTCCAGTGCCGCAGGTAACTGAGAACTGCCGTAAATCTAATTATATTTCATTAAATTTAAATATATTTTATAAATTTACTGCAACATAAAATTTCTGATAGTTTAATTTAATTTCTGTCAGTGAGCAAAGTACACCTTACAGTTTGTTCTTAGTGATTTATCTTGTTTGCGCTTGTTTTTATATATTATTTGAGTATAGTGAGATACCCAAAAGATATGGCTTTCACCTCTATATTTATTTCAAAATCGTTAAACCAGGGCATTTTTTCCTCAACGAAAAACTTATTACGATGAATGTTTATGATGCCTTAAGATATCAATATCTAGATAATAATGTTAAAAGCTCTGTTGAGATGTGTTCCAACATAACAGGAGTTGGAAAATCTACTATGTACCGAATACTGAAGGAGAAAAACGACTGGAATTGTTAGTACTCCCAAGCCACATTCGATCACAGGCAGACGAAAAACCTCATTGGAAGAGGAGATGAAAACTACAATAAAAGGAATTGTACATATATTTTTATTATGAGAAGCATATCCCAACCGTCGTTAAAATTCTAACTAAAATCACTGAAGATCGGATTTAGCTGAAATTAAAAGAACTGAGCTCTGGAAATTGTTCAGAGAACTTAATTTTTGCTGGAAAAACCAGATAGAAAATTTGTTCCTATAGATCGTCGCGAAACTGTCCGTTAGAGAAGTAAATATCTCTCTCAAGTAAAAGGTAGAGTTGCTAGAAATAACACAATTAACAAAATTAGTAATTTAACTAAACTTTTGAAAGATTTTTTTGAATAGAGTTACTGCGGAAAATTGGGAAAAATCCATATAATAAGAGAATAAAACAAAATGTGAGAACTCGATCTCATGATCAGTGAGATAGAGGAACCAATTATAATTAATTTGAGCGAAGATAGTTTCACTGACTTTGATTAGGAATTAAATACTTAATGTTTACTAGTGTAGACACAATTTATTATTTAAATTTTTGTTTTTGTTGTATTTTATTGTTTAATGTTGTTTATATGTTTTTTTTTTTATTTTTTACATATTTTTATTTTAGTGTGTCTCACTCTTTAATTTTATATATATTTAATTCTAATTAGCCGTAAGTTTTTTATTATTTTATTATTGTATTTGTGTCTTTTTCTTGTGCGTGTAGAATTAACTTGTTTATCTTATTTTTTTGGGGCTATCATATTTCCATATAATAAAGTAAATTAAATTAAGATATCAATACAATAGAAATAAAAATAACTAGGTCTAATTTTAATTACAACAAATAAAAAGTAATGACATTTGAATCCTTTTTTAGTGTTTTTATTTGTAATTCTGCACATGGTTTAAGAAATAAATAAACTGAAACGTCAAATACCCTAAAAATGTTTTTATTTAATAATAAAATGACCGATAGCCCCAAAAATATTTTAATATTATATGGACGAATTTATTTTTTTATATATGTTTAACTTTTTGTATTTTTGACAAAGGATATTTTGTAAGTATTTAAATTATAACTTCGAATTTTTTGACAGAATAAGGCTACGTTTTAGTCCATTATTATAGACCGGTATTTTTGATTATAAAATTTCTAACCCATTTCTATGAAAAATATGTGTCTAACAGATTTCGCTAAAGACACCGGACTAAAGAACACATGTAGTTTGTGAAGAGAAAAAGGGTAAAAAATGTTTTATTACTCTCTCTAGTTCTTAAATAAACTGAAGTATAAGAGGAAATATCGGGTCCATTTTCCTAAACTCGAAGCTCTTGGGGGGGGGGGGGGGGCGATCTCTATTAATATTATTTGGATATTTGCAAATTTCGATTGATTCTCTAATTTTACGTTTTAAGAAACCAGGCACTGATGCCAGCACCTTAGATTCTTTTACATTAAAAGTGTGATCTGAGCAATGCTGGTGTTCAGCTACTGCAGATTGTACAATCTGTTTCTATTTTATACATCTTTCATGTTCCTTAAGCCTAGTGGATATAGACTGTCCTATTTCACCTACATACATTTTACCACAAGAGTAAGGTATCTTGTAAACACCTTCTCTTTGAAACAAAATTGTCCTCTGGAGACTTCAAACATTGTCCAACCTTCTTACATGTGTTGAAAATTGTCCGAATATTTGATTTTCGGAGCAATCTGGCAGTCTTATCGGTGGTTCCGTGTATGTAAGGTAAGACAACACTATCCATAGGAGGTTTATTTACGACATTTTGTAGAGGAGTTGGGTTTTTATATTTATTAATACAACGACTTATATCTTCAGCGCAACATCCGCTGCCTCTCAGAGCATTAGTCAGTTTTTCTGTTTTTGATTTCAGTGATTGTTCGTCACATATTGAAATTGCTCTATGTACCAAAGAGCTGTTCATGGATTGTTTTTGAGAAGATGATGGTGTGACGTTGCATTGAGATATCGATTTGTACGTGTTGGTTTTTAGTACACAGAATGTCCTAATTTGTCATTCTCTTTACTTTGTACTAATACATTAAGAAAAGGAAGGGCACCATCTGATTCAGTTTCCATAGTGAATTTTATGCTAGGATGTTGTTGATTTAAATGATCCAGGAAATTATGGAGGTTATCTGCGCCATGCGGCCAAACTACGAACGTATCATCTAAATATCTGCACAAAAATTTAGGTTTTAGAGGAGCAGAAGACAAGGTATTTTCTTCGAAAGCTTCCATGAAGATGTTAGCTACTACAGGTGATAGCCGAGATCCTATGGCCGCTCCCGAAGTCTGCTCATAGAAAGTTCCTTGAAAAGTAAAATAAGTGGAAATCAGACATGCTTTAATTAATCCTAGTAGGGTGGAGTCCATGTTATTATTTCGTAATATGTCAGTTATTATGGAAACTGAATTATCTATAGGAACATGTATGTACAGGGATTCTACATCAAAACTGACCAATATGTCTCCGGGCTCTAATTGGATGGTTATTAATCTTTGGACAAAGTGTCTAGAGTTTTTAACAAAGGATTCAGTTTTTCCTGTAAAGGGATGTAAAAGTTTGGCCAGATATTAAGCTATTTTGTAGGTTGGTGAGTCTATTGTGCTGACGATGGGACGTAGAGGTATATTTTGTTTATGTATTTTAGGCAGTCCGTAGAGGCGTGGAATCTGGGAGCTGCTTGATTTAACGGCTTTCTTTTCTTCTGGAGTGAGGCTGGAAGCGTTAATTAGAGATGTGAGGTTCCTTTCGATTTTGTTTGTTGGATCCGTCCGCATGACTTTGTAAGTATTGTCATGCAAGGTTTATTTTTTCAGTATATTTGTCCTTATCCATAACAACAGTTGCGTTTCCTTTGTCAGCTGGGAGAACTACGATGGTGTTGTTCTCGTTAAGTTTTTTAATAGCCTTCATATCGAATCGTATCTGCATGCTCTGGAGATAATTTTCTAATGGAAGCTTCGACACTACAAATTATTTCTTCCACTGATATGCACCTTGGAGTCATGGCGAAGTTCTGTCCTTTGGATAAGATAGTTTTCTCTGCTTCGGTAAGTTGCATACTTGACAAATTGACGACCGTGTTCGTTGGTGCGCTTGCTGGACTATTGTTGAATTTTCTTTTTTGCTTCATAGTGACTTGTTGACGGATTCTTTCTGCTTGGGCGTAAGTGATTTTATCCAACGTTACAAATTTGTCCTGTTCCATTAGAGATGATAATCTTGGATGTAATTTATAAAGATTAGGGGCATTTGTATCCATATCACGACAAATTGCCTTGATCCTTTCTCTGATTACGGCCATGCTTACATGCATGTAGATATTCTTGGCACTTCTGGAGGTTATGTGGTGTTTTATCTGCAATGATTTTTGTATTACATTTTCGTCACGACATCTTAGGAGAAAGATTAACTGGCATATCATCTTCAATTTGCTGCTGAGGAGACCGCCAAAGGTTTTGGCATCTTTTTTGATATCCTCCCAATAGAAGTTCGCTAATAAAGAACGAAAGCTCTCACGGCTTTGGTCAAGTTGAAAATCAAAGTTCTTGTGTTTAGACCGTGTCAAATTGGAATTATTATCTGACGTTTCGCCTACGATTGCATGAGGCATCTTCAGGGATGTTTACTCCACAATTGGAAACTGTTGGGCAATTTCAATCAACAGGCTGTTTAGATTCACAAAGGCGGTTAGCATCGAATGACCTACACCCAAACAGCACAAATACGTCTTAAAGACGTCCATAAAATGTTTGATCTCAACATTCAGGACGTCTTATGTATGTCCATAAAAGACGAATGACGTCCATAAGACGTTGTATAGACGTCTTATGTTACAAAAGGTAACGTCTTTAAGAGATTTGTTTACAACGTGTGATGGACGTCCCTTCCCAACATTAAAACAACATATTCCACCAATAAAATTATGTATATTAAAAAGGTTCCCTTTAATTTTTTTGTTTGTCTTGTTTACAAAGTCAAATCTTAATTATTCAAAAGCCCAAGAAATAACTTTAATTAAGAAAAAATTAAGAGCAAAATATACACTACCATTTTAAATAACTACAAGTTCCGCATGAATAATTTGCTTCAAAAAATATCTTCAACATAATGTCTTTATACAAAAAAATAAATAACTTAAGCATAATGTAAACTTTTTCTAATTTGAAATTTAAGAAGTGAGGTAGAAGAGCAAATATTTTCAGAACTACTACTGTTCGAACTATAAGTGAACCTATCAAATTTAAGCCTTGGTTTATCTCTTCGATATAATAACTCTAAAAGGTAGACTATCAACAAAATAAAAGTTTATTGAAATAAAATGTACACAAATCTTTAAATAGTTTTAAAAACAAGAATTTTTATTTAGTCGAATAACAAATCTAGTCTGATGCCCTTTTCAGCCCTGTTTGGATTGAAATTTCCTCATTCTTCCGACTTTTTACCAGTCCTGTTGTCTCTGTAGATCCTAATAAACTGATTTTAATTTTATAGGATAAAGTTTATCATTTGTGGGAGTAAATTTTGTGATATTTTTGCGTATTTTTATAATTGTCCTCTACTATAGAATCGTGACTTATACTATTTCAAGGTTAATATGCATAATGAAAGACAGAACTTACTCATAAGTCTCGCCAAGTTGCAATCGTAGAACTTTCTCTTTCCTTTTCGTACTAATCAACTGTACATGGTAATTTTACAAGCTCGCTTTACAAAGTCATAAATGCTCCCTACTCCCAGTTTTGAAATTTCTAAAACCTTAAACAAAATTACTTCTTGTAATTAACAAAACTCTATTTTCTATTATCTTTAAATAACATCAATCATCAGGAACAAAATAAATCTTACAGGTTTCATTAGTCGAGCACTCCATAAACAAACATTTCGCCTTCCACTTCATTAGTAATATTTCTTGTAAAATTTAGGACCGAGTCTGGATGAGCTGTGCAAGCCTTTTTCGCACAGATAATATTTTTGAAGATTTCATTTCATACTTCTAATAACATAGAGTTACTACAAAAATATAAGTGGTAAAGCATTCGGAAATTCCATGTAACACAACCTATAAATAACGTTACTGTTTTTCCTAAATACATATGATTCTCGATCTTACCTTAAGTATTACATAAACACGAATAAAAAAGATTTTCAGAGGCACATAGATAAATCAACTTATTTAATAAAATTCTTTCAAAAGTTAAATTTTCAGAGTCGGCACCCCAACAACATTAAAAATGAATAACGACATGATGAAATACAAAAACAAAAATGACAGAGTTGACAGAAACAAAAGGCGGGTTTTTTAAAGTTAGTTGGCATCATATTGTTATTGTTATCGGTACATTAAACAGTCTGTGACACAAAGCACCAAAGTATTGATAAAAAAGATCACGCAAGAGTTCCATTAACCAAGATCGTAGTGAGGCTACTAAAAATTTGTCGTTCAATCAAATATTTTAACCTCAACTTGTATTCAGCTAAGCTCTGTGCGGCGTTGCAAACTTATTACCCAACTGCGACAAAATCCATAGGGAAGGAAATGCTTTTTAGTTTTTATCAACTAAATTATACACAACTGTATTTATTTTCATATAAAATGTTGTATGTAGACTTTTAAAAGATATCTTAAAGACGTTGTATATAGACGTCTTATGGACGTCTTTAAAACAACGTCTATAAGACGCCTTATTTATGTCTTAAGACGTTCAGACATAATCTGGATATAAAAATGACGTCCATAAGACGTCTAGTGCTGTGTGGGCAGCTATGGTGGGATCTAAAGGACCCAACAAGGCCTAGACATCGATGATCAAGTTCACTACCTCTTGTTCATTCATTCAATCATTCATGTCTCAAACTGTAGCACGTCATCGTATTAACGGGATTTTAATATAATTGTCTAAAAAGTCTAGTTTCATTTCCAAGGCTCGTAGTTGCTTTAATAGCAGGCCTTTTTAAATAAAAGTTTAATATTACGTCAAATATAATGAAAAAGAAATACCAACTGGCCCGGCTAAATAAAC
This sequence comes from Diaprepes abbreviatus, assembly GCA_034092305.1. Taxonomy (NCBI): domain Eukaryota; kingdom Metazoa; phylum Arthropoda; class Insecta; order Coleoptera; family Curculionidae; genus Diaprepes; species Diaprepes abbreviatus. The sequence goes on from JASJET010000170.1 coordinate 1,018,125, forward strand.
TACCACTCAATCGTTTTACCCAATTTTAAATTATATAACAAAAAAATTCTTTTTATTTCACAATTTTACCTAATTCAAAAAAATGTTTTTTTTCTTACATAACATAACATGAATAAAGAAATATAGGAAGAGTATACTTTACTCATAACTACGTAAAATTTAGTCTAGATACATTTTTAAATTTCGGTAGGTATTAAAATTCAAAACTTGCCAAATTTTTTACATCGTTGGTCGGTCTACAATAAAACTACGCTTTACCAACTGACACCAAAAATAAATTAATTCCGGAAATGTTAGTCAGAATACAGGGGTTGAATAAAGATAACTAAAATGAATAAAAAAATTTTTAGGAAATTTTAGGTATCAAACATTAGGTTTGTGTTTTTCAGTAATTGGATGCGTTTATTTTAACAGAAATCATTTATTCTAAGCAAGTTTTACTTTATGCTCTAATAAAATAATATTTTCTGTTACTTACAAAATTTATAACTTAGTTTTATTGACTAAAATGTGGTTGAAGGACTTGGATTGACTTTATTTTTCTTTACTTGTACGATGTTTCAATTAGGTTGTATTTGTAATCGTTATCAAGTATAAACTAAATGTTTTGTCTTAAAGGTACAAGCTTATATAAGGACTGTGTTCATTAAAAGTTTCACTTCGCTATACACACCTCTTTGCAACCCCTCGTCAGATTCTCTCGAAGATAGGAATCAATTGCATATATTCCTGCCTGAAATACAGTGCTTCTCTATTATTAGTCTAGGAGTGGCTCAAGGTATTATATCTCCTGTATCATGGTCAATTTTGAACGCGTCCGTGAACCAGACTAGTAACTTATTGTATCGCCTGTTATAACCTTAGAGCAAAAACCACTGGACAATAAGAAACACATTCCTTTTTCACAATCCAGGATACTGAAGGAACTTCAGATAAAATGAACTGTCAGAAGCTACCATAGAAACAATCGGGAATATAATCAAAACTCATTTTATAAATTCGCTATGGATAATTCCGCGTGAATCTAAAAACGAAATGAACATCATTTTGATTTTCAACTTTGTCACTCGGAACTTTTGGGGGCTGCCTTGCGGATTACAAGACTCGCACACATTCGACATTCTCATCGGTAGTCGAGGTTAAAGGGCGCCCCTCCCTTGGATCGTCTTCCAGCGACTGTCGACCGTTCTTGAGCCACGCATACCACTCGAAAACCTTACTGCGGCTTAAACAATCTTCACCATACGCGGTTTTCAATAATTCGAATGTTTCCGAACCACTTTCCTCCAACTTGACACAAAATTTGATTGCGGTGCGTTGCTCCATAGCAAAAATTGTGACGCAGTGACAAAAACACGTCTACTTCAAACGAATACAGCTAGTCAATAAATGAAGTTTCGGCGCTCACATCTCTACTGTGAGTAACTGATGCATGATATTACATAGTTCGGCAGTCGGGTAACAGAAGGTGTGACTGCACTAGTTAGGAAAAAGTCACACAAAAGAGCTTTAAACCTTTCAGTTTAGTTGGCTTCTTCATATATAAATATATAAGTATAAATATTAAAGTTTATACATATATGTATATATACACTGCCCGTCAATCACTTTTGCCATATCTACGCGAAAACAAGTAGAACTTCAAAGTTCTGTATTTCAGTAAGGAATCATCGCATGACAATTATGAAAAAAGCATTTAAAAGCCCTTTGCGAGTACTTGCAGATGATATAAAGTGTAAGTCGATTTTTAGTTTTTTAAAGGTTTTAATCGAGAATAAAAAAATTTAAAAAAAAAATTTTGACTTTATTAAATTCGACGCCATTTTTGTAGAAAAGTTGGTAAGAAAATTCTGATTACACAATTTTTTAGAGTTCTCCAAGAAGTTGAAATTACTTTTTTAAAGTTTGATCTAAGTGTATGTTTGACCAAAATACGATCCTTCTTACGAAAAAAAATTACTATTTTTCAATGTTTTGTATATTCTTAACTGAACTAGTTAGAGAAAAACTTCAAAGAGAAAAAATGTCTGTTTTTGCATGCAGAATGACCTTTATTAGTTATGAAATGTTTTCCGCGAATTTCATTTTTTTTTAATTTTTAATTTTTTTTGAAAATTAAAACGATAATATGCTGTTTACGACTGATCACTGAGTATGATACCAACGCGTAATTTACTGACAATTTTTCAAATGTTTTTACAACAGTTAATCCTATGATAAATAATTAAAAATTCATGTCATCTGCAAGTACTCGCAAAGAGCTTTTAAATGCTTTTTTCATAATTGTCATGCGATGATTCCTTACTGAAATACAGAAGTCTACTTGTTTTCGCGTAGACATGGCATAGTAATTGACGGACAGTATATATATATATATATATATATATATATATTATATATATATATATATATATATATATATATATGAATTATGTTTGTACGAATGTATGTTTGCTGAATGTGATTTCAGCACTACAACAGCATAATGTGGATATAACCACTGTTAATGCATCTCACACGGAGGTATCCGTGAAAGCCGTATAAACATTATATATATATATATATATATATATATATATATATATATATATATATATATATACATATATATATATTATATATATATATATATATATATATATATACATATATATATATATATATATATATATATATATACATATATATATATATATATATATATATATATATATATATATATATATACCCAAAAAGCGGCGAAAAAATTACACATTCAAAAGTAAGACGAAAACTATTATAATTTTGAAAATGCGACGAAAAAATTACAGTTGTAAAAGTGCAACGAAAACTATTATAATTCTTAAAATACGATGAAGATAATTTGCCACACATTTTAATGATATAATTTTCTACGTCGCACATTTTAAAAATGTAAAGTTTTTCGTCGTATTTATTAATAATGTAATTTTTTTCCGCATTTATTAAATATTTTTTTTCGGCATTTAGGCCGCCTGATATTCTAGTTTTCGCCGCAGGAAGTGATGATTTTCGCCGTGCTTTATAATTTTTTTTTTCACCGCAAATCTTTAGGCGTTATTTTTTTGGCTACATATTTAAAAAATTTCTCACTTGTATATTATTCCTTAAAAATAATATTTCTTGCAATGCACTTTTAAATGGTTGAAAATGGTAAAAAAATATATGAAAAATGGTAAAAAAATTGAACTGATGGAATAGTTCTCGACTCACTTTTCGATAAATTATTTTTTTCGTTGCAAAGTTTTGAAATGTAATCTTTTTCACCGCTCTTTTATAACTGTAATTGTTTTCATCACACTTTTTGATGTGTCGTTCTCTTCGTTACTGATATTTTTTTCACCGTACTTTTATTGTTATAACAGTTTCCATCACAATTTTTGAAGCGTTATTCTCTTCATCACAATATTCTCAAATATCATTTTTTTTCACCAAACTTTAGCAGTTATAATCGTTTTCACCACACTTTTCAGTAAGAGGGAGGCGCATATTTTATACACGTAATTTTCTTCGTCGTATTTTCAAAATTGTAATAGTTTTTGCCACACATTTTAAATATGTAATTTTGTTCGTAGCACATTTTAAAGATGTAATTTTTCTCCATATTTATTAATGATGTAATTATTTTCATAGCATTTGTTAAAGATGTAATTCTATTTTGTGCCCCATATATGAAGAAGTGATGATTTTCACCGTGGTCTTATAAATGTACTTTTTTACCTAAAATCTTTAGGCGCTATTTTCCCCCATATTTCAGCGTCATTGTCTTCGTGAACACCATCAATATATGGAGCTCAACACGAAAAGGAGAAAATTTATAGAAACAATCAAATAACAATAATTTCGACAATCACAGTTTAGTCAAAATATCATTACCTTTTCAAAGTAATACAAGACAAAAGTTTACGTTTTCATTCTCCTTCGTCTTAGTTCCTATACTCGCCTTTGTTAATGAGTTTATAATAAAAAAGCATTGTCAAAAGAATAGTAAAAGCAAGAATATACCTTACTTCCAAAAATACAATGTCAGATTTGAAAATACCACTACGTATTTGATTAAAATTAAATAATGAGCAACATTTGGACAAAATTCATCATTCACAGGTATATTTTTCGTTACCTTTCACTGTTTAGGAATTTGGACGCTTACCAACTTAAATTTAGACCAAAGAAAATTATATTTTTTAAACAAAGAAAATATCGAGGAAAATACGTATAACCGTCAAAGTTTAAAATACATTTGATGAGGAATATATAGCAGTTTAAGTGAACTGCAATAACGTTAATAATAATAAATAAACTTGATTTGTTGCATAGATTTTAAATTTGTATCAAATTTAAACAGTTTACTACTAATTCCGTGAATAAATAAGTTGAAATGCCAAAACCATATCTTTTCCAGCCGATTACTTGACCTGGGCCATATTTTAATTTTTCAGTTAAGACAAAAAAAATAAATGGATGAGCAAAAAAAAGTATGAATCACCTATTAAAAATGTCGTCTAGATGCTCACAGATGAATATCCTTGGCTATAACATGGCACATATGTGACGCACATTGGTTTAGAATCGGAAGAACTTGATCAAAATTAATATCTTTGAAAGTAATTGTCAAATATTTTCTAATATTTATAGGGGTTGTCTGTTTCAACCCCTAAAAAGGTAGGATTACTGACATCGCGAAAGAAAATGAAAAAATAATATTGATATAAAATTGCAATTTATTTTCACAAAGCATATATATCACTAACATATAAAAAAATCTAAAAATATTTAAAATGAATCATCAAATTCTTGCTCTTTTTCTTCATCTTCTTCTTCATCGGTATCATCTTGGGAAATAATTTCTTAGTCTTCTTGATTAACTCTTATTAAATTTAGCATATCACTATCCACCTCCTTATGATGTTTTCGACTAATAACTAAATGCATCAAAACTAAGAATTAGACTGTGAAACAAATCTTCATTGATTTTTTTGTGGACTAATCTTTCCGGTGTAATTCTGACGACATAATCTGATATCTTTATTCTTCGTTTCTTGCACTTCTTTTGAAAGCTCACCAATTGGAACTAAAGGTTTCTGAACTATGATTGGTCCGTGTATAAGTAACTTGTCCACAAAAGTGGCATATAAGATCAATTCTACAACAAACCATACTGTTCAGCTATTTTTAGACGGTACTGCTCGAAATTTTTAAGATCTATGTCGTAGCCACTGTTAATTGTCCCCAAAATTACTCCAAATCGATCAATTAACTTTTCACTTATTCCAGTTATCTCTACTGACAAAGCTGGATTTGAAAAAAAAATCTGGTAGTGTTGCGATCATTTGTATTCCCAAAACCAAACTGTGGAAAGTCTATTAAAAGTCCAATTTTTTGCCGAAATACAGTTTATAAAAGTAGTCTTGGTGCTTCAAATATATCTCCCTGTGATCTTTGGATACTTTCCATGTTTTGAAGTTAAGTCTGTATGCTACATGCAACAAGCATTCAAAATATCCTATATAGCCATGTAATACAGATAGACCAAATTTCAAAGTGTTATCTTGAACTAACACTACATCGTTCATTTGCGAAATTTTGGCGCTGCAAATAAAACAACTTATACTTGATGTTTTTGTTAATGCATTTCATAATTTACCATCAACCATTGTTAAAGATAAGTTGAATTTTATGAGTCAAACTGTTGAACTGTATGACATTAAAAGTTTAATTTCACTGTTAACACATACTTCTTCTAAAATAGATGTTTTGGATGTTTCAGGCACTCATTGTAACCTCAATGCAGGTCGGGGATTTTTCCACAAAGTTTCTTTTGAATTTACATCAACAAGTTAAAGAGGCACCAGGGAAGTTGCGAAAAGACTGTCTTTTGCTAGTGGTGTATCTTGATTTTGGTATTTGTAGGAGGTGTAACCCGAGCTCCCATCAAATCTCCTCTTGCACAATAAAAAAAATAACGAAGTGTCATTGTATCCAACAGTAATTTCACAGGTTTTGTCTAATAGTTTCTGTAAAGGTACCTCGCATTTTTTTTTCACTTATTAATATTTATTATGGATAAAACCCTTTTTTCGTATCTAGAACTTTCTAATACGAAGGATATAAGTGTATCCATGAAACTTAGCTCCATTTTTTAAAGTAATATATTGATTGCTAGTTAAACTAGAGGAATTGAGCAGTGCTTTAGCATCTTCTAGGCGATAACTTGATAAATTCTTTTTTGATGTCCCCTATGTTCGTAAAATTCTTGTAGCTCGTGTAGGCGTGCTTGTAGTTGCACCCGTAAGTAGTTTCGCTGCAGCTTGGTTACCAGCTTCCCTCAGTTTCACTGCGGTAGCGAATGATAATTCGGTGACAGATTTATATCTTCTCAATTCTTCTAAGTTCACAATAAAGGGTTTAAATTGGCAAGTGCAAGTCAATGAGATTTGAACATTTGAATAAGAAAATCGTTTTGGCATCTTTCACGACAGGTCCGAGATGGTCTCTGACTTTTGTCACGAATTACTGACAGTGACATAGTCTTGCCAAACGTGAGTATAAAAGGGCCCTGGCAAATAAATGGGTGCAAAATAACAAAAATTATGGCGGTGGATGAAAAACTTCAGAAACACTATTCGTATTTTGATCAGTTTTTACGCAGAGCCAAGCGGGAGTTTGAAATAAAATTAAATCAAGAAATAAAGCAAAATTGTACACTAGATGACTTTGATATATACAAAGTTTTAGGTGCCGGATCTTTTGGAATGGTAGTTCTCTCCAGGTAGATGGTAAACATAGTTTCTTTGTAAATTTTAAGGAAGTGAATGCAGTTTTAGACGTACATCAAAGCCACAACCAAAACTTATACAGTTTACTATTTTCACAACTCAGTAGAATACCGTTATGTGCGAAAGTTAAGCAAAAAAAATAGTTAAGGTTGATATAAGTTAACAATACGTATCCAAACCCCAAATGGATTTCTTTCTATTTCAGTAATTAAAGAGGTATCAAATATCAATCATACACGGTCACATATAAATGTCGAGCATATACTACTGGAGGTAGCGAGCAATAGTTCGCGCACGCTACACAACAAAGAGAGAGAGGTGATGAACACGGAGGTCGTGCTATCTCTCTTGCTCAGAAACGCGATTGTTCGGAGCAAAGTACGTGTCGCTTCAAACAGCAGTTTCTTAGATAATCAAATTTAAACGTTTTATTGCTTATTGAAACTCATCGTAGCCCCCTCACACTTTATCCAGGCTTAGGATTGGTCCAACAAATTTGGAGAATATTTAAGAAACAGCAGGTCAACAACGGTAAAAATTTATATAACAACCAGCTAATAGTTATATATATATATATATATATATATATATATATATATATATATATATATATGTATATGTATATGTATATGTATATGTATATGTCTATGTATATGTATTCTCCTTTCAGGCAGAGAAAAGGAAAGAACATATACAAACAGTTTATTTCCTGCAAATACCACTCTGATCCTCTCTTCATACGCTTTTCGACCACCTTATAGTCTCGTCAGTGGAGCTGTATCGGACCGAGAGCAACATTAGCAGGAAATAACTGATATATGAAATATAAATTCCAAGGTATGTCGGTAGAATATTGCAAAACTGCAAGTCAAGTCAAGGTCAGATCCAACCTCTCTCTGGGGGGGGGGGGGGGGGGGAGCGATGTTACAAAAAAAAGGAAAGATCGAAATTATTCCCCACCCTATTCGTATACAAGACAGTGCAGTATGACAAAAGAAACGAGATCCACGTTCCTAATGCAGCAGGCAGACGAATTTATTTTTTTCTGAATTCGAAGCCCTTGGTGGTGTGGTTATCGCTCCTCACTCCTTAGATCCGCCCCTGCACCGACTTCAAAAATTTCAATTTTATAAAAAAATTTATATTGTTATTTTTAGCTTTTTAGCGCTTTTTTAGAAATCGGATCAATTTTTTTATAAAAATATTATTTGAGTTTCTAAGTTCGTAAAAAAGAACTGATTTTATCCGTAATTGTAGACCACATTAAGTTGATAACAAAAAAATGATTTAATTCTGAGAATTCTCCAATTTTTTTTAATAAAATTGTACCAAACAAATAATTAGTCCACTATAATAAATCCGCTATCTTGAATTTTAAGAAATTAATTTTAGATTCGTAACCTAGTCCACCAAAACCCCCTTGGGACATATAAATTTTTTCGTCCGACATATTTTTGTATGTACTCCCCAAGAACGAAAAAATGTAAAATTTTTAGTCCCCCATGTTGTATTCGCCATATTAAATTGTAAAAAATTAATTTCAGATTTGAAACCTACAATTTCAAAAACTACCAAATACCAATTTTGAAAAATAATTTTCAATCCACCACATTGAATACGCCATACTGAACTTCAAAAAAATTATTTAAAACTCATAATCTTATCTTTATCTACACCCTTAAAAACTCCCCAGTAACAATTTTGAACATAATCAGAACATATTTTTAAATTCGTTTTTTGCACTCTCGGAAACCCCACAGCAATAAATTTTGAACAAAATGAAGAGACGTTAAATTTTTAGTCCGCCATGTTAAATTTTTCTAAAATAATTTTGAATTTGTAATTTACGCCCTTAAAAAGCCTTTATCAATTTTGGATCTGCCATATTAGATCGGCCATATTGATTTTTTTACAAAAAATAAAATCATTTTCGGTGATAAATATTTGTTTTCGTTTGTTATTCCTGAAATTTAAACAGCAACCCTCCGATATAATAGATTTATACATTTTTTGGATTGACACACAATAGGGAGCAACAGTTTAGAGCACCTTTAGAAAGAGTAAAAAACTATTCGTACAATTCACCAAGCCATGATAAAAATTACAAATTGCGTGAACCTTGACGTTTCTGAGATTTTTAACTAGATTAATCATAGAATTCTAATGTAAAAAGTTAAAAATATATGATATTAGAGACATAGCGTTAGCTTTAAAGGTTGTGGAGAATGGCATCTGTGGTAGACTGATTGTGTAAAATTAGGATTTTGACTAGAATAGTGTTTCTTAGGAACCTATACTTGAATCTTTGTTATATGTTTTGTACACACACAGCAGCGAAAAAACCTGGAAATTCTATTAGCAGGGAGCATCAATAAATTACATTTTCTAGATTTTAATTACGTTTCAAATAAACGTAATGTATAGAGAGATTTTTCTATTTTTTTTACCCATGTCAGCGAGTGACATGTAAGCATATGGTGTCTAACTACCAAGATTTACTTGGGCACTCAAAGACATTTTACGAAGAGGAGTAAAATCTCAGTGTTTACTTATAGCTATAAGATTTGCATCAACAATGAGTTATTATTTTTAGGGACAACAGAAACAACAAAATTTGCGCACTAAAGCTAATGGAGAAAACTAATATAATTAAAACGAAACAGTTACAACATACAAGTGCAGAAATTAGACTAATGAAGAACCTCAATTTTCCTTTTTGATTGATATGCATGGTTTTTTTATGGTAAGTGCGTAAACAACATTTTTAGGTTAGGATATTTATGACGAACCGAACATTTTTTACATTGGTTCCATATGATATAAAAAAGTTAATATACCTAATTACGTGTACACGTGTACGGTAGCTAAAGCAAGGTACTAAAACAAGTAACTAAATTTAGTTACTTGTATCATGTGAACAACTTGATTTAGTACTTCCATAAGTACTGCATTTAGTAAACTGTTTAGTCAAATGAATAGAATCACAAATATATTTTGTGAATAGAATTAACTTTTATTTACTTACATCTAAGTAATGCTTCCAAGCTATGTAGCTGGCCTCCAAAAATTCCAAAATGGCGTAAGAAATGTAGCTGGGCAACTTTACGTGGAATATTTCGATAAAACATCCGGATATAAATCCCAGGTTTCAACTCGAATTACATTCCAACATACAATTTATAATTACAGCAGTCCGGAGGTAGTATAGAGGAAAAGCAACACTATCCACCGGTAAAAATTTGGACAAAATCACAAAAACTCCCCATTGAAATCTTATTAAGGTTTAATAGCGTTGATATTCTGAACACATCATTTTTATATGCATTCTTGTAAGGCCTACAATTATAATGTATTTTTTCTAGAATAATGCGTACGTAGGAATTGCTATGTCCTTCGCAAATGGAGGAGACATGTTCATTCATCTTCGTGACATGAAAAAATTTGATGAGTCCTTAGCCAAATTTTATACCGTTCAAGTGGTTCTAGCTTTCGAGTATCTCCACCATCTAGGGGTAGTTTATAGGTATGTTCAAGGAGGTTAGAAAATATAACGTATTAAAATATAGAGGGGAAAACCGGTAGTCCCATATTCGAATTAAAAAAAAAAGTTCATATCGTAGTCATCTACGTAGTCGAAATTAAACAAAGTCACTTGGGAAATATATTCGTTAATACTTTCATTGCTGTGACTAGAATTTTCACAAGCCGGAAACTAAATATTTTCATCCAAATTCCACACGCAGAACGCTATTGTCATTCGGCACTTTTTGTTTTTTTGTTCCAATAATTTCTCGAGATGACATTTTTCGGTTTCAATAATCCTCAGATATTTAAATATAATCAATTTAATGCAAAATTGCGTCTACATATTTTTTTAATTAAATATAGATACATATCTCTACCCACGAAATATGCTAATATTCTAACAAACATTAAAACCCCAGGGAGTTATCCAATCTCCTCAATATTTATAGTGATAATTTTTTTAGGGATTTAAAACCAGAAAATATACTATTAGACACACAGGGCTACCTAAGAGTCACTGATTTGGGATTTTGTAAAAAAATTGATAATACAAGAACCTATACTTTGTGTGGTAAGTCGACATTTAGAGAGAAAATATACAATTATCATTGATACACTATTTATTAATTATGCCACTTTTAAACTTCGCGATATTTTTAGGTAAAGGGTCCTCTGGTGGCAAGTTACAGAAACAGTTTCATGTGTGACTGAGACTGTTCACCACATGCCAAATATTAACTTTAATAAACTACGATTTTAAAACAAAATAAATGTTGACATCCTCTTAACTGACTTAAGTTTCCTGATATTTTTTGCGGACATCCTGTAAACAATACAACTTACTCAGTTTGATAAAAAAAAAAAAAACTTCGAAATATCAACAAGAAGATATTTATAAGAATTATTAATATTATATCGCCAATATTAGCTTGACTGGCCCATTACAAATGACCTTGAATAAAAATGCATTACACAGATGTAAGGCGTAAGACTCAGCGGGTCTTATACCTTATTGTAAGAATAAGCTAAGGCTGTGAATTTGACACTTCACTACTTCAAAATTTTACCATCCTATAATCCTCATAGGAAGAATGAGTCCCGATATGCCGGATACAGCACGTCACCGACCTCACGATCAACAGCTGCCCGTCAGCCCTTTCCACTTTTTAAAATATTTACTATTTTTACTAATATTATAATCTTACAGATACTTTGGCGGAGCCTTTGAAGTTGGAGGTTTCAATTTTCGTGACCTTGCTCACTTCGCGACCCACTAAAGTACCCTGGGAAAAATTGTTGAAATTAGAAAGCATACCACAGTAACACTGACATAGTGATTAAATAAAAAAAAATTAATTCCATTTGACGCTTGTGTCGCTGCCGGATTGCGTGCTGGGAGAAGTGATGGCCACTGCGATTGCTACACTGATGAAAAATAACTTCATTTCGTGAGCCCATGCATGAATTCCAACAACTAGTAGTCGATTAATTACAAAGGCTTCCGACAAGGAATGACGATTTACTCATGGTTATTTATGATTATTTCGGGATAACATAATGAATTCACAGTGATTGTCGTAAATTTATAAAACTGACAAATTATTTGTTATAAGACTCTGAAACTGATTATAAATTTAGATATTACTATCACGTCTTATTTTCGAAACTGTCACTATCCGCATAGAAATCATCTAAAAGCTTAGCCCCCCCCCCCCCACAATAAAAAAATTAGAGAAAGCACGATCATGCTTTTAGATCGCAACATTGAGCCATCTATGAACGAAATGGGCAAATAGGGAGAGAGGATTGATCATACATGGAGGACTGCTATCTGATTTATCATCTGTGATGAGCAATGACAGATGAATGAATATAGTATTTAAAAGAGAACAATTTACTTTGGTATAAATTTTAAGTTTCTGCTTCTATGCAATATTTGTAGATGAATTATTCTGAAAAAAAATTTTAATGATTAATGACAACCAATTTTTACCCTGTCACCAAAGACTGACTATGTTGCTTTTCAAATAAAACATTCAAAAAAATAGGTTATTTTTTACATTTCTGGATAAAATATAAGTGTAAGGCTATAAAATACAGGAAATGTATTTTATTGTTTTATTTACCATATAAATGAAACAGTATAATTACTTAAAATAAATATTTCATAACGATGAGTTAATTAAGGTACTGAGATAGAGGACAGATGCAAATTCAAGTCAGTCAAAATAACATATCTTAAAATGAAAATCGTATGCTAGTTACAATAGCAATTCATGGCCACATAATTTGTTCTATTCTTGTAATTTAAATATCGACGATTTGTAAATTTAGTAGCTATTCCTATCCCTGTTAAGAACGTCAACTTAAAAAATAATTTCCTAGAATATATGTTACGATCACTGTAATTGTCTCCAGTCTACAACATATAAAAAAAATTCTGCAAATTGCCTTAGTGTCAGTTATGATATAGACACTTTTTTATAATTTTTACTAAAAGGTGTTTCAGTAAGGACGTGTCGATGTTGAAATCGAATAAAACAAGCTGTGTATGAGGTATTAACGAAATTATTTTTTATTTGAAAGGCCCATGTATGCCATTATATATGAAATATAACATCGTTCGAATGTCCGCCGCGGCTTCTCACAGTGGCACGGATCCGAGTGGTCTCTGCCGCATAGATCAGGCTGAATTTGAGCGATAGCTTTGGTTAGGTTGACTTTAAGTGCGTCGGTAGATTGCGGCTTATTAGCATAGATCTGCAACTTCAGACAATCCCACAAGAAAAAGTCTAGCGGAGTCAAATCGCACGATCTTAGTAGCCAGTTCACATCGCCTCTGCGAAAGATAACCATACCCTCAAATCGTTCACGCAGAATATTCATCGTGAAGTCCGCTATGTGGCACGTAGCGCCATCCTGCTGGAACCACGTGTCGTCTACCTCCACATCGTTCAATTTGGGCCAAAAGAAATCAGTTAGCATAGTCCTGTAGCGCTCGCCATTGAGGATGATGGCCTCACCAACTTCGTTTTCAAAAAATTATGGACCTATGATGCCACCGGCCCAAAATTTGCAGTAACTTTTTATGGATGCATTACCACCTGGTGAACTTCGTGTGGGGTGGCGTTGGTACGGCAATTGTGTTTGTTAACATAAGGTTTGTTCCAACCCGCGTCAGAAACAGTTTCTGACCGTCAGGATTCTGCGCATTAACTTAAATATAATGTGAAATAAGTTAAAGCGCTGAATCCTGACGGTCAGAAACTGTTTCTGATGCGGGTTGGAACAAACCTATAGCCATTCATCCAAAAATGCGCCTCGTCAGTAAAGATGATTTTTCGGCCAAAATTGGGATCCTCTTCCAAAGGCTCCAAAGTCCAGTCATCGAACAAATGGCGTTGTCTATGGTCATTAACTTTGAGCTCCTGGATCAGTTGGAACTTGTAAGAGTGTAGGCCCAAGTTCCAACGCAAAATTCGCCAAGTTGTAGTCTGCGAAAAGCGGAGTTCTTGTGCACGGCGAGGAATTAACAGCCTCGGGTTTTCCTGCACACTTTCATGAACCGCGGCGATGTTCTCGGCTGATCTGGCGTTTTTTTTCATTTCACGTACGGGTATTGGCTCCAAAAGTGAATTTTTTTAGATAACAATATCATTCTTTGTAAATTTTGATAAGCCATTTTGAATTAGGTATCATAAAAATAAAAATTTCAATTTTCTGACTTCATATTCAACGACCCCAAACCCCCCCCCCCCCTCTCAAGTATAAATCTCCGAGGTAAATATACAATACAATAGAAAAATGTAAGCCTCAAAGTGTTAATGTTCATGCTCATGACGTTGTTGGGATATATATACCCAGATAGCACAAGATTTCCATTGGATATCCAGAATAGGTACATATAATGTCCTGTATGTCCATGGACCGTTTATGGATGTCCATTAGATGTGATGACCTGTAATCTATATGGACGTCCATATCTGGATGTCCAGTGTAAGTCCATCAGACGTCCATTAATTAAATTTCGGGTTGTCGGTAAAATCGGATACTGTTATATCGGCCTGTAGAATTGTCATTTCTTAACAAGCCTTCCCGCTATGATCACAAAATATCCCTTCAAATATTTTGTGCCCATTATTGTGTTGACGTCGAGCTAAAAAAGACCTTTGGAGTTTTAGTTGAGCTAAAATCAAGTGTGCTTTTTATTTGAAGAAGATGCCACCGTTAAAGGTAAGTATAGTTTTTTTTAATTATACCAAAAATTACCGAACGAAACTACAGACATGGCCGACGAAAAGCTGATAATTTAGTATCAAACTCGCACAAATTTGAAAGTGAACAAAATATTCAGTATCAAAACACGTATGTTAAAATATAGCTTTTGTAGCTATACTTTTTCATACAATTACTTATTTAAATGGAAATTACTACAAATAAGTGCAAATATTTTGATAGGCCAATGAATTTTGTATCTTGTTGGTTAAAATGGAGCACAGAGTTGTAAATTTGTGTAATAATAAAATTGTAAATTTTAGAGAAAATTCTCTCTGACAAAGTCATTATTGAGTAATCAGTCTAATAAGATTGCTGGCATTAATAAATGTTATCAAAATTTATAATGGAATAAAAGCTATAGCAAATTTGAATAATTATATTAATTTTTTATGACTATTTTGGATTAAACGCTAGTAAAAGTTTACATTGATGTGTATTTTTGTGCAGTATAATTGTTTAAAAATATATAATAAAGTTTTGACAGTTCGACTCTAGGTTTAGACTTATAATTTAATTTATTTTAATTATTTTTTAGATGAATTTTCCACAGATTGGTCCAAATAAAATTCCTATGTGAAAGCCAATTTGTACCAAATTAGAGAGGATATTCAGGTAATCTTAAATAGGGAAAAAACAACAAGTATCTACAAAGAATTTTCTGCAGGAGTTCATCTATCCTTTTACTTAAGAAAATAATCAGCTGCCTCAAGTCACATAAGATCTTCAGGACAATTTAAACTTCAAAGATGTAGTAAGTTTATTACACTTCTCCTGAAATAAAAGCTGAAACTTATTCGAGTAATGCTTCTTTATGTGTATGAGTCTATTGATAAAAAAAAACTTAATTTACAGGATTATTTTATATATTTTTTTACTTTGATTCTTAAAGTCAAAAATATTCTTAGGTTAGCATATGTGGAATTAACGTTTAATTATCTCAATAAAGTAATATAATTTTAGGTTTTACAATTAGCGAAAATTAGAGGAAATTATACCTATTAACTTATTTAAAAGATATTTTATTGTAACAATGACAGATAGCCTTTCCAAGAATTATACATATGATGGAACAGTAAAGTGCCCTTTAAAGAACTTATGTTCACTATTTGTAGGTAAGTTACCACTTAAATATAAAAATTTGATGAAAAAAATCTCTCTGTTTTATTTGTCATACTCGTAAATAATAAGAACAAATTAGGTGTCAGATTTCACACGTTGAACTCTAGATCCTCTTGTTCTGATAATACCCAGACAAAAAGTGTGTTAAAATTTTTTTTCTGACCTGTTGGTTTAAGCACTCTAAGCAATAACGATGCATTTGGTTTTTATATATATATATATATATATATATATATATATATATATATATATATATATATATATATATATATAAATATATATATATATATATATATATATATATATATATATATATGTATATATATATATATATATATATATATATATATATATATATATATATATATATAGAGAGAGAGAGAACCATAAAATACTGCATCATTTAACGTTAAACCTTATTAATTTTCAGCTGCGGTAGAAGAATGGGGGGCCGATAAAAAACAGCCGAAGACGAGATTAGACAATGGCAGAAAAGATTGAACGACAGAAATAAATCTAGAAAAAAATAATTATTGTAACAATAAAAAGTCTTTATTTCAATAATTGGTATATTTTCTATTACCCAATTAAAATTGTACCTATTACTATGGAACCAGATAACTTATTCATAGCGATCTTTTTACAGCTTGAACAATTTAAATCAATTGAAGCTATATTTTGTAGCACTTGCAATTCGACTAATTATAAAATTTTATATTCTTATATAGTATTGTATAAAAACTTGACAATTGTAATCAATAAGTATAATATGTGGATCCAGTTTCTGTTACCTGGTTCGCTAATGTAATTTATATCTGTTTAATTTTTGGACTAATAGGGCCATCTATGGTTACTTGTTATCGACGTTTGATGACATGAGTGGTCTGTGTCTTCAGAAGTGCAGATTAATTAGGTACTGCAAGCTCTCGGACCCTAAGCAAATTCTGAAAATATCTACCATTCACGTTACCGGAACGTCAAGAAGAGGGAACCATAGATTATGACCTATTTATCCAAAAGCACAATACCATCGGATAATATGTCCACAATCGGGTCAAGAATGTACAATATATGGACATCCAAAATTAGTCCTATTAATATCCAAAAATGATCCATACTTGGACAATATATGTAATCCAAAAAGACGTCCATGAGTGGGACAAACGTATAGTCTAGTGGATATCCATAGCATGTTGGTGGACAAATTCTGGACATCCCATGGATACCCAGTATGTCCAGCTTTGGATAAACGATGGATATCCAGTGGACTGAAGTGTGCTATTTGGGCAGTAAGAGTTAAGGTCAGTCCAATACAAATTCGCTTAGAAATTTGCTTTTTATAGGAATGCGTTTTGTACAAATGTGATAAAATATAATATAGCAGGTCACGACGCAAGCAACGTCATAAAATTTGGTTTTGACGGTAACGCCTTTTGTCGCATCTGTAGGAAGAAATAATCTGTGCTGTTTTATTTAAACTTAATGTTAAATATTTTAGGAACACCCGAATATCTAGCACCAGAAATTATTTTAAGTCAGGGATACAACAAATCTGTGGACTATTGGTCACTGGGAGTTTTAATTTTTGAAATGAATGCCGGATATGCTCCTTTTTATGCTAGAGATCCAATGAGACTATATGAAAAAATTGTTTCTGGAAAATATTCTTATCCGACGCATTTTTTCCCGGTCCCTGAAAGATCTCGTGGGGAATTTATTAGTTGTTGACAGAACTAAAAGGTAATATTATGTTTTATAACCACAATTTACTCTTATTACAATAATAGTAATAGTAAATAAGTTTATTATAAAGGCAAAAAATTATTACAAAACGCAGAGATTCAGAATTAGGAAATTTTATTATAGAGTTTTGATATAACAAATCCAAATATAATTCAATATTTCAGGTTATTGTAAACTTTCTACCAAAAGATATTTTTAAGGTTGAAAAACAACACACCCAAAACCATAAAAGAAAAACAAAAAATATTTTTATAAAACATAATTTCAACTGCTATCATCATATTGGGTCTGTGTTATTTGCTGTCCGACTTATTTTTACTGGTTCAACTTACATATCCATCAAAAATTGTTCTCTGATATAACGTGTCTTTACGCACCTTCGCTCCACACTTCGAGACTACATTGTTCTAAACTTTCAGTCCATCTCTACCAATTTGTTTGTTATATGATTTGGAATTTGCCCACTTAAATCTTATAACGTTAAAGTCGCAGTGGTATGGTGGGAGCTAGTAATACCTCATGACGATACTGGCTTAACAGCTCATTTGCGACTTACAATAACTCAAGCTTGATTAATTTATCATCACAGTTTATATTATTTTGCCTTCGGCCAGGAAATATTTTGAATTTTCGTACATGATGTTGATGACTATTTCTCTATAACAACACTTTGATATAGTACATTTTCTATAACTATCAATAATGGTTCTTCCATACTAGATATTAACTTATTGTTGGCCCAACCTAGTCAAACATATGGAGGCAAACAGCAAACTTGTTCCATGAACAAATAGCCTTGCAGGGACTGCATGAACAACATTAAGTCGTTTACCCATCATGTTTTTAAGATTTGCGTATAACTTTATTATTTAAACTGCTAAGAAAATATTTTATTACCCTTTGAATAAATCCAAGTCTTGTCTAAGAAAACTACTTACTTCTTTTGAATAGGAACTATTGAAATTTTCCATATACTTTCGCAGAAAATGTGATATTGCAAAAGCAATGCTTGTTTTTTCAAATTAATAGTATTCTACTGTCATCCTTTTTGTATTTGAATCCCAGTTCCTTAAGCCGAGTGTGACTGAGATAGGTACAGTCATGCGTGCTACGCCAAAGTCCCATTTATGCTGCATTTAGTTTTAATTTACAATGATTAAGAAGTGATCACCACACTTTTCTTATATCTAAAGATGGTTTACTAAAACAACTCGGGTTCTGATGTATAACCGCGACTTCTTGAATTTCCAGTGTTGTTCTCTGTGTAGAATTTTAGCTTCAGACCATTTTATGTGGTGTCCATGAGTCCAGGCATGGTTGGCGCCACCAGATTTTTCTGTTTCTTCTCGAGATGTGTATTTGTGAGGTTCTTTGATCCTTACGTCAAGCGGTCTATTTGTTTCGCCAGTGTAGGAGTTGCCACATTCACATGGTATCTGATACACACAGTTTTTTCTTGTTTCTTTGAGTTGTTGGTTTGACCCTCGTGAGCCGACTTCTCAGAGAGTTACTTGAATTAAAACAACGTTGATTTTCTATTGTTTTCCTATTCTTCTAACTTTTTCCGAAATGCCTCTAACATAGGGTTCAATTGGTTTTCATTCTTCGTTCGTTGTCGCTACTGTCGTATTTCTGCGTTGTTCCAAAATTTTGTTCACCAGATATACTGGGTATCCGTTAGCTGTCAGGTGTTATTAATGTGATCTATCTCTTATTTCATTTATTTAGATATACATTAATTAAAATATATATATATATATATATATATATATATATATATATATATATATTATATATATATATATATATATATATATATATATATATATTCTCTCTATTCTAGAGATAGTCGGTAGAAGAATCACCCATTCAATATTTTAAAATTATCTACCTTTAGTTTTTCCTTATTTTAGATACGGGTTACTTAAAAATGGAGTAAAGGACATTAAAGGTCACGACTGGTTTAAAATGTCGAATTTGACCAGATCTTAGCAAAAAAAATAACATCTCCATACATTCCCAAGATAGACGACGATATGGATACAAGATATTTGAAACTCCGACCAAAGCATTCGAAATTAAAAAATTTTCCAGCGACCAATTTGCGAAAGAATTTGATCAAATGTTTGCTACTACATAACCTTGATTATTTAAGATATATTTTATATTGTATTGCATTTACAAATTATAGATTTATACAACTTTTGTCTTCTAATGTTTTTTTACAACTTGAGTATACCTAAAATAATTTTGGAGTTGCCCAGAATAAAATACTAAAAACAACAAAATATTTAGACCGTTTATTGGTTACATTAACAAACTTTTTCTACTTTCTAAATACAATAATTTATATTTTCCTTTGTCTCGATCCAAAAATGCTACTCCAACTCTTACATGAGTACTTCCAAGTTCAATTGCTTGTTCAAAATCACCTGACATTCCCATAGATAGATTTAATTCCTTTATATTTAGGTTTAGTTCTTTGCAAAGATCATTCTGCATTTTATTAAATAAAGATAATATGGATTAGGTCCGTCGGATGGATCATAACCATATTTGCCGATAGTCATGAGGCCGTCTAATCTGAAAGATAAAAAAATTCTTCTACGATTATAGACCACTCTGTATGATTTGTAATAAATAAATAAATAATAAATACATATGGCATACACCAATAAGAGGATAGGGCCCAATATCTAATCTAACTTCCATCATATCTGCAAAATAATGGTCATCATCTTTTACTAGTGCTTACTGTTTGCTTCCTCTTGATCAAATAGGATTTCAATAAAAATGATGCCATACCTCAAAGACCAGACTTCAAATAGAATCTCCAGTAACAGTTGACGATCAACTGTCTCGAAGGTCGCCTCCAATCATTCCGTTGTTATCTAATTGTTTAGTTATATATGTTATAGTAGCAGGGGCAGATCCAGCCTCTCTATTGGGGGGGGGGGGGGGTGATATCACGAAAGTACAGTATGGCAAGCGAAAGGAAGTTGTCAACGGGGGGGGGGGGGGGGGGGGACACCAGCAATATTCCCATTTCTAGTGTAAAAGGCAGGCTCCGGTCTATTTTCTGAATTTGAAGCTCTTATCGATGGGAGGGGCGGAGGATGCGAGCAGCATACACATTCCTAGTATAAAAGGCAGAATCGTGTCTATTTTCCTGAACTCAAAGCTCTTGGGGTGGGGGGGAGGGGGGGGCTATCGCAAGAAAAATAAATTGTCAACGGGGAGAGTGCCAGCAGCATACATATTTCTAATATAAAATGCAGAATCGGTTCTATTTTCCTGCGATCGCAAGCATACACATTCCCATATTCTATTCAAGAACTACAGAAAGTAACAAAACTGTTACCGAAACCTCCAAGGTACCTACTCCAGTGCCGCAGGTAACTGAGGACTCCCTAAACTAATTATATTTAAATATTATAAGGTTTTATAAATTTACTGCAATAATAAAATTTCGGCTAGTTTAATTTGATTTCTGTCAGTGAGCAAAGTACACCTTACAGTGTGTCCTTGGTGATTTATCTTGTTTGTGCTTGTTTTTATATATTATTTGAGATAGTGAGATACCCAAAAGATATGGCT